>JAOVVA010000001.1:21129465-21154269 GCA_028565275.1 Leiocassis micropogon
GCGGGAAGTTCCCCCACCCCCCCCCCCCCCCCCCCCCTACAGTCCTGACTTTGCTCTAAGCAATTTTCACATTTGGGCCATTAAAGGAGTTCCTGGGAGGCAGTCTGATCATGGCTCCATTGTTTTGAGAAAACTTTCTACCTTAATAGAATCCACACACTAGTGAGTCACTGGGATAAATGCATTAGTGCAGTAGCATAAAATACAGTGTAGCTTTGGATTGTGAGTAACTTGGTGTGCATGTACAGTATGTGTAGCTCTCTCCCACCTCTCTTATTTGCTCTGTCTGGATTCTTTTCAAATGTAAAGTGCAGGTTATTTTTGGGTTGTGGAATGAATCATCAGAGTTTTCATTATTTCCTATGCGGAAATTCACTTTGATAAACGACTGTTCTGATACTGTATACAGGCACACTTCCGGAATCAATTATGCTTACAATCCAAGGTTTAACTGTAGAGAAATATATGTACAGTAGTTTTTACTCTCATAACTGTGTCCTGAGCAATTAAAACTTCAGGTTTGTCTTGAACACCATTTGTATATGTGATGTAGCACTGCCACTTTTTTATGGCCTGGAAAGGACTAAAAAGTGCAGAATTAGAAGAAAAGTGCCAAAAACATGTGACTCCCTCCAACATAAAGTGTTTCATAGTCAGATTTCTTTGTCGGTGGTTACCAAGTTTATATGGTTCATGGAAAAATTAAGCAGCATATTTTTCATAAGATGCTCAGGAGCCCCTTTATTTGATCAGGAATGCAACCAAATGAGGTGCAAAGGCCATGGAAAATGTAAATAAATGATATTTATACTACATAAAGAGCAATGTCAGTGCATGAATATTATACTGTAGCTAAATAGCCAGACATAGAAAATCTGTATGAGGTATTTTATATGTTAAAAAAGAAAATTTTGAAAAGTGGTGTTTCTTTTTTTACTGACATAGAAACATGTCCCTGTAACTTTACTTTAAAAAATGTCAAAACCTTATAAACACTTTTAAATACCACACCAATATGTTATTTACTTCTAATTAAATGCACAGAATATTGTCTTATTATAGTGTGTGTTTCTAAAGCTTTTGTACATTTGTACATCTGATGATCTAGCAGGATTTAGCAGCACTGCAGATATGGAATGTAGGTGCACGTTGTCCCAAAATAGTCACAAAAGCCCTTAAATTTAATATTGTGTAACTCATCATTTCTGGGTGGCACGGTGGTGTAGTGGTTAGCACTCTTGCCTTGCACCTCCAGGCTTCGGGTTCGATTCCCATTTCTCTTGGTGGGTTTCCTTTGGGTACTCCGGTTTCCTACCACAGTCCAAACACATGTAGGTTAGTTTAAATGGTGTTCTCAAATTGCCTGTCGTGTGTATGTCTGTGTGCCTGGCGATGGATTGGCATCCTGTCGGGTGTACCCTGCCTCGTGCCCTAAGTCTCCTGGAATAGGCTCCAGGCCCCCCGCAACACTGAATACAGGATTAAGTGGTAATGACGATGAGTGAGTGAGTGAGTAAGTGAGAACTTATAATTTCTTTTAGCACATGATAATTGATCAATGTCTTGGCAATGTTTGGCAAAAAAGAGGGTTCCCATATGAGAATCTTACAAGGATATACTGCGTACACAGTGTCGGTGGAATAAAAGGAACAGTGGGATCTTTTGATAGACTTTTTGTATTGGAACAGTTTGACTTTTAACATAATTAATTTAACTTGTCTGTGCGTGAATACTACTCTTGTTTTTTTTTTTTTTTTGCACAGTCAGACAGATGAAGTTGACACATTTGTGACTCATATTCCCTACGTCCTTAAATCAGCGGGAATAAACCAAGCTCTCGAACTTTGTGTTTCTGCTCAATAAAGATGTTTAATCTGTGGTTTTATAATGATTTATTTATTGCATGTTGAGCTCATCCCTGTGACTCAGACACGTTTCCTGTTAGATTTAATGTGTGACGCTAGCAATGTGAACTCATGGGGTTTAAGAGAAAATAGATGCTGAGGCTGGCAAATGTGGTAGCGGTGATTCATTACAAGAATTTATGAAGATGCAGATGGCAGCTGGTAGCATTGCCCCCTGGACAAGTGAGATTAGTTTGTGTAAACCCAACGTTTTGGAGAAAGACATTTTCCCTTGGAGAGAATCTGCCAATAGCCTGCAATCTAAAAAACACAAGCTGTATCCAGCTGATCCAGAAGCCTGTTAATGTAAGGTGTTGTATAGGCATTAAATATAGAAATAGAATTGCTTCAAGACTGGGTGAAGGCCAGAAGCTTCAAAGAATCAAAGCAGTTGACTTGGAAGTGCTTTACAAACCTACCTGGACTACTTTGTAACTCTGTAGGTATTGGCTATGGCACCAAAAACACATGTTAACAGATGTGGTAAAAGATGTGTGTGCAATTGCATAATAAGAAGTTATGGCCTACAGAAGGTTTCCAGTCGACTGAAGTACTGAAGAAGTGTCGAAGAAGTGTTGAACAACTACTATCCTGCACATTTCTGGTTCTGGTTACATATACTGTAAATGAGGACTTCTATATTGCACTATTGCACTTTAAAGATGGACAATACCACTGCTGCTCATAAGTTCACTTCACACTCCATGACTACCCATACTGCTGCTGTTTGCACATTGCACATGCCATATACAGTTTATTTATACAGTTAATACTTTTTACATTTTTACATATTTCTACTTTGTATTGTAGATTTTATATTTTGCATTCTTTTCTATTGCCATTTTGCCACTCTTATTTTCTTATTAGGTCACAAACAGCTGTGTACGCATTTCACTGGATATTATACTGTGTATGGTTGTATATGTGACGAATAAAAAAATTTATTTGAATATAGGTATAAATAGAAAACACTTACAGTTAAACCTTGGATTGCGAGCATAATTCGTTCCGGAAGCATGCTTGTATATCAAAGTACTCGTATATATATATATCAAAATCAAATTTCCAATAAAAAATAATAAAAACTCTGATGATTTGTTCCACAAGTCAAAAATATTTATATAAAAATGATTAGTACAAAATATAAAGATATAAAGTTTTTAAAAAAAACAGACAATGTTTCTGTGTGTGTGTGTGTATGTGTGTGTGTGTGAAGCTGAAGTAAAACGAGAGGAGAGAGAAGACACACACATACTAATGGAACACTCCTCTGTCTGAAAACTTATTAGACAAGAAACCTCTCTAATGACACTCGCACGCACACACACTAACGTAATCACAACTTTCTGACAGTGAGAGACTCTGGATCTGTAACAAGGAGCCTCTCTAATGATACTTGCTTTTGCTTTACACACACACACACACACACACACACACACATTGTCACAATGTTATAATAGACAGTACACGTATGTTGACTATACAGGGTCGCAGGAGGCTTGGACCGGTGTACCCGGAGGAAACCCCATGAAACACAGGAAGAAGCACTGCATACAAACTCCATGCACGCTGACTGGAGGTGGGAATCAAACCCTTATCCCTGAAGGTGCAATTTCACAGTCCTAACCACTACACCACCATGCACTGGCAACTCAAACCTCCAGGTTCTGGGTTCGATTCCCACCTTGCGTTCTTTGTGCAAGGAGCTTGCATGTTCTCCCCATGCTTGGTGGGTTTCCTCCATGTACTCTGGTTTCCTCCCACAGTCCAAAGACATGCAGATTAGGCCAATTAGCGATCCCAAATTGCCCGTAGGGAGTGAATGTTTTTTTAATGTTGACCCGCACAATAGAAAATGGGAATAAACAGTCACCATTGGCCTCCACGGTCCCTGGTTGGCCCACAGAGGTTCCTAGATGGATGTATGGAACCTCTACACCACTGTGCCAGCAATAGAGCTAATTATATTTCTAATTTTAGCATTTGATTACTTAATTAGCTGATGAGATATTGATAAATGTATGGCGACTGTAAATCTGGCAAAAGCCTTGAGGCTGGTAACCTGTAATAAGTTTGTTCCTGAAAATTTTTGATTCATATCTTTGTATCTTTGTCACACATCTAGTGGTATCATGTGCTATAACAAGACTATTGGTGGCTAGACAACACTGGACTATCAGTGTGGTGGAATGGCAACACTTAGTCACTTGACCACGAACACTCTATTAGTCTACCAATATTAACATGAATGAGGTTTAAGTCTAAACTGCCTGATTGCATTTTGCAAGAATTGTTCACATTACATGATGAATTGTAGAAAAATTTTAAGCTTTTCAAAGCTACTTTTGGGTAATTGTTATATATACTAAAATAGGTGTTCAGGTTTTGTCAATTTAGTCGCCATACAAACGAACCAAAAACATGGCTTTTTCAATGAGTCATGCATGAAGCCTAAGGGAACAGATTTGGAAAACTGAAGAGAAGAAGAAGCTTCTGTTTATTCTCAGTCAAAGCAGTAGATTTTTTTAAGGGTTGAACAGGTGGATTGAACCCAGCTATGGTTTGACTGTGGCTTTTCTGCACGTCTGAACATACAGAGAAGATTAAATAATAGCACAAATCACATATGGAACCCATTTGCCAATGATGGTTGGGTAGTTTAGTTTGTTTAAGTATGAGCTTTCTTGTCGATTTCCATGGTGAGGAATGGAGCTGGGCTTCGTGGAAATGACAGCTTTGAAGACCAAATCAAACAAGCAATGTGAAGGCAGCTACTTTAGCTGAAGTCACAGTGGACTGAGCTTAATGTGTGGAAATGAGTTCTTCAGTTGGCAACAGACAACCATTCCACATTTCTGCAAGTCCTAACACGTGGACACAAGCCCCAGTAAATCTTTCTCGGAGCGCTCTGGCTCCGTAATCTTCCTGCCTTTTCTCTGCCAGATGAAAACATTGGCTCAGGTTTCCTGGAACTTATTTACGAAAGTTTCCATTAAAAAGAAATGGAGCGTTTGCGCAAATCAGCACAGAACCAACTTTATGTTCTGAGAGTCTATGTGTGACTGGGTTGCTATGCGGAAGTTCTGGGTTTCAGTAAATGTAACAAGAAAAATTTTTACTTTCTGTCTCCAACTTGCCGGGCAGCCTGTGGAGGGGTGAAACATGAGAGCGTAACATATTGCAGCTGTTTGTGTCTTAACTGCTCGTAGTCATAGGAAGTGCATCACTGCAGCTCAGCAGATTGGTGATGACTCACTGTGCTCTTTAACATATAAGCCTCTGGAGGAATCGCTTACTTCTTGGGGCTGCACGTTCTCACGGGCGCTTTGTCCACTTTGGAGTATTGTCCAACTTTGGAGTACTGACAAAATGAAGAACTTGCATTTATCAGTATTGCTTTTTACTGTGTTTTATACAGTTTCCTCTTCTGTCCTGCAGAGACGGATGGAATTTGATGAGGCAATGGTAAGGACATAATTAAGGAGATGTTTAGAAATTAATATTTTGAATTATATTATTTTGTATAGTTATTGCTTTAAATGATTTTCAGAGGGTTTGCATGGCATGGGTGTTGGAGGATGAGTTAGACATGCCATTCTAATTATGATTAGAATGTTATGAATAAGAATCTCTCTTGTGTGTGTGTGTGTGTGTGTGTGTGTGTGTGTGTGTGTGTGTGTGTGTGTGTGTGTGTGTGTGTGTGTGTGCAATTTAGGCTTACCTGAGGCAGTTTGGCTACCTCGACACTCCACTAGACGAGACGTCACAGGTAGACATGAGCGAGGAGGCTATAACAGAAGCTCTCAGGTAACACACCAAACATATATGAATTTTCCAGTGAAATTAATAATAGTAATATTAATAGTAATTAGCATTAAAGGGAAAAAATGCATGAATTAATAAAAATAGTAAAAATAATGAATTAATAAAAGAACATTATAGCATTTAAGCAAATGATTTTGTTAAGAAATTATATAATAGAAATAATAATTAATTAATGAAGCCTTCATTTTGTAAAACTGCCCATCAAAAATGAACTATTGTTGTATCAAATGCCTGTAATTATCTCAAACATTTTAGATTTATGCCAGTCTTTTTCAGAGAGTATCAGGTTTGCCAGTGACTGGAAGGGTTGATAGAGCAACAGTGACGAAAATGAGGGAGCCACGCTGTGGGGTTGAGGATCCTTTCAATCAAAAATCCAACAAATATAGGCGATTTGGTGGTAAGCAATACATTGCGTAGTTTACGTAGCTTGTTATTTCTCTTTCTAAGTCACACTAGACATTTTTTCGACTGGTGGTTTCACGCACATCCTGAATGTTCTGTAGTATTTCTCAGCAAAGGGTGTCTACTAAGATAAAACATATTTGTTACGTGCAATCAGGTACACAGTGGCTTAGTGGTTAGCACTGTTTGATTCCCATCTCTGGTCTGTGCGCCTGGAGTTTGCATGTTCTCTCTGTGCTTGGTGGGTTTCCTCGAGGTACTCTGGTTTCCTCCCACTGTCCAAAGACAGGCAGATTAGGCTAATTGTCATTCCCAGACTTCCCGTAGTGTGTGAATGAGTGTGTGTATGTGCGCCCTGTGATGGACTGGCACTCTGTCCAGGGTGTACCCCGCCTTGTGCCCTAAGTGTCCTGGGATAGGCTCCAGGCTCTCCGCGACCCTGTATACAGGATGAAGTGTGCAATCATTTGCTCTTAATGGAATCCTGGACAAGTAATGTGATGAGAGGCTTAAATTGTCATTTAAATTTGTCATCTATGACAACATAGAAATGTTAACAGACTACTTTTTATTTCTTTAAAACAAAGAAATATCCATCTTAATTGCATTTTACACCTTTTAAATAAAAAATCAACATTATTATTATTATTATTATTATTATTATTATTATTATTATTATTATTATTATGATTATTATGATGATGATTATTATTATTATTTTAAGCAGCAACATTATTGCTACTTAAAATAAAGACAGCCTTTGGTAGTAGTATATGTAGACATATATGGTGGAACAAACAAGTGTTTATGAAATATTATGATAATATAGAATGCAAAATGTTGTTGAATTCTACCTGAATTCCTTAGCTAGTAAAATCTTGCTCTGTATATAAAACAGCAGTTAAGGGAATGCTCTGTGCTGGATTCCAAGAAAATGATTCATGCCTCATAGTCAATGACCTTTTCAGCATGGCTAATTTGTCCCCTCGAAGCTGACCACTGTGAAACTACAGTTACGAACTTTACAAAAGCAGAACACATTATTTCAGGGGATTTCCCAATGTTGGATTGTAATATAGTTTCATTTCTTTTTCATCAGGAACCTGGAGAAAAAGGAGTCTGACCTATCGTCTCTATAACTACACACCTGATTTGGGAAAGGCTGCAACCCAAAGGGCCATAAGGATGGCTTTTAAGTACTGGAGTAACATCACTCCATTAAGCTTTAAGGAGATCGAATATGGGCGTGCAGACATTAGGATCTCATTCCATGCCCGAGATGGCTGCCGATCACCTTTTGATGGACCAGGTATGTCTCAGATAATAACCAGCCTAAAACATTATATATTGATAAAGGGACTATTTGGCCAAAACATAATAGCGGCCACCGGAGCCATGAGCCTTGTGTACACAGCAAATAAGGAAAGCTAATACGGCAATTCCATGAAAAGGTCAACCCTACCATGGGGGACAAGTAGGCATAATTTATAAGATTGATATACCAACCAAATCATACTAACAGACTAAAAATGCCACGTATACATATATTTACTAAACGTTTACATTTAAATTAAACAGCAAAGTTCAATGCTGAGCATCAAAAGCAGAGCACAGAAAGGGATAAAACTGATAAAAACTACAATGAAAAGTAAACGGAAAGGGCAAAAAAACATATTAGCAATAATAGTAATTAATAATTACCTGCTTAGGTTTTTTTTCCTGCCTAATTTCTATTTCAGATGTTTTATGTCAGAATTTACTATTTAAGCATGTTCTTTACATACGTAGTTTATAGAGGGCTGATTCAGACATGTCACAGCCATAACACTCGTTTTATCATCTATCATTTATTGAAAAAAATTTACATAATTTTTAAATCTACACTTTTTGTGTTACAAGTTTAATAGTTTCTGTAGTTGTCTTTATAATTCACAGAGTACGCAGTAAACCTGTGCTTATTTTAATGTCTGTTTAATGTCACTTTTCAACATTGATAAAATACTGTACATTTCAGGATGTAAATAATTATATGAGTTAGGAGAATTAAGACATCATATTAAAAGTTTTGCAAATTAATTCACTGATACTAAGCTTTTCCATGCTCTGAGGCTTTTGACCAATACAAGTCCAAATATCCCATTCATAATGTTAGAACTGTCCTATAAGTTAAGTTAAGCCTTTATTTATCACATAAACGTTACTGCTCAGGGACATTCTTTCTTTGCATATCCCGACATAGCTGAGGTCAGACATGACTCAGCACCCCCGGAGCAGATAGGGTTAAGGGCCTTGCTCAAGGGTCCAACAATGGCAACCTGGTGAAGCTGGGGCTCGAAATGCTGACCTTCCGGTCAGTTACTCAACCTCTGAGCCAATAACTTACTTTTGGCTGCTTCCATCCACAGCAGACCTTTTGATCCGCACACAACCTGGCACAACAACACTGCTGATCCACTACTGCCCTTGTACTATAAGTACAGTACTATTTATTATTTACAGGTTGACCCAATAATACCATTTGCACATTAATATTTAATAAAATAACAGTCATATGTTATATGTTAAGTTTAGAATATGATTATTCAGAACTGTACTTTATACAAAGTTACCTTTAAGCTACATTACATTAGATTTGTACATATTTTAATTGATTTGCTACATTTGTTGTAAAGGAAATATTGTATACAATTAATTTCTCTATTTGATTTTTTTATGAAACTACTCACATGGCCAGCTTTATGTTACAATTTGTATATAATTTGCAATTGTGTCGTACATGCAGTCATTTTGCATATGTTTTGGAGAATTATATATAACTCTTTTTTTAGAGATTGCATAAAAATGTCACACTAGAAGAGAAATAAAACATAATTTAATAATACAGCGTGTTGTTTTACAGGTCTCTAAAATGGGTTTATTTTACTAAACAATTTAGCCAAGGATTTAGAGAAGTACCACTATATTATTTTAGAGTCGGTCAGACGTCTTGGTTGGAAAATGCCAAAGCACCAAAGTTAGCTGCTTTCCACAAAACCAATGTTTCTTAAACAATGAGCTCAGACAGTAAGCTAGTGCCAGTGGCTTACCTCTGAGAATCTCTATTAAAGGACCAGGGGTAACAGAGCAAAGCTATTCATTTAAGAGTATAATTAACTTACATGATGAGAAAGAAAAGTCACTTCTTTAAGGCCTTTAATTAAAACTATATCGACAGGTCTAATAATCAAATTCATCTTATGAACTATGTGAGAATTGTGAATCCCATTGCTACAATCTTAATGTAACGTAACTTCAACATTTAAAATTTTCCTAATAATGTATAATCTCATATTTGTCCTGGTGCTGTATGAACATACATGAGACCTTTGTTATGACCCCTAAGCACTAATAAACATTATTACTATATGCACAATATAGCTATATCATAAGTGCAATCACTCAGTCTGACAACACCGTTTTGATCTTTTTACCCAAGGTTGATCAGTTTAATCTCATCCTGTCTGTAGGTCATGTGCTTGCTCATGCTGAAGCCCCGCCATCAGGGATCATACATTTTGATGAAGACGAATTCTGGACTGAAGGGAAATTCTACGGCTCTAACTTGCGAATCGTTGCGGCTCATGAAATCGGCCACGCGCTCGGTTTGGGTCACTCTCAATACAGTGACGCGCTCATGTCTTCGCACTACGCTGGCTACCAGGTCAACTTTAGACTGCACTCAGATGACATCACTGGCATCCAGGCATTATATGGTAAGGGCTATGTTGTACATTTTGTCATATAAATGCAAATTTAATGGATTCAAGCCTTCAGATTGATCATGCCATTATAGATATTAGGTCTAAAACTTTTATTTAGACAGGGATTAAAATTGTGATCTCACAATTTTATTACATATTAACAGATAATCCTATACGTACAGAATCATTATCATTGAGTAGGTTTGCAATTCTCTGGAAAGTCTGAATAAATTCTACTACTGTATGTCTATTAAGGTAAAAGAATCTTCAGTACCACCACGAATGAGGACATTTTTCCTTTGGGACCCACGACCATACCTTCCTTCCCACAAGTTGAGATTCCAGATCCATGTGATGCCAAACTTGATGCTATAATGCTAGGTAAGAAACTGAACACAGCACACAAGTTTTAAATGAATTCTTCAACAATAGTTAAACATCATATCGGTTTTTGTCAGGTCCTTGGAGGAAAACATTCGCTTTTAGTGGGGATTACATGTGGACAATCACAGAGATGGGATATAATCCTCCAATAAAGATCAAGCAGCTGTGGAAAGACCTCCCAGGGAACCTGAATGCTGCGGTGTACTCACAAAGAACCAACAAGACATACTTCTTCAAAGGTAGTAGATATTCACTGCTGTTTCTTTTTATCCTTCACTGAGTCAAATTACTGTATAATATGGCATTATTTAATGAGCAAATAGAAACAGACAGACAGACAGACAGACAGTAGTGCATGGCCAACAGTTTGTGTACACCTCACCATCATACCCATACTGTATGTGTCCGGTCAAAGTCCCAGTCCAGACTTATTCCCCATTTGCTATTTTAATAACCTTGGCTATTCTGAGAAGATTTCCACTAGATGTCAGAGCATGGATTGCCCAATCAGCCACAAGAGCATTGGTGAGATCACTGGAGCAGAGTCAGGTTTAACAGTTCATCCCAAAGGTGTTCGTTGTGGTTGATGATGCTTTGTGGCTCTGTGCATGTTCTTCTACTGCAGCCTTACCAGGATATAAAATTTTACTAGAGGGATGAAGATTATTAGTCAGTTGGTAATTTGGATGATTGCGCTGTTTATCGCACCATTCCAAACTTTTCCACAGCCATTCATTTGGGTGTTGACTCCGAAGGCCATTTTTATACTCATCAAACCATTCAGTGTGCCCTGTTCCCTGTACACTTTAGTGTTTATGTCAATAAATGGGTCTGTATTAGACAGAAATGGATAGATAAATTGGAAAGAAAACAAAGACAGTAGATGGACAGCTATATTCTTGTTTGTGTATCCTTGTTGGATCTGTCTGGCCATATGGTACATGAATAACTCTTTGGTTTGGTTGTATACAGACATTCATATTTTTTTATCATAAAAGAAATATTCATTATTTCATTTAAAACATATTGCCTTAATTACAAAAATATACAACGATGTACAGGAAATCTCCAGTCAGCCAAAGTATTAAACAGGATGTTGTGAATAATTCTTGTGCCATGGGAAGAGTGACCATGCCACGTTCCCCAAACTTTGTTACTCGGGAAGTTTATATGATGCCTAATATTAAATGATGCGTCTAATAGATGACTAATGACTAATAGATGTGTCACCATGTTTCTGGATGCTCTGTTCTAAACTCTGTAATGACTCAAAGACGTGTCCGCACAGAAAATGTGAACTGCATCACTAAAATAACATGCATGACTAAATAACCACAGATTGACAAGTGATGTGCGCTGGGTCTCACTTATTACAGAGGTCCATCCCTGATTACCATTGCAACACTGGTTTTAATATGTTTGAAATCAGGGAAGAACTTTGTACTCACTTTATAAATGAATAAACATAAAAACTCAGACATTAGTGATAAATCCTAATGTAAGTTCCAGATGATTCTTACAACTGCATAACAAATTTCCAAGATATTGGAAAACAGGCAACATAGGTTTTCGATTAACTGAATAACTCATAAAAGTGGAACAGAGATAACAAGACAGTCTAAAACATAAATGAACAAATAGACAGAGACAAACACACAAGTAGCTGGATTTTTAAAAATGAGCAACATTCAGGTATATAAACACGCAGAATGGCAGACATACGGATCAAGACATACCAAGAGTTAAAAAGATGCATTGAGGCTGTTCTTGCAGCTTGTCGTGGCCCAAAACCTTAATAAACATATGAACAAACAGACAGAATGAAAGATGACTATGATGATTACAGTCAGATACACACACAAATAGTTTGTCTGTCTTGTTTTGTTGCATTACAACCTGGAATTCAAATGAATTCTTGGGAGTTTGTGCAGTTTGCATTAACAGCATTTAAATTATTATTACTTTGAAGGTGCAAAATGTGTTTTATTGTGTCACAAACAATAATTAAGATAAACATAAAACTGGGTAGAGGTTTCCTCCAGGTACTCCGGTTTCCTCCCACTGTCCAGAATCATGAAGATTAGGTTAATTGCCATTCTCAAATTGCCTGAGTGTGTGTGTGTGTGTGTGTGTGTGTGTGTGTGTGTGTGTGTGTGTGTGTGTGTGTGTGTGTGTGTGTGTGTGCGTGCGCGAGCCCAGCGATGGATTGGCTCCCTGTCCAGGGTGTACCCTGCCCTAAGCATTAATCAGAGATGCAATAAAAATCCCAAAGATAACACTGAAGGAGCTGCAAACATCCACAGCAGGGATCAGAGTATTCGTCCATACTAACACTTCACATCCTGTAGCAGGGCTTTATGGAAATGTGGCCAGGGAAAAAAAAAAAAGCCATTGCATAAAGACAAAAATAAGAACACATGGTTAAAGGCCACACAGCATGTGGTGAACTCCCCAAGCACATGACCCTAAACAAAGATACACTGGAAGGGTTTAAAGAGGTGCATTTAAATGTCTAGCAATCTGTGGCATAAATTGAAGATTTAGCTGTAACAGCAGAAGCAAGTTGCCACACAAAAAAAAAAATCAATTTTAATTCCAGGTTGAAATGCAGCAAAACCGGATAAACACCAAGGGGGTGAATGCGTTTCGCAAGGCACTATAGGGTGATATTGTGTGAGATAGATTGTATATCAGAAAGATAAAGAAAAGCACAAAGGGACAGATATAAGACAGAAAGACATGATTGAAACACATTTTTGTCATCGTCTCTTCTGCAGGTGATAAAGTTTGGCGCTACACAAACTTCCTTCTCGACTTTGGCTACCCCAAACAGTTGACCAGGATCCCACCTAACATTGATGCAGCTCTGTACCTTGAGAAGAACAGAAAGATTTTCTTCTTCAAGGTAATGTGACGCTACATGCAAATGTACCACAAGGGCGCAGTCACGTTTCACTTAGTTCCACTCAGTAAGATTATTTAGGGAGTGAAGACATGGTAGCGTTGTAATACTCATTTCCCTTCACTCATTAAGTAGTCGTTTTCACGTCATTAACGTCACATGTAATATTTGCACAAGTTGTCATTTATTTTTGTTCACTAGACTAAGCATTAACTTCTTCTGTAATAAACGTTTATTATCGCACACCTTCGTTCCCCCAGGGCTCAGGTTTCTGGCAATGGGATGAAGTGAAGTATAACGACCTGAGCATTTACCCCAAACCCATTTCCCGGCTCTTCACTGGCATTCCATCCAACCTGGACGCAACATTCACGTGGACCAACGGCAAGACGTACTTCTTCAAAGGGGATAAATACTGGCGCATAAACGAGCAGCTGAGGGTGGAACCAGGTTACCCGCTCAGCAAACGAGAACGGTGGATGAGATGCAAGAAGTGAGAGTGTGGAGAGTTTAATGAAGGGCTAAAGAGGACTCTTAACACCTAAAGGCCCTAAATTGCAGCCAGGGATATAAGCACTGCTGAGACACATGCTGTGTGATGTGTAACCATGCTTTTGTGATTTCTTTTCAATAAGTTCACAGACGGACAGTGTGTCCACTTTTTTTGTGTAAGCTCTTTCTTTGACTCTCTTGCAGTCTGATGACTTGACTAGAGAGTAAATAAGCACCTGTAATACATACTTTTATAGTTCTAACATAATATTATGTTTAAAAAATGTCACATTTTTCATATTCTAGAACAAATCTTTTGACATTCCAGTTGCAAGAATGTCTATTTCTTAGTGTCTTCTGAATTTTTAGTCATTTTTAAGGGAAACATGGCCGAATACAAAAAAAATATCCCTGCTGCTGATGACCGCCTACCCCAAAATCAAACGTGATTATAGTGACCAGTGTTCACAATGTTGTCTTAATTAATAATTGTGTTATACATTATTACAATTTATTGGCACACGTACTAAAGAGTTGTGGTAAATGCTGTAGCAGTTCACCAGGATGGACAGTAATCTTTGTGCATCTATTTGTGTAAACAATATCTATAATGAACTTTTGTTTAAATGAGCAACTTTGATCAGTCAATGAGAGACTTCTACAGTCTAGGTCGTAGCAGTTGGCATAGAGCTTGTTTAAATTTCTTTCTAGCTTTTTACCTTCCCAATTTGAAATTTGATAAATGACTCTTTATAATTATCACACATTTTCTATGAGAAATATTGTCGTGGTGTTTGGTCTGGTGCTAGGATGAAGGGGGGGGCATGGTGATCATTTCTTTATGTTCTTGCTTAGATTTAAAAAAAAAAAAAAAACACTTATTCATGAACATTTCAGTTGCATGGGATTACTTGCTCAGACTCACTTTTGCTAACTGCAGGGACTGTACTGTACTGTCAATGCACTGAGAGAGAGACAAACAGGTACAAGTATGCTTTAGATGTACATGCCGTGAGATCATGTACTGTAGCAACACACATCTGAAATGGACAAATGGATATATTTTAAAGACTTTCATCAGCAACAGAGTGGGTCAACGAAGCCACTACTCCTGCTGCACATACTTCTCAGGAGTAAGATGTCAGTATATAGGCTATTTTTTTCTTTCTTTTTGGCAGTCTTGCCATCCGAGTCTGTAAAAATCTGTGACCTCTAATTGCTTAGACAAACGTGGGCATTTTTGAATTTGCAACAAATATACAGATTTTGTACAACTGGTGGATCTTGTGATGTTAAGCATTCTTTGTATCATTGTCTATGATGCTTTGTTTGATTTTTTTTTTGTAACAAACTTTAAAAATTATATATCATTTTTCTTATATCATATTTGGGTGGGGTGGGGTTTCCATTTTTTAATTGGCTCTCAGAATTTTGTTTATATAACTAATAAATGTGTCAGAAGAGCACAAATTATTATAAAAATAATACTTTTTTAAAATATGGGTTAATTTTACATCTTGCTCAGTTAGGCAGACAAATTGTGAGTGTATATTTGTGAGGATTCACAAATATACACCTCCTTTGTACTTTCCTTTTTACATCCATCATATTACACATGCTTTTATTTAAAGAAACTTTTAACTAAAACAAAATTGGATAGAAACTATATTGATCCCTTAGTGTAGTTTAACAAATCTTAAACTTAGATTGCCTGGGTTAAGCAATAAAAACAAAGAATGAATGAAAGAACACTGGAGACTCTTGATGACTCACTCACTCATCCGTCTAGAACGCTTTATCCTGTATTCAGGGTCACGGGGGGCCTGGAGCCTATCCCAGGAGGCTTAGGGCACGAGGCAGGGTACACCCTCGACAGGCTCAAAAAAAAGATTTTTTCTTTTCATACTAGCAGGTAGCAATGCAACAAGAGACCATTCTTTCTGAAGCTCACACTGAGTGAAACAATATTGGGGGGGGATAAATTTCATGCTAAATGTATACTTCAATTTTTGACTCTATACAGTGACGAATCTAATTACTGCATGCTGCAGGTTTTGACTGAAACAATACTTGATGTGCCAAAGATTGTAGTAGATAAAAGTTGACTAGTTCATAATTTCTACTGTTTTATCAGAATAAAATTTCTAAAAATGAAACAAGAAATACAATTTTCAGAAGAAACAGAAGGAATTTTCAGTATTCAAAAAAAAAGAAAAAAAAATGGGGTAGCCATTGCTTTTTAAAGGTTAACTTCTCTTGAAAACACATTCACATGAAAAACATATATTCTAAGATAGCTCTCAAATAATATTTGAGGATTGTTGAGCTTGTTGAGAATTAAATAATACAGATACATATCTCTAGTATAATTTGTTTTTGCCAGTTTCTCCTTTTAGTACAGTAAACAACTGATTATCTTATGTACAGATTATTTTTAATAGATGAAAATGACATGTTCAGGGATACTGGACAGGTCTCACCTACGAAAGGCAATGCTGGAGTGACATCATCAAATGGTCACTTTCTAAAGGGAGTCACAAAAACATCTTACATACAAGATGACCAAAATAAACAAAGCACATAGAATGGTCATTTAGCTTCATTCAACCTAAAGGCACTAATTGACACAGTTTGAGTTCAAGTGCAGAAACACACACCACCCACTATCAGTCTCTAAAGGCCCATCACATTTTTTTTTAATTAGTATGACAACAGTTCTAGCATACTTTTACTGCAGATTTTCTTTGCACTTCTCTTGCACACATGTCCAGACATTCTCATTAACACACAAATGCATTAAAATAATAAAACTGCTGATCTGTCAGCGTTTTCACAGAACCACTACTGTGGAAAATTACACACATGCATCACAGACACAAGTAAATCAGTAATACACTATTGTACAAACCCATAGTTTAAAAAAAAGAGCTCAAACATGGACAGAATGGAGTCATTTCACAACGTTTTAACTGACTGAAAACCGGGATGACTCTGCTCTGTCTTTTCTCATGTTCACATCACTTTGTGCTACATTAAAATACATTTTAAAAGGTAGTATATTTTCCAGAATGTAAGATGCCTCTCTAAACCATTAGCTGTTGTTTTGTTTTATCAAACAAGTTGAAGTACCTTACAATTGTAAGTTGCTTAAAAACTGCTCTTTTTTTGTAAATGATTAATTGTGTGATTTCATTTAAGGCACAATGGAAAAGACAACCTCCACCATTCACATTAAGGCAAGTGATTTTTATATCATATTTTTTGTAGTGTTCGCTGAAATGACATGAACGGACTAATAGTCAGCACTTCACTAACATTCTATCATCACAAAGAATGGAGTTTTTCATTTGGCTACAATTTGGCCAAATATTGGTGAAGACTGTGACTTCACATAAAATAAAAAATAAAAAAAATGTAAAAATTATAGCATCATCGACAGGGATCAAAGAAGCATCTTATAGCCAGGAGAATACAGCCAAAGATGATGTCATCATGTTGTTGCTGGTTAACATTTTGAGGTTTATTGAAAAGACAGGGCAGGCAATTATAAGAATAAATACTGTTTAATTAGTTTGCAGTTTACTATCTGGCAACGGAAGAGCCAAATAATGTTAAAGGACTACCAAGTCTATTCACACCCATATACAGTAATCTACAGTACTGAAGTCCTAATGATTTGAACTAGACTATTCAGACAATCCAGAGCTCAAGTCCATCCAGAACCCTTTTCTCCAACAGGCTATAGAAGACTGTCAGAGACTTACACAGAGAGTCCTATTTATTCAAATACTTTAATCATTTGAGGTTTTAGAGCCCTCTTTTGTCTGTTTGGTAAACTGCAATTGTTTATTTCCCCACAAGGAACACCACGCACTCAACTGTGATCACAGAAACATATGCCACAGACAAAGGGCACAGCTGAATAGTTCTGCTCTGGGTGAGGGTAGAGCCCATTTTCCATCTAGAAAAATGAATACATGCAGCTAGTTTCACTCCATAGCTACTATTGGTAATCACAGTGTTTTTCTGAAGTTTTTAAGGGCTTTTACATTTTTACTCATACAACATCATGTTGCAACTTTAAAACTGGGATGGATCCAGTGTGTAGCTGTTTGAAAAATCCACTGTGTAAAATTTAAACATACATAAATGTTCTGTTCACACACTCTTTATATTGATATACATTTTCTCCTTCAATGCTCATCAATCCTACTACTAATAAGACTTTCATTGTCTAGTATTAGTGAATGATAGTGTCTTCATTTGAAACAAACAGAGCTGTATTAAGGTTATAAAAATGATCAAATAACAGTTCTTTGCAGTGGACTTCAGCCCTGACCAAAGTCTGTCATACTCAGTCTTGCCTTTACTATAAAGTACCACACAATCTTGTTTTCCCCTTATCAGGACAGTCAGTTCTTTAACCACTAGTGAACGTAGTAGCTCATATTCAGGCACGTGCTGCCGCTGCTGTGGTGTGTGTAAGTGGGACTGTAGATCCAGTATCATAATCCATATCCACCATAGTATGGTTGGCGGTACTCAGGCTGCTCAGGGATGTGCCTGTGCCCATCTGGCGCTCCCGGAGACTCTGCAGGTAGCTCTAAAGGGGTGAACCAGACAGAGGCAAAGAAGAGTTAAAATTGGGGCAAAACACACAAACCTTTCTGTGTATATTTTGTGTGTTACAGTAACAGACATGCATGTGTGGTTTTTAAGATTCTGGGGCACAATTATCTATAACACAAACTAAAAAGTTAGGAGATTTAACCAAAGGACAGATATGTAAATAGCACAATTGTGCAGAATAACAGAACACAGATATGAGAGAAAAAGCTCCATTTATTTCTCTATGTAATCCCCTGCCATACTAATGCACATATCCGAGTGGTTCACTTGTGCTTGGATACCATCAAGGTAGAAAGTTAGAACAGAAGCTGTGAGCCGTGAAACAAGCCATGAATGGAGTCACGGCTGGAACGTTGGCCTCCAAGGAACTCCTTTAATTACTCTTACCTTTAATGGCAAAAACAGCCTGGTTTGATCACTAAAGGCATTCTGTTTTTTGCAGGACAATGCACAACCTCATACTGCCCACTGCACGACTTGGACATTACAGGATCTCGACTGCGAATCATTGCCACATCCCCCGTACAGTCCTGACCTCGCTCTGAAAGTCATTTCAACATTTCTGGGCCACCAAAGATGATGTTTTACTGCTCACCACAATTGTACGGAGTGGTTATCTGAGTTACTGTATCCCTTCTGTCTGCTCAAACCAGTCTGGCCATTCTCAATTGACCTCTCTTATGTTAACAAGGAGTCTCTGCAAAACTGTCTGTTTTCTTTTTTTTCTTCTGTACAGTGGAATCTTGGATTACGAGCATAATTTGTTCCAGAAGCGGGCTCGTATTCCAAAACACTCGTAAACCAAAGTGGATTTTCCCATAAGAAATAATGATAACTCAAACTATTCGTTCCACAGCCTAAACGTGTGCGTGTGTGTGCGCGTGCATGTGGCTAAAGTAAGTAGCCCCTCCCCTCTCCCCCTTCTTGTCTTACAGTTACCCTTCCTCCACTCTTTTCACACACACGCACGAACGCACGCAATGGAAACACAGTTTTATAAGAAAAATAAACAAGAAATCTCTCTAATGACACTCAATTGAGCGACACACTAACAGAATTACTGCTGTAAAGTAAAAATAAAACAAATTAACCTGCACTTTACATTTGAAAAGAATCGCGACAGAGCAGTGTTTCTGTGTAGAGCAGAGAGAAAGAGTGTGTGTGTGTGTCTGTGAAGGCGAAAGTAGGAGGGGTCTGTATTATGTGTGCGCGTGTGTGAGAGAAAAACCGTTGGCTCAGTTGTGATCAAGTGACGCTCGGGGTCAAAACAGGAAGCGCATGCGTGATTCATGATACTCGGTACTCGTAAACCAAGACTTGTTCGTTTTCCAAGTCAAAATTTATTAAAAATCGTCTTGCGGAACACTCGCAAACTGTGTTACTCACAATCCGAGGTTTCACTGTATTTCCTTTCTGGCTAAAACTTTACCTACATCACAAGTGCAGGATCTCCTAATTGACTACTTGTGGCCCTTTAATGATCTGATCCACTGAATAATGCCAGTGTACAAATCTCTTCCCTTACCACTAAATCTCTGATTAACCTACAAGCACACATTGTTTGTCTTTCTTTTGCCCTCCAACTAGCTTGTGCCATATGAAAATGAATGTTATTGGAGTAGCAACAACTGGACAAACAGAAGTGAATGCCAGTTTTTTTAGTGCTAAATGCTGCCATGATGGTTGAGAGAAACTCAAACACAGAAATATTCTGAATACCCAGTTTGGTCATCTACAGTCCAACATCTGGGAACTATTCACACATTCACATTTTGAAGAGAATAAATAAATCAGCTTGGTTCTATTGAAACTAACTGGAGCTAGGAGATCTCCAGCGTAGCGTTTTACAGGAGTTGGTTTACGGCGATACGTCCCCTCCTGACCTGGAGACAGCTGCAGCTTTTTCACATCTTTCTGTCTTATTCTCATCAGCTGCAATCGCTTCTGCCTTCTGCTGATGATCACTGAGAAGGAGAAAAAGATTAAAATAATAAGTAAATAAGTATATGGTGACAACGAGCTGAAGAGAAAAGATCTTGGTATTTTGGTAGTCATGAAATATATTTTGGTATAAACAGCATTTTGATGTACATTAATTATTCAGGAATAACAACAGTAACTATTCAGGAATATTACCCAACAATACATTAGAATTAATTATCATCATTATAATACCTTCAGTGTGTGAAAAACCTTCGGCTGTGAGCTTCCACTGCACTAATGCTCCCATGATGCTAAGGAAAGGCCAGATGGCCAGGATGACCCAACTGTACCAGCAGAGCGGTGCGGGACCAGGGACGAGGCGCAGACAGTCATAAATGTATGTGACCAGCACCAGTAGCTCCACAAAGTAATCGGCACACACTGTCATGATGGCAGCCCCAAATACAGCTGTGGAGATGATGGTGAAAAATTTCTGCCACTGAAGGGTTAAGACAGCACATAGCATGCCAGTGCCAAGTAGGACACCTACAGGCACCTGCCACACACACACACACACACACACACACACACACACACTCCATGTTAAATATGCATAGAAACATCAGGTGTGGGATGTCATGTTTAACTCTATAACCATGATGCATTGTTATGAAAGTGCAAGAGGGATCTTTCTCAACTATTAACACATTTTTAGCACATATGGTCTAATTCGGGTTCACAATGTGCAAAAACAATCATGAGCCATGCAGAAACAGATGAATGTTGAAGCATGTACAAAAGTGCAATGATAGAAAATGTAAACAAAGCCTTTTGCATGCAAATATAGAAACATGTTTATATGACTGAATTAAAATTAACATATGTCTGGAATGAATAGGCCTAATTTGTCAAGTTGGTTGTGAACTGATTTATTTAGAAATTGATTGCATAAGCATTTACACTTCACATGAAATGTTCCGAAAAGATGGAATTTCACATCCTACTCATGCTCTTGAGTGTGTGTAAACTTGTGCATAAAAACATGTGAATAACGTAAAGCTTGCTAGATCGTCTTCAAATCGTGTAAATCACCGCATTTTCATAGATACATTATCGTCAAGTTTAAATAGCTTAGATATTTTATTACACACACAAAATTTCATGAATATTTTGTAAAATCCTCATTTCATATTAAAGACATTACCTAAATATTAAGTATATGAAAACTTAAGAAAGCTAATAAAAGTCTACAGAATATGACCTGTCAGTATATTTCATTAAGTTATAGTTCATGATTATTATAATTTATTATAAATAATTGCATTCTGGAAGACGTTTGCAAGAAACCTGCAAAGGTTTTCAAGCCTTTGTTACACTTCATGTAATCACTTTACCATAACAGTTTGCTTTTTAAGCTAAATGGTAACAAATTAAACCTGAATTCTGAAACTTTCATATAAACTAGACACACTTACAGATGGGGAGAGTTGCCACCTCTCAACTCTAGGGTCTTTGACTTATCCTGAGCTTAGGTTACTGTCTGTTTTGCACATATTCTCCCTGTATCTGTAAAGGTTTCCTTCCACCATTTAAATCATGCTGGTAGGTGGATTGGCTGTACTAAATTGCCTGCAATTTATTTAAGGTGGATTCATAATTGAAAAGACAAGTATGCAGTTCATATTTATATAGAGATAATATGCTTATTTATATACAATTGAAAAATATAATGAGCAATTTACTGACTTGCATGTATATAATTATTAGGTAAAAATCAGCAGCTCTACACACCCAACACCCTGTTCGTCCAAGCACTGTACACTTCCTGAAAAAGAGTTGTTTGGTTTTGCACACACAATATTGGTCTATTTTACTTATTTTACTATACTATATAGAACATATAATAGAACAATAAGTGTGCTTGACGTTTTTTTTAAAAACCTATACCGAAACAAACCTGAAACAAAGGAAGTATACAGTTCCCACAGACTGATGGGTGTGTAGAGCTGCTGATGTGTACACAATACATATATTTTTTAAAACTGAAAGCTATTCATTCAACAACTTCATAAAAAATGTTCATGTATTTTAAGAAGTATATTGTGTATTTACACCCACAAAGTGCTGGGTGTGTAGTGCTGAGTGTCATTGAAGATGCAAAATATAGTAAGCAAGCTATAGCTCGATGCTTGGCATGAATTTTGAAACTAAATCACCAAAGCTTGGTGTATTTCAGGATGTAGAGTTTGCCAATTCCCACAGAGTGCTGGGTGTACAGGCTACTGAGTTTTCTTTAAGGTGTGTTCTCAGCTGAAAATACTGTATGGAGTGTGTTGGCATATTTCAGGTGGTGTATTGTGTGCTTACCCACAGGGTGCTGGGTGTGTATAGCTGGTGTGTGAGCAAAAGGCCGGCGATGGCCAGGAGCAGGCCGAGCAGAATGCCAGTCATAAAGAGGCCAACGCTGCGCACTAGCATGGTGACAAGGCCACATAGAAGGCCGATGCCCAGGCCGATGCCAGCGCTTGCCTCTATGCTCAGCTGTGTGTCTAATACCCGCTCCTTATAGCACAGCAGGAAGATAATCACTGAGCCAAACAACAGACCCGACAAGAACATGATGGCTTTGAAGCAGCGATAACCTGCAACAGAGATTTAATATTAATGTCTGCAACAAATATTTTAAGCTCAACTGCCATACAAGCACATGCTGTGGTGTGTTTTAAATACTGGCTCTCTTTCCAAATCCAGTAGCTGTGTATTCTGTACTTATTTCATATTAATTTGAGTGCTTCTAATATAACAGCATGAATCATTACTTTCAAGCCGGAGAAGAACTGTGTATCTTAATGGCTGAAATGACCAACATGAACAAAGCACTGCATCATAACAGTAAAACAACATCTCATTTTCATCCAAGTCTCAACTTAAAATAAGTTGAGTTTTGGTTTGATGGTTCATGATTTGATGTTCTCCAGTTGCATGAGACTTTAACAACACACTCATTTAGGAAAAGTGTATGGGAGTGGTTGAGGTCAAACAAAAGTGACTGCCCTGAAATAAAGCAGTTCTCATAAAGCACAAAAACTGTAAAAGCCACACACATGCACGCACACACCCGCAGTTGAGAGATGTCAATATTTTAATGTAGAAATTAAATTAAATTTTTATTGTTATTTCAATATTTAATGATAGACAGCACTGTTTAAACATTCCTTATTCATGTATTTTATGACATAGACATACACACAAAAATAAAGCAGCCCAAACATGGCGTGCAAGCACTTCTTACAAACTTGCTGCTTTTACAGTCATGTGGGCATAAGCAGGGCTCAGATACTCAGCTCATGGCGTAAGAGAAAGAAGAGAGATTTATTTTTTGTATGTATGTATTTCTTTATTTTCATGTAATTTTATTCAAGAAATGAAATCTCCGATGATTCAATTGCACAGTTTGATAATATAAACAGCTTTTTCTGCCATGGATCCATGCTGCTTAAGTTTTAAAGGTTAACAGAATATCCATTAATTAACGGTTTCAAATTTGAACTTTAGGTGTGACAAAAGTCCAACTTTCCTGAGCTGACAGTCAGTCAAACGAGAGAGAGAGAGTAAGCACATGGTCAGGTAAACTGAAAGTTAGAGTCTCACATATTACTAGAAATCGATGGCTTTATTTCAAGTACTGACTGATAATGCTGACAGACGGAATTATTTAATGACATATACTTTTATGTACATCAGCACATAAAATTAAAAATATTAAAAAAAATAAGCAAATGCTGAAAATTAATAAATTTTATTAGAATAATAATAAATAATAATAATAATAATAATAATAATAATAATAATAATAATAATAATAAATAAAAAGTTTGTTTATTTAATAATTTTAGTTATTATTTACAGGATGGTTACTGGTGATATTCATTTCTTACTGGAAAGTCTGAAAGAATTTTAACAGCTAAACAAGTGTGAAGTGGTACTGGTCGATCAGATCCATGGAGGTAGAACGTCACCAGTTCATTATAATCCTACAGGCGGTACACTCTGAACTATGTACACATTTTCATCCCGGGTGTTAGAAGTAAATTATTTGCCAAGTTTGTATAGAAATAATAATTATGGCGGATGACAGATGGCAGAGTAGCTCTTTGCTTAATAAAATTTTAAGTTTAACGTTAAAGTCTTGTATTTGAAGTTAGTTTGTATTGTTTAAATTAGGGCTGAAACAATTCCTCGGGTAACTCGAGGAATTCGATTACAAAAGAATTATCGAGGCAAAATCTTCTGTCTCGAAGCTTCTTTTAATTAATTTTAAAAGCTTGCGTTATGTTTTTGCCCAATTATTTGTTTGGCGTGACAGCGCACTTTCGGATGCAAGCCGCCAGTAAACACCGACGAAGAAGCAGCGCTTACATCACCCAAAAAGCGGAAGGAGACGCAAACACATTATTTTAATGTGTGCCTTAGTTTTTTTTAAAACTTAGTCATTTGAAATACCTAATTTTTGGTTTTTGCACCTGAGAAAAGGCTTTAAAATAAGAATGTATGGCACTGTAATGCACTTAATTCATCTCAGTCAACTTTAAGCTATTCC
>JAOVVA010000001.1:21156754-21176958 GCA_028565275.1 Leiocassis micropogon
AACATATTATAGCGTTCTTGACTTTGCTCCTTGTTTCAACATTGTAAAGTTAGTTCGTTTATATAATTAAAGTAGCTCGTGGAAGGGGAAACTAGCCAGCTAGCAAGCTGACGCAGACAGTGCTATAACATAATGAATTTTATGATGAAGGCCTAATATGAGCTTCCCCTGTTTTAAAAGCTAGCAGCCGCCACTGAAAATGATGAAGGGCGTAATCTTAAGTTTAGAACACCTGAAAAGTTCAGGCTTGGAAACATTTCAGCTGTTGTATAAACAGAACAATGGTGGTCTTCAGGACCTGCAATCACTCTGCCAAAAGCACTGAGGACACACTTTCTGACCCTGCATCTTTACGCCTACAGTTAGCTGATGAGTCAGAGGGGCATGATAACGTTTTTTTCTCTCCCACATCAACACATGGAGACCCATCACCCATCTCAAGGACAAGTCCTCAATGGTCATATTACAAATTTAACGGAAATTCAAATGATAACTACAAATGCAACTGCATTCCCAGATTTAAATTTAATAAACACATAGTCTAATTGAAATTACAATAGCATTTTCATAAACAATGTTTGAAAATAAAAAGTAAAACAAGCTTTGCATTTAATCTGAAAAGATCTGTCCGGACTGAAAGTGCGAAATGCAAAAATCATCAACTCGGACAAAACAAGAGAACGTTTTGAGTTGAGTATCCTCGACCTGGCAAGCGCAAGAATCCAAGAGACCAACTGAGTAAAAGAAAATTATATACATCACATCTCAAACGTTTAAGTTGAGGGTTATACTACGGTATCTTTATGCGTACATAAGAACGTAGCCTGTCATGTCTTATACAAGAAGAACTTGAAGCAATTTTTGCTCGTCTGCGGGAGGAAGTATGAAATTCATTCAAATTTTTACACCCAATTGGGTCCTGAATTTAAAAATCACCAAAATGTGTTGGGCCACCACAAGCTGCCAGAATAGCTTTTAAACACATTGGCACAGATTCAACCGCTTTCCAAATATACTCCTGGGATGAAAGACAAACATATCCAACACCTTACATAAGTGGTTCAATAGAGTTAAGATCCAGCAACTAAACTCACCATAGTTAATGATTCACTATTCTCACTAGCAAACCATGCAAATGCCTTTGACGGTATAAAAGTCAGTGAACCCCCACACTGTAATGCTCAAGCATTCAGGCCTGTATGATGCTCTTCATTGCCACACATGCACTTGTTAAAAATAAGACGATAGACAACTACTGATCTAAACATATCACTCTTCTCTACACTGTCTAGAAACATGCACAGCTGAAATCTCTCTCTCTCACACACACACACACACACACACACACCTTTTTAAATGAAAGGTTTGTGCACTGCAGCCTTACTATATTATCTGCCTCTATATAATTGTGGGTTGACTGTAACTGACAGTATAGCCATGTCCTGTATAGACAGTCTCATGAACAACTGCTTTTGGTTTGCCTTTTATATGTCACACAGGCAACACTAAAAGGATCAGTGCTGTAAATGTTTCACACAGGCAACCCACCATGTCCAGTACTCTTCCATGGAAATGAACAGGTCCCCTTTTGTCCTCTAAGATCCTTATCTGACAGACCACTATTATTGGCATGGAAGTAAAAACACAAACACAAAGCTCCAGCAATTTTTTGAGTTGAGTCCCAGGATCCCAACATCACTGCATAATTATCCTCTAAATGTTGACTGACTTGTTACTGTGCTGTCTCAGTTGCTCTTGGCAAAATTCTCTCTCTCACACACACACACGCACACGCGCACACACACACACACACACACACACACACACACACACGAGACTCCACTTCACATATGGAAAACACAAACAAAGTTATAATATGTTTGCCAGCTCTTGCTTATGGAGCTCTTGCTTAACCCTGTGAGCTGCAATCAATAAAATGAAAATAAAGAAGGCTTGAGATATTTCACTTTACATGCAACGAATCTAGAATATCTGAGACGTTCACTTTATGGATTGAATTGCAAAAGAAAATTACCGTTTTCACAAGATTCTAGTTTTTCTGTAAAGACTGTAAGGTTTGTCAGATTTACTGCTTAGTCTGATTGTCTGAAGTGCAAAAAGCAATGCAACAGCTTTAAATACACATTATCCTGTTTACAATATTTAGTAACAGACAACACTTTCTATGTCATCAAAACTCCAACCAGAAAATATTCAGGTGCATTTGCACTAGGAAAATTAAATAACACAAAAACTCCCAAGCCACCCGCTGTAACCCAGAGTTAAATACCCACTATTGGTCTTGGTTTAGAATTAGTGATGCCAACATGATGTTCTGAGCATTGTGCATAAAAAGAATTCCATTTCTTCCACCATTATTTTCATACATATGAATATTTTCAGTCACTGTTCTGAATCAATATTTACTGGAAATTATTTGAGGTTTGCACATTTTGACACTTTCTCTACTGACATTGTCACACCAAGGAAAAACAAGTAAAGAGAAATAAAAACAGTGAGAAAATGCCCGGAGAGATGTATTCATAGCAACAAACAGAACAGCCTATAAGCCACTATTTTCTGACACACAGTGGGTTTTCTCTAAACAGCAGCAATGATTCTGAAAAAAATTTAAGTAAGGGGTTGGGGTGGAGATATTTTTTGTCCAAAATTTGCCTGGAAAATCAGCAATGAAACAGTTTCACCATTGAATCAACCCATTTAGCAAAACGTGCACATTTCCAATTCAAACGCGAATGAATTATGTCTTTCAGCCAATGAGGAATTAGGAGAGCTGGGCATTTTTTGAACGCTGTACGCATGGCCAATCGTAATCATTCTTTAAACTTTCTCAACAGGCATCCAGCTTAACGAACTGACGAGGTCATAGGAGGAGATCAAAGCCTTTGTATCACCCTATAATGGCTTCATTCTCCTCCATATACACAGAGAGAGAGAGAGGGAGAGAGGGGGAGAGAGAGAGAGAGAGAGAGAGAGAGAGAGACACTCACACACTGCTTGCTTTGTAAGGCAAGGCCATGGGGAAGAACTTGTCCAGGAGTCTGTGTGTGTGCTTTCTGCATTACACTGTTTAATTAAAAAAAAAAGTTAAAAAAAATAAATATGCTGATTCTAAAAAACTACTTATTTCGCATCCAAGCATGCAGCCACTAGCAGAGTCATGAAGCTCATATTTAACAATAAAGCTTATTTGAAAGTTCTGGGAACTTAGACTAAATTGTGGTCACTAAGAAGTACCCAGTTGTTTAGTGTTAGCTTCATGGCAGCACCTTTGCTAGCAAGGGATAAAAACCAGATGGTGGTAGGGAGAAAAAAAAAAGAAAAATATTCAAGAGACTGAGAGATAGCACAGCCTGACTCAGAGATTCCCTCCATTTCCAGAAAAAAGGCTGTCGTTTTCCGCCCTCATTCTTATACAAATCACGAACAGAGTGAACACAGAGGGAGAGAAAGAGAGAGAGAGAGAAAGGGAGTGAAATAGAGAGAAAAAAAGAGATTAAAGCCAGGCGTTGGCCGTTCATTCTTTGAGGAAAACATGAATTTATTGTAATCGGATCATGACAGGATGAGATCATCAAGCCTTATGAAAAGAGCGAGGGAGCCCTTTTTAACCCCCTGCTCACTCGTAGTGTTTACATGGAACTTGATCCGTTGCACGTCTCGTTCAGCCGGTTTGGGATCTGGCTCTTGTGGCTTGTCAGATGTTCCATTTGCCCATGAGCTCGTTAAGGGCATTTTTGGTGGAACACTGGAAATTCTCTGATGCTAAGATAATGCCATCTGCTACCCGGGCTCCACGAAGAAACAGTGCAGTGGTACAAATCCACGTATTTTAAAATCAGGCTGTTTAGACTTGTCCTTTCGGGACCCCAGCTATTCCAAAAATGGCTGACGGCCAACTATTTAACAGAAAACACTAAACAAATTTACCAACAAATATATTTTAATTTGTTGTATTTTTATAGCCATTATAAGTTTACCCACAAAGACAAACACAAGTCTGACTGATCAAGCTTAACAAAACTTAACATGAATCTGTTCAAAATATTGCCATTAATTAGGAACAAAGACATTTTGATGCAACCATTTCCATATATATGTAAAGATGTCGGGGCATGGCAGGGGGTTTAATGACTGGCATACAGACACCTGAGAATCAGGATCAGAGCAACAGCTGGCTGACAGATTTCCTCTCCTGTGGGAAGCTTGCTTTGGAGGCCGTAGGGGAGCGGCTGAGTGTAGCCACATGTCGTTTTTAGTTGTTTCATCTCCATAGGCTTTAATTTTAAATCTGGTATGGCTTGTTTCCGGAAACTCTTTTTATCCTAGAATGGCATGGTATAGAAGGACCGTATAGCAGTACCGCAACCTTCAAAAGAGGACTGACATGTATTGAAGGAAGTCAGTTATAATATTTTCATCCACTGTCCCATAAGTGTTACGACAGCTTGATGTTAAAAATGCAGTTGGTACAGATAAAATGAATTACTTTTTTAGATGCGTTATGCAGCAGTGTATTGGAGTTTACATCATTAACCCATTTCTGTGAAAGCTGAGAAAAAGAAGAATGTCTAAAAACAAGGCAACAATCAAAATAGTCCAATAACTGTAAATAGGGAGGGTGTCAATAATTTCACCCGCAATCTACCTAGAAAATGTTTGAAGGCTGTTTGAAATTTTGCAACGACTCTCAAAATTGCATGAAATGTTTGGACAAAGCCACCCTGTAGTCTTTAACTTCCATAAAACAAACAAGCTCACTACATCACTCCTTCAGTCCTTCGCTACACTTCACTGACTAAACAAAAAATACTGGCAGTTTTAGCAAGACGAACCAGCTAACCAGCCAAAATGCCACACAAAGCAACATTTCCATGTCAATGGCGTTACGTCACCCTATGATGTTGAAATCAGGGCAGGAAAAGTCTAAAAACGTTACATAATCAATGAGCATTTTCTTTCATCCTCTCTGACAATTAATCAGTAAGATGACTTCGATCGTGACCCCTGAACCTCCTTTCCTGATCCCAGGATGCACTAAACAGGAAGCAGGCTAGCTCTGCTTAACCTTTCCCCTCACACACAGGAAGTTAAACAGGAAGAGAGGAACATGCAAGGGAAAAACTTTATTCTCTGAAATCACCCACACACAGCTTTAGATAAGCGCTAGCACAGCAACTTGTCCACAAAAGTTGGGTACAGCAGAAAGAAAAAGCCCTGGTAAAATGGCAGGTTTTTGTGATGTTACACAAAAACAAAAAAAAAAATTAACCATGTTTATTGTGAAACTGCAACAAATAAAAAGCCACAAAAATCCAGAAATGTCTGAGGTAAAGAAAAAGAAACAATGATAATAACACCTTCTTCCCCTAAGTGTGAATGTGGCAGTGTTCAGAATCAAATAATCACAATCAAGCTCATGCACATACTAATTAGTTCACACCTGCAATCAATTAAAATGACTGATTAAGCACAAATAAAATCCAGCTCTATCCTGACATCCAACTTTGTGACATCCACAAAGAGCAAACAAGCAGATATGAAATCTCATTGTACAAAAAATATCATCTCAATAGAGGGTTAGAAAAAATTTCCAAGACACTGCAGAGACAGTAATCAACAAGGAGAAAAAAATGGTGGCCCAATAGTGGCATTACTAATAAAAGGATTATTGTTCTAAATCTGATTACAAAAGCAGAAGAAAAATAGTCAGGGAGGCAGCCAAAAGGCCTACGGCAACATAAAATGCATCAATTTCTGGCAAGCACTGGTTCACTCCCTACATCAATGTCCCAAATCCCTAACATGTCTACTCTACTGACTAGGGTAGCAAGACGGAAGCCTTTTTTCCAAGCATTAAAAATCCAAGCCTGGCTAATGTTTGCAAAAATATGCATTAAATTTCACAGAAACATGTACTGTAAAATAGGATGTTATCTGATGATAGCAAGGCTAATCTTTCTGGGCATAGTACCAAAACATTTGATTGGCAAAGAAAAAAAAAAATAGCACATCATTAAAAGAACGTTCCAATAGTGAAGGATGTAGGTGGCAGCATCATGAGTGAGGGACTAATGAATACCTTTAAATACCAGTCAAATTTAACTTGACCCTTAAGGCGTCTGCTAAAAGACAATGAACTGGTGTGTCACTTAAATTAGCATTAGGATGACTTGAAGCACATCAACAAACAAACAAAGCAATGGCTTCACTAGAACAAAATCAAGGATTTGGAATCACCCAACCAGTGTTTAAATCCAAATACACATCATTGTGGTCTCAATACTGGTTTTAACAGATATTTGCAAAGATATGTTCTTACTTGACAAGAAGCCATGTTTAAGCCTATTGTGCTTGACTGTGACGTGATGCGGGTTAATGCTGTACCTATGGTGAGCAAAGAATCGTCTGAGGTGCGAGTTTGTGGACAGCAAAATGTTTTTACCTGGCTTATTTATTACTGTATATGGATGACGGTCAAGCTTTCAGAACTAGAAATGCTTTCTACAGAGGTATGTGGAACCGCTGGAAAATCTCGAATGTCTTTTACACATGACAAAGACAGAATACAAAAACACACAGCTGATACACTGTCCAACACTGGACTGACATTCTGTCTAAGGCACAAACACGCGTTAAAAACCTTGTTAAAAGATGATGGAAAATAGACGAGAATATCCCCATTAGTCAGGATCTGTTAGTTAGTTAGGCCTTATCTAGAGGACTTGGCTAAAAAGACTTAACTAGAAAAATTAGCTGCATTAGCATTATGTTTCTGGCCAACCAAAACATAGGATAAAGCAAGTAAATGCATATCATCTGTGATGATATGGGTGCGTCCTGGATTTGGCCTGGGTGATGTGAAGTGAGATGTTTTTGAGAACATCCTCACGAGGTGTGTTTATTTGTGACTGAATCGTTACTATTGTTTGTCACAAAGTGAATAAAGAAAACCTACTGAGGAGCAGGCATGCATTCCAACCGCCTCTTCCATCATTCATTCACAAGCATACACAAGGAGAGAGAGAGAGAGAGAGAGAGAGAGAGAGGTTGAGAGAGAGAGATTGGCTCTGGTCATGATTACTAAACCAACCTTTAAGAAGAAAGAAAAAGAGATGGTCATCTAGGGGGAGAGTGAAAGAAAGAAAGAAAGAAAGAAAGAAAGAAAAAGAGACAATGTTTGGATCTGGCCACGATTACTAAGCCCTTTCAGAAAAAGAGGAAAAGAGACAGAGAGAGAGAGCGCACCCCACACTACTTGGACTGTGATCTAAGGACACTAAGAAACTGTGTTAAAAAAAAAGAGGAGAATAGAAAGAGAAAGAGAGGCAGATGTAGGGACAGCACAGAAGACAGCTGTTCTTCAATGATTAATGACTGAAATAGCATGGGAACAATACAGTAAAATGAAACATAGTCCAGGGTGAACAAGATAACTTATAAGCAATTATTCTCATATCCATATACTTTTGACCCTATCTCAAAGTAAAGTATTTATGACTTTCCTTTTGGCCACATTCCTGTGGCCTACATAAGTGTCCGGGGATATGACCCAAATATATTTCACATTTATTGGCATTTAGTCCGAAATACCTCACGCTGTATTTACTGTACAAAACGTATGCAAATAAGTCATACACAGTAAAGGGCACTGAATCTGACCGGACGCATCCCCCCTTTCTCTCACACAAACGCCCCCTGATCCTCTCTGCAGCTAAAGCCGGTGAACAATAGCGGCCTTTCTGTGAAGAGACTGGAGAGCTTCTTACTGTGAATGAGAGGAAACAAAATGTGGTGCACAATAAAGGCTGTTCTGTTCTTTACTCACATGTTCAACACGCAAGCAGAATACCAAACTCAACTGTACTTTCAGGTGTTAAAGCTTAGCGATATGAAACACACCTGTAAGCAAGCGGACCGGCTTAAGCATGAACATGTGATTGAGTTACAGCAGTTATGGAGGAAATTAAAGGAGTCGAGGTGAAAAAAAGAAAAACAGAAATGCATCAACATGACTGCCAGCCACACTGAGCAGGTCATGGGTGTATAAAAACCTTTGACACACCCTTATGAGCTATTATGCTTTAGATAAAGACCAACGGAAATGAATACATCTGAATAAGTAACTAAAGAGACAAACAACCAAAGAAACCAAACATTGCCTGGCCACTTAAAAGTGTACATGCTAGGCGTGTTGGGATCGTGGACGAGTTGTAATGCTGTTTTGGTGGTCTTGCCTCATGCCATCCACACCCTATAATCAATGGCGTCTGGGTGAAAGAGCTCGGCAGGGAAAGAGACTCTATACTCAATTCCACTATGTGCACTACTTTATTCATCATTAGGCTGCCTATATAGGTGCCATTTGCCAAATGTCTTCTTGGTAGGAATGGGAATCATCGATATATGATACGATATCATGATACCTAGGTGGTGATTCAATTTATATTGCAATTCTATCGCAGTGTTAGACACATTCCTACACATTTTTGTACTGTTAAAATGACCTTGGACCTTAAAAAAAAGGTTGTCAAAGTTTTACACCTTTGTTTTATTCAATAGCTTCACAGCCAAACTGAACATGAGTAATTCCTAGAATGGAGTCCATTCCTACGGCAGCATTTAAACAATACAAAATAACTTGCTTAATAACTTACACATGAATACAGGTTTTATCTTAATATTAAATTTGAAAAAAACTTATGTATGTATGAGTTTAGAGATTACCATCTGTAGAGTTCTAAGCAAACTACAATGTTTTATTGACTCAGAAGTCTTAAAACTCAACTTGAGAATGAGTGTGGATTGAACAGGTGTGAGCACGCCGGAGCGCACAGCTTTTAACGCGGGTGGGTTTCAAGACTAATTTGCCTTTCTGAGTTTTGAAACTGATGTAAACTTGTGTAATAAATGGGTTTTGAGGCTAAATCACTAAAATTGAAAAGAAAAAGTGATTGGAGGTTTATTAACATGTGCCTTTGGCATAGGCCACACCCGCTTCACTGAGGCTCAGGCCACACCCCCTTTACTGGAACTGACATAGACCACGCCTTCTTCTCTACGACCGGCACTTCTATGCTCCCTTTCATGACAGACACCAAGATACATTTAATAACCAATGCCTGATACACTACTGTTCTAAATCAGCACAACTATAAAACTCAACACACTGAATATTTAAAATCATGAAGATGGTAGAAACTTAGCTCTCATTTCTCTGACATTAGTCCAGAAAACTAAATCTTAACACCCATTATAACTCATTACTAATTACAACCCAAAATGCAGTACAGTAGAACCTTGGATTATGAGCATAAATTGTTCCGGAAGCGGGCTCGTATTCCAAAACATTCATAAATCAAAGTCGAATCAAATTTTCCCATAAGAAATAATGGAAACTCAAATTATTCGTTCCACAGCCCAATACAAAATATAAAGTAAAAATAAAACAAATTAACTTGCACTTTACCTTTAAAAAAAAGTAAAAATAAATCCCGACAGATAAGTGTTTCAGATTATGCACGCAGGCTGTGTGTGTGTATATGTGTGTGTGTGTGTGTTTGTGTATGTGTGTGAAGTAAGAGGAGGAATCAGCCTCCCCCTTCTCATCTTACACAGTAAACCTTTCTCTCCTCTCTTATTTGAATTTCACACAAACACGCAGATTAATGGAAAGACTGTTTTGTCTGAAAAATTAGCAAGGTACATTGCTAATGACACTCGCGTGAGCGCATACTAACGGAATCACTGCTGTAAAGTAAAACAAACAAATGAACCTGCATTTTACCTTTGAAAAAAATCGCGACAGAGCAGTGTTTTGCTTAATGTAGAGTAGAGTGTGTGGGTGTGTGTCTCAAGCCCGAGAAGGGGGGGTGTAAAGACGAGTATGTGTGTGAAGGGGCAAGCTGTCAAATTACATGCGCGCACAATGACCGAAAGGGAGAAAATGGATCTTTAACCTCTCTGAGACTTTCTTTTGCTTTACACGCGCACACACACAAACGTGTGTTATAGTAAACAGTACATGCGTGCACGGATGTTGGTTATACCAGTGAGAGTCGCGCACTAAGACCCAGCAGGGGAGACGATTACCCACAATTCTGCAGCACAACAAAGAGGAAAAACCATTGTCTCAGTTGTAATCACGTGATGCTCGGCGTCAAAAGAAGAAGCGCATGCGCGATGCATGATACTCGGTACTCGTAAACCAAGACTTGCTCGTTTTCCAAGTCAAAATTTTTTACAAATCTTTGCTCGTCTCGCGGAACACTCTCAAACCGCGTTACTCGCAATCCGAGGTTCCACTGTACTTACAATGAAGTAATATTTGGTTTAGTAATAACAGCATGTAAAATGCCTTCTAAAGAGTTCCATATACACTGCCCAGCCAAAAAAAGATCTGCCCTTTCAAGTGTCAAATTATCGGCCTGAATCAAGCAAAGAATACAACTAACGAAAGATTACTGTGATTGGGAGATACTAACTATCCAACATCATTAAAATCTGTAAGGACAGTGCTGAACAACTGATTTAGCAAAAGTGACAAAAAAAATATATAATTAATATAGATAAGTTAAATGCTTGGTAAAATTGTATTTTGCCATTAAAAAAGTGGAAATTATGACTATGTTTAAAAGTGAAAGTAAGAGCATTTGCCCCCACACACACAGTGTAATGACATCTGTGTGACCAGAAGAAACCCACAAGCCACATGTTCTGCTGAGTCCAGACTAAGTCTATTCCAGAGCTATGGAAATGTCAGGGTAAGAAGGATAACGCAGAAAGTGATGTACCCATCATGCATAGTAGAAATGGGGAAAAGTCATTTCAATTACATATTGCAATTATTTTGAGTGATAATTCATGATCACCACATTTTTATAAAATAATTTTTTATCTTATAAAATACCTGCATTATGTTAAACTGTAGCTGTTCCTTTATAATGCTACAGGTGTTGTGCTTTAAACTATTTACACATTAAATTATTTGCCAAGGGTGTTTACAATTGTTAACACCTGAATCAGGATATTCATAAAATCCTGATATTTATACAAAGTGTAATAAAAAATAAAATCAGAACCTAGGTATCGTGATATATCTGCTAGTCCCATGTGATTCCCAACCCAAAGGCATAGTGGCCACTGAACAAGAGACTGTGTTATGATCAAATGTTGCTTTAATTGGTCACGTCTAGGCTTGTTAATTAACATTAATTGGTAATTAAGTCAGTTGACTACCTGAATGTACTGAAGGAGTGGTTCTGGGATCATGAGGAATCATTTTCACATGTGAATTGGCCACCACATTGTTATTAATCAAAGCTAAAGGCGGTTTATTGAACTCTTCGATTGTGTGACTAACAACAATCAATCCTTAACATTGCATTCCTTAACCATTGTATAAGGAACATCTGTCCACCTACACATTTATGCAATTATTCAATCAGCCATCATTTCGCAGCAGCATAATGCGTAAAATGATGCAGAAACCATGACAAGATTCAGTTAATGTTCATATCAAAGACAGGAACTGTGGTAAAACATTTCATCCTTATGACTTTGACTGCAGCACGATTACTGGTGCCAGACACATCCCAGAAACTGCTGAGCTCTGGGGATTTTCTAGCATGTGGAGGGTTTATCTTAAGGTTGTTTTAGGCATGTGCTAATTAACAAAAGACAACAAAGATGAACAATCAACACTCAATTGATATTTTTGCTAATATGAAAGAGGAAAAAAAATCTATATCCATTCAATTTTTCTACATCTAAAACCAAAAATAAACAAAGTAGCAGCAATAAGATAAGAGTTTAAAGATGGCAGATGACAACAAGTGAAATTAAGAACTTTAAATCTTGACGATCATCAAGAGAGCTAGCGCGTCTTCTGATCAGAGGCTCCAGTATTTCCAATATCTTTAACTTTAATGAACTACATTGATCAGACAGAATGAAAAGTTTAAGAAAGTCATCTTATCTGTGTAACGTCTATTTTTCTTATAAGCTATTACAATTTCCTCAGGCTTTAAACCCAGCTACAGAGCTCTTGTGTGTGATATCAGACCCACTTTAAAAAACAAACAAGCTGCGGTTTTACAACGCAGTTGTTGTGCCTGGGGAAGGTCACAACATACGAGGTCAAAAACCTGGAAGACAGTTTTATTAGCTTCCCACTGATATGAGAGAGAGAGAGATATTTGTGGTTATCGGGCATCCAGCGGGGAGACGAGGCTAATCCTGGTCAAAGATGAGCCGTTGTCTCCTGGAGGGGATTAATGATTCATTATTATTTTACTTGGTGGTAATACCTGTGGCAGGTATGACTGCAAGACAAAATGGTAAATGTTTTGATTGTGGATTTTGTGACTGCAAAAGCTCTATTGTCACAAAGTATAGAAATCAACAAGGCTTTGGATCTGGTAGAAAAGTGACCTGCATTTAGACCCGCACTCTGCGCTACAAGGAACACATCGTAAATCCGTTAGGTAACACGGCATGTGTCCTAACTTATCTAGCAAGCGAATATCGATTTTAATGTTTCTGACAGAGATAAATTGTCACTAATCTTCTCTGAGATTTTCCAAATATCACAAATAAAACTATTTGTTACAAACGGATTAGAAAGAGGCGATTTCAAATAAACAGATTTTTACATCTACATTGAGTTGACTCAATTCAACAGTTTATTACTTTACACATTTTGAAAAAAAAAAAGTTTTTTAATTAAAATCCCTTTCACTGGATGTTTCTTTAAACCCTTTATTTAGTATCAAGTCTTAGTTTTTCGCAATGGCCAACAGAGTGCAATAGGTGAAAGGTATTAAATTTTCATTTTTGGTTGGTGAATGCCTTATCTTCCTGATTCTTTAGCAGAACTGGGTCACATAAAGCATGATAAATACCATGATTCCTACCATAAACAATATCAGAATATTTTCACTATATTATAAACCCCTAATAATGAGATGGATATAATAACACATTTTGAATGCATTACCCAGACACACAATAACAATCGGTCCCCCTAGTCATCTTATTTCACATTATTAATACTGTTCCGTACCATAGTACACTTGCATGTCTATACAATCCGAGTAGATGGCAGTGTGGCAGCTAGTTGGTTTGTGATCCGCCAATAAACGCAAAGAACAATTTTCAAAGAAACACTATCAGCCATGGCTGTGCTGCATTTTGGATGAGTCAGGCTGTGATATGGTAGTCGCATTCAAAATAACGGTCCACTTAAGTGCTTTAGTGCAGTTGGCCTTTGGCGGTTTGCATTCTTACTGTGTCAGAGTAGAGTGTACCATGCTCGAGACCACATTTTCAGGTGGACCCAAATACTGAAACTGATCCATGGCCAGACACAGTACAGAGTGTTCACACTAGTCATCCACACAGTACTGGACTGTGAGGTCAAGTGGTCTGTCCCTGAGTCCCTAATGTGAAAAAAAGCCATAGTAGCATAATAGAATAAATTACATGTCTATAGAAGCTAAGCCATGTGCTCCATGCCAAGATTTGTTATTGGTAAAACCCCCTAAATGTGATGCACCATTTGCATAGGATTTTCCATAACATCACATACGACTTAAACATTTAAAACTTTCACTAGTAATGGTCTTCATCTCCTGTGTGAGAAATGAAACAGAATAACCAGTTGATGATAGCCTCACATTAGGCAATGCTTTTCTTTATTTATTTTTGTCAAATGTACAGTAAGTAAAGTGTATAAGAGAGTAAATCCTGACTGAAACACTGCAAAAGTTCCGTTACACTTAAAATCCAGACCAACAAACAAAGCTCAATTTTATAAAATGCCATGGGGATAATGTACCCTTGTAAATTTAGTTTGTGAACAAACATTTTAGACATGAAATAAACTTTTTATACTTTATACTTTACATACTTTTCTTGTATGTAGTCGTTCATTCAAAACAGGTTTGGTTTCCTGGTTTTGCCTTAAGCTAATTTAACACTGTGTGAATTCTGCAGTCTTCTATACTTATGTGCGAAAACTGTACAGGATGAATCCAATAAAATCTTGGCCCAGGTCAATCACTGACTGTGTGATCGTGTTCTCCATGTCAGAAAATCCTACGAAAAGTACTGCAATAAAAGAAAATTCATGCAAACAGCACAATTCTTCAACGTGGTTAATGAGGTAGTAAAACCATTTTTCTGTCCTTTACTGTGTTTTTCTAAAATGTCTCTGTACCTGTCTCATGTATTCGGTGTAAACCTGTTGGTGGCTTTTAAGTGAGCGTCACAGCAGCGCTCAGATTTTAATCAAAACTTTCTCACACTACCAGCATTTTTTCCTCCTCACTCTTTGTTCACAGTGGCACTAAATTGGCCACCAGTGAGCACGACACAGTGTGTGTTCAAAGGCCTTCAATTTCAACACATGACCTAGCAACTGTTTTATGACAAAAAAATAAATATAAATAAAAAAAATCCTACATGGTAAATGGACTCACCTCAAAGTTGCACATGTTCTCAAATATCCTGTTGATGTGTCTTCTGACACTGTACGCCACTTATTTATAACAGTGAATTAAGCAAGATGAGCAAATGAGTTGCATTTTCCTCTGGGACTCTCAAGTGAATAAATACGCTTAACTTGTATTTAACATCACTCTGTAAGTTTCACCCCAAAACCCTTCAACTGCTTACATTTAAAATATACACATCATAAAAACTGATGTTCTAATAAAGCTAATTTGTGGGCAAGTAAAAAATTATCCACTCTCTGGTTATATTAAAACATCTGTTGGCCGCACTGTCCTATCAGCCGTGCAGGTGTGAATGAGTTATATCAGTTCATTATTTGTTCATTAGCGTTGTGGGCAAAAATGGATGCCCGACTTGTGATTTGTACAAAAGATTCTCTAAGGAAGGTAAAAGTTTCTTAAAGAGAATCATTACTGGTGATGAGACATGGATTCAAGAGAAAACTGCAGAGCATGGAACAGAAGCATCCTTAATTGCCGACCAAGAAAAAAGTAAAAAACTGGAAAATTTATGCTCAAACTTTTTTGGGGTCCTCGAGAGCCAGTATTGGAACGCTATCAGGAAAAACGTTCAACAATCAACAGTGCTCGTTACTGTGAGATGCTTATTGAAGAGCTGAAGCCTAAACTTTGGATTAACCACAGAGGATTGCTATCCAAGGGTGTTGTGATCTTGCATGACAATGCACGTCCACACACTTCTGCCCACAAAAACTTAATTTTAAGGTGGTAAACATCCCCCCTATAGTCCTGAACTTGCTCCAGCGGACTTTCATCTCCTTGGTCCCCTGAAAGCAGCCCTACTGTACGAGGACAAAGATTCAGTTCTGTTGAAGAAGTGAAGACAGCGGTGCATTCATGGCTCGCAGCACACCCTACAACATTTATAAATGGGGAAATACAAAAGCTTGTTGACAGATGGACAAAGTAGCCTCCGAGTGGCGCAGTGGTAAAGCGCTCGCCCTATCATCCGGGGAGCGCTGGTTCGAACCCCGGTGTGATGCCGGGTGATGCTGTTTTCCTCTCACAGCCGGAGGCAAAGAGAGAGCTGATTGGCCGAGCTCTTCCAGGGGGGAGGGATGAGAGGTACTTGCGCTCCCACATTAATCACGACTCTACAGCCAATCAGGGGCGTCTATGAGCGCTTTCCTCCAAGTGTGTTACTCCACCCCAAATGGTGCGTAAGCAGTTCGAAAAGATGCGGTCGGCTGACGTCACGTGGTTCGGAGGAAACACGGGATAGTCTTCGCCCTCCCGACTGAGTGGTAGTAGTAGCCTTAATGTGGGAGCCCCCTAGTGATGGGGAGGAATTGGCTACGACTAATATTGGGGAGAAAATTGGAAAAATAAAAAATAAAGAAAGACAGATGGACAAAGTGTAAGGAGATTATGTCAAAAAATGATGTCTATCCTAAAATTTTATTAAAATAAATTATAGCGATAATTTTTAACTCGCCCTCGTATTAAATTACTTAGCGGATCAAATATCATACATGAGGCGAGTGTGTGATTTCAGCAGTTATATGAGAAACACAAGGGTGGAACGAAAGGAGAATTTGGACAGGAAATATTCGAGATAAGGAGAAAATGTGAGCAAATTTGATTTGTAAGCAAGACGTTTAAAGTGTCATTACTAAACAAAAAACATTTAACGAAAGGTCTGAGAAGGTGACGGTAACATCTGCTTCAGACTAGAATTCCTTACTGACCTCTCCCTCTTTCTCTAGCTAGGGACGAACTGTCTGCGTTTCTACTACGGTCTTCTAGTGAAGTCCATCTGCTCCAAGCCAACTGGTGAAAGCATCTGTGTGTGTGTGTGTGTGTGTAGGGTGGGGGGCTGTAATTGGAGATGCAATGTGACTTTAAGACAAAATCTCAAATTATCTGTGCACTAACACAGTTAGTATCCTGATACACACTTGGATGAACACGAATGACTAAAAATCAAAAACTGAAGTGATATTACAATGCCAGGGGTGAAAACTTCAGGGTAGATGGTTTGAGACTGGAGTGACTCTCACCAAAATGATATACACGTGTTGAATCCCGTGAATGTCGTGACTCATCTAAACACAGCTGAGAGTGCAGACAAGCTGGGTAAAGGGTGAACCCCCATACTTTGGTGTTGCTAAGACAAATAATAATCACCATAGCCATAGCCATAATAATAATAATAATAATAAAAAGAATAATAATAATCGTCCTGGCAACAAGAGATTGTTTAAAACGTGAGAGGGAAAATAAACATAAAGAACTACATAAATAACCGCATACAGTATTTAAATCAACACAAACATATTTAAATGAATAAATAGAACTAATGTACGTTAGCTAACGTTACCGTTAAACGTATATTGAACGTCGCTCTGTACCTCGGTGTAACGCCAAATTAGGATTAAAACCTCATTGTCAAACCAAAGTGTTTTGCAACCGTTCAAATAGTTTAAAATAATGTCCGTTGAAGCTTAATAGTTTGAGTGCCAGCCTTATGTGAGTTAAACTTACCGACGTGGAGCTCCTGTAATCGATAAGCCAGAGGAGGAAAACGCCGAAAAGCTCGTTTTAAGCGCGAAAATGTCGAGCTAAAGGACTAAAAACACAGTTAAAAGACCAAAAGGAGACACCGAACGACTTTAAAACTCGACATATTAAGCTTTTCGTTCCTTCTCCACGTCTGCCGTAAGGGGGAAAAGTTTGACAGACTTCCACTTCAGCGTCTCCACTACGGGTTTGAAAGGATGCAGCGCTGCGGCTAAGCTAATCACAAGCAGGGTTGCCAGATTGACCGGTGTCACCTCGATTCTCCGAGAAATGTTTGAAATTTGACCCTAAATGTGTTCAATATTGGGCGGCACGGTGGTTTAGTGGTTAGCATTGTCGCTTTGCACCTCCATGGTCCAGGTTCGAGTCACGTTTTGGGTCTGTGTGCATGGAGTTTGCATGTTCTCCCTGTGCTTGGTGGGTTTCCTCTGGGAAGTCAGGTTTCCTCTCACAGTCCAAAGACATGCAGGTAAGGCTAATTGGCATTCAAAATCAAATTGCCTGGTGTGTGTGTGTGTGTGTGCGCGCGCGCCCTGCAATGGATTATGCCTTGTGCCCTAAGCCCCCCCCGCAACCCTTTATACAGGATAAAGCAGTATAGATGACGAGTGTTCAACATGATTAAAATTTTATAGTCAAATATTGTTAAATTCAATATTAAAACTAAAGATAAATATTATCACAGGCCCACTATTATAACACTAAAAATTGCATTAATGGTGAGCAGTATTGCTAACAGCAGCACGGTGGCTTAGTGGTTAGCACTGTGGTCTCGCACCGCCAGATTCCAGGTTTGATTCCAGCCTGGAGTTTGCTATGTTTTCCCCGTGCTTGGTGGGTTTTCTCTGGGTGCTCCGGTTTCCTCCCACTGTCCAAAGACATGCAGATTATGCTAATTGGTGTTCCTAAATTCCCCGTAGTGTATGAATGTTAATGGGTGGCCAAAATGGGAATAAATACACAATGGTCACCAGTGGCCTCCACGGTCCCTAGTTGGACTACAGAGGTTCCTAGATGTATAGATGGAGTATTGCTAACACATTTTTTAGGGAAAAGCAGCTAGCTTGTTTAAAAAAAAGTTGTTAGGAATCATCATGTGACATCCTGATTCTTGTACCCAAAAGTGTTCAACATACTCAAAAAATTTCGTAGGTCAAATATTGTTCAATTCAAAATATATTTGGTTCCACACTAAAAATAAGAGTTGAGTATTTATAACAGTAAAGATAACTAGGTTAATGGTGAGCAGTATCGCTAACATTTTTTTTTTAGGGGAAAGCAGCTAGCTTCTATAAAAAAAAATGTATAAAAAAAAGTCGTTAGAAATTACCATGTGACTTCACAGCCTGATCTTTTGCCTATCAAAACATAATACACTTAAGTCAAAGCGAGTTGGAAGCCCTCCAGGATTTTGTTTAGGCAACCTATGTAAATTAGAGAGGGTTAAAAACAATTCTCGTACATGTGTCATGGTGGACAGCAGGAAGCAAGCTTGTGGTCATTGCATCCAAGAAATAGTAAGGACCATTCATTTTGGCTCATTTGTATGTTCCTTGGAATCATCCAATGAATGTGCAATTGAGTCCAAATGTGCTGGAACAATCCAGAAGAGTTTCAGTATTCTCAGTACAACTGCAGTAAAATATTTTTCACGAACATCATGAACATCACGAACACCACCTGCACATTGAACACCGCATCACATCCTAATCTGGAGAGGTTACAAATGAGTTTTCTGCTTGTAAATATGGATTACAGGAACCAACATTGTAGTCACAAAAATATATAAAACTGCCAAATGTATAAAATATAGCACCAATCATAATCACGAAGCGCAAAGCATTTTAATATAATAAAACTAAAGTAATCTTAACATGGTGGGTTGGATGAAACACATTTGTTTTTGGGTGTGGCAGCTCAGATGAACACAAATGAGTGAAGCCATGGAGTTACACCAGCCAGGTAAGGTTTTTTTAAGGGAAAGAGTTTTCATTTCAATAATCAAATCCATGTAAATATTAGAGAAACAGTCAGAAACAACAAGCAGAGGGAGATTATATAGCAGTACATGAAGAAATGTACTACCAGTGATGGCAAAAGTAAATTTTCATTTTAAAAACAATGAACCTTTTCTTCCAATTATATCTTATAAATAACACTTGGTGGCTTAGTGATTAATGCTAAGGTTTTCTAATTCTAAGGATGTCAATTTAAATCCCAGCACTAAATCTAATTACCAGCTGCATCTTTGCACAAGACCCTTAACCTTCAGTTATATCTTGTTTTTAGAAGGTCGATTCAGATAATTGCATCAAAAGCAAATGAAAAAACAGTTTGGCAACAATGTGCAGAATTTACTGCACATTCTAATGGATACAGTAAAACTGTGTTGCAGAGATTTTTACACTTATAGAAGATACACGGTATGGTCATTTTTTAAAAATCTGACCGTTCCATTCCAGAGATCGTCCCAGTTTGCATGTATAATGATCTCCACTATTCTCTGAAGGCTTTCCACTAATTTTTGGATCCTGTGAATTGTTCTCATTCAGTCACAGACACATTGGTGACTCCAATTATTCTCAAAAGTGTTTGTTGGGGTTGACAACCTGGGCAAATGTCTTCATGGACCTTGCTTTGTGCACAGGCCCTCTTAGCTGTGATAAAAGTAAGTTTAAATGCTAGATAATATTAACAGTGCACAATAGCATGCTTCAAACTAAGTTTGGGGAAGGCACACATTGGGTAATGGACAGCTGTTCATAAACTTTTAGCCATATATTTTAACTAGAAATATGCTTAAGTAATCACTAAGATTCAAATAACAAAATAGTGGGGCCTCTGATACCTCATTTCCACTACACTGGTGCCGATTCTGGTGCTCGGCCGGTGCTGGACTGGGAAACACAGAGAACCGGCCCGCATTTACACTAGACAGGAGCTCAGCGGGAGCTGCATGATAATACGTCACAGGCCACGCCAACTAAACAGAAATGAACATGGCCAAAGTCAGTTTACTGGTTATTCTCCAAACTATGAAAATGTATTTTAATATCCAAAGGCAGCTTATTCGACGTGTTATAACCGCTGAAAGTCTTTCTTCAGTTTTTTTTAGCTTATTCACTATTT
>JAOVVA010000001.1:21177058-21218543 GCA_028565275.1 Leiocassis micropogon
CTGTGCCAAGTTGTAGTGCGGACTGGAAATTCCGCTGTGGCGACCCCTTGTCGGGAGCAGCCAAAAGACCAACAACAACAACATTTTGTATGTGGTGTATATATAAAAGTGTATAACACATTTTGTTATGTTTTACACTCATCTTAAAATGTGTTTAAATTCTTTCTTTAAACACATTCTACACATAATCCTTCACAATTACAACATAGAAACAGATGTTTGAAGTGTTCTGCTAATTTATAAAAAATGTACACTGAAATATCTCATTTAGATAAGTATTAAGACCCATCACTTAGTACTTGGACAAAGTGCCTTTGGCAGTAGTGACAGCCTGAAGTGTGCTGGTGAATGATGCGACAAGCTTGGCACACCTTTCTTTTGGAAATCCTTCTATTCTTCTTGGCAGAATCAGACAAGCTCAACCAGGTTGAGCGGACAGGGTCAGTCCACAGCCAATTTCCAGTCTCTCCAGAGATGGTCTATTGGGTTCAGGTCAGGACTCTGGCTGGGCCACTACATGACATTCATGGAGTTGTTCTGAAGCCACTCTGAAGTTTTCTTGACGTTATGATTTGGGTCATGGTGCTGTTGAGCTGTAAACCTTCATCCAAGATGGAGATCCTGAGCACTCTGGAGAAGGTTTTCACACAGGATAGCTCATTATTTTATCTGCATAATTTTTCCCTCTATTTTGATCTAATCTTTCAGTCAAAGGTGTAGAAAAGTATTCCCATAGCACAAAGCTGCCACCACCATGTTCGATGGTAGGGAGGGTTTTAATAAGGTGATGTGCAGTGCCCAAATTCCTGATTGCAAATAATTAAATCTTTGTGCTATTAGACCAGAGGATTTTGTTTCGCCTACCAGCCAGCTGTTGTCATGTGGCTTTTAGTAAGAAGTAGCTTCTGTCTGGCCACTGTATCGTAAAGGCCTGATTGATTCCTGAAGGGAGCTCAGGATCTCATTTACTGTGGCCTTTAGATTCTTGGTTACCTCTGCTCAAGGCCCATTGATTACTCAATTTGGTTGGGTGGCCATATCTGTGTAGACTCTTGGTTGTTCCAACTCTTTTTCTGTTGAGAATGATTGAAGCTATCATGCTCTTGGGTACCTTCAATGCTCCAGAGAGATTCTTGTATCCTTCCCCATGTGTGTTGACACAATCCTGTCTTGTGGGTGTACAGATAATTCTCTTGACCTCATGACTTTGTTTTCACTCTGTCATACACAATCTACTATGAAACCTTATGAGACTATGAGACAGGTGCGTGCCTTTTCTATTTATGTCCAGCGAAGTCAATTAGAAACCTCCAGTCAAGTCGTAGAAGCATCTCAGGGCCACTGATAGGAGTAGGATGCACCAAAGCTCAATGGCAAGTGACATAACAAAAGGTCTGAATACTTACGTAAATGGGATATTTTAGATATTTCAAATATTTCTTTATTAGTTAATAAATTAACAAACCACTCCCAATGTCTATTTTTACTTTGTGTAGAATGATGAGGATTTTTTTGTTTTTTAATCTATTAAAGATTGTGAAACATAAGAACATGTAGAAAACTTAAAAAGGTCTGAAAACCGTCGGCACTGCATGTGGAAAAAGATGTCCATCACAATCTAGCAGGAAATGCGTAGAAAGGAGGAGCAATGGAGCAGAAGAAGCTCATTTTCGGTAGAGCAGGTGGATTAGATTATAGCACAAGGCTGAACCCAGGAAATCAATTATACCACACAGCATAACGTGATCAGCAGCTGAAAAAGCACAGCTATAAATGGAACTGAGACTGACAGAAAGTAATGCAGCCAAAGTAAAAGAATGAACAGACAGAAAAATTAAACGTATGTATTAGTGTTCTATTTAGACCCACAAGTTTTAAACAGTTAAACAGGGTCAATAGTAGTTTTAGCAATGTCTAGTGTACCATCCTCCAAAGTCAGGCAGCAGTAAGCAGACTCAATTAAGAGTTTTTCCCCCCTCAGATTAGTGGACGTTTTTGGCTAAAATGGCACTACCAATGTGCAGAATTTTTAATTTGGCCTAAATGTAGCCTTGGTTTATGAATGCAGGCTTATAAAGCTGGTTATATTCTACATATTCATCATTGCTCCATGGCAATATGTGAACCAGATGAACTAGAACAGTGTGGGCAATATTATGCCATTACTCATTTTCTATCAGGGTAGACGGCAGCAAGAAGTATGAGCTTATATATAGTAACATGAGAAGTGAAAAAAGAAAAGGAAGAAGCGAGATAGATAGTTGGTTTTGTTCCACATTGCACCGTTACTACAGCAAAAATTCTATTATTGTGTAAGACATAAGCAATATATATATATTTTTTTACAGCCACTGCAATTGTTTGGCACGTCTTCAATAAGGCATTTTATAGTGATTGTTAGAATCAACCTTTTCATGTAGCACTAAGCACTAAGTCCTTGCCAGAATGTAAGACTTTCACAAATTATTATTTTTTTGTTTAGCATATGAAATGAATTGCAGTACTATGCAAAAGTATATAACAGTTATTTCAATTAAATAATGTAGATTGAATTAAAGAAATAGGAACAAATGTTTTACTGTGACAGGCTGCAAAGTGTCTAACAATTTAAAAAGTGCTTGTTTATGTAACAACCTTAGCAGCAACCTCATTTCCCCTCTCATCAGTTCTGCCATTCAACATCTCCAGTATACTAATCACCAGCCTGATCATCTGTCATCGTCTGCACCTGTTTCATGCTTTAGGTTTTTGTGCTTGAATGATTCATAGATCACTGTGTGGTTTAACAAAAAAAAAAGTCTCTAAAGTTGCTCAGTTACAGGGACTGGACTGAAAATGAGAGCCAAAACAATCCTCCAGGAAGCCTGGAGAGCTATTACTTAAGACTGGATTAAAAATACAAGAAGGTCTGTCACTTTGGGTGGCTCAAGTCTTTTGCAAGGTACTGTATATTAGTAATATCCACTACAAGCATGTATTCAAATTCTGTAAAAGTACAAATTAATACTTTTTTTGCACCTGAGGCTTATGTACAGAAATGTGTAAGAAAGCCAATTGTACAGATATAAGGATAATGTACATACACCACTCTGTGTATTGCTAGGTTGCTAGGTAAATACTGTATGTTAATACAATACTTTAACCACAAGCACAAGTCAGCATGTCAGCCTGTCGTGTCATCTTCAGCACGGCCATAGCAACATGACAACACTGATGATGTAATAGTACAAACAATACATTAGCAGTAGGTATGCTTGACATTCAGTCTACTTCCTGTAGAGATTTTTTCTATTTAAAGCTTAGAGTAACTTAATAAATATCAGGATGTTTACTTCTTTTCATATTTACATTAAGGCATTCATTAAATTAAAAAATGACCAATTTAATCCTGGGCCTTTTTCTACGGATGTTGTGATTTTTGACTGCAAATAAATTCACGATAATATCATTATGCAAAAACATTTAGTTCACTGTTGTGGATGCAGTGAGAGAAGACATGAAGTTGGTGTGAGAGAAGAGGATGCAGAGGATGGGGTTAGATGGAGGTAGATGATTCGCTGTGGCGACCCCTGAAAGGGAGCAGCCGAAAGACAAAAAGGAGTTTACTATGTCACTGTGTGCTGTTACAAAAGAAAACCTGTTCTGATCTCTGTTATGCATCATCTTTACTCCAATTCAGTTTATCTTTTAACAATATTATTATGTGTCTTATTTGATTCATCATTATATATGACTTGTTATCCGTTAACAGTAGCTAATATTTTTACTGTTACATGCTACATGCTTCAGCTTTTATAAAATGAGAACATATATGACATTGTTTTTTTTTTTAATTAAGATCTATTAGTTGCTTCCTTTAAATGGATAATGCTTCCTGTAAAAACAATGGCAACAGATATAACCATATGCATATGATGAACAATATGACATACAGTATTAATATAATAATAATAGAAATAATAATAATAATAACAACAATAATAAAAAAATAATAATAACAATTATTATTATTATTTAATGTACTTTACAGTACAGTGAAATGATTTTTTCACATATCCCAGAGGAAGCTGGGGTCAGTGTGCTGAGTAAGCCAGGTTACAGAGCCCTTAAAGCAGATAGGGTTAAGAGCCTTGCTCAAGGGATCAACAGCGGCATCTTGGTGGAGCCCCAACCCCCGACCTTCCGATCAGTAATCTTTGTAAGCCTTAACCGTTTGAGCCACTCCTGCCGCTCATATTTATATCGTGGCCAACAAACAAAAGGATAGTCTGTATAGCAATGTTCAAAAATAAACTGTCCTAGCTTTTGGCATTACAAATCCATCCCAGTTGTATCTCCTACCCCACCTCAACAGGACAATGCTAATAGTTCTAATTAATTGATCTTTAAAAAAATATATTGAATTTTTAATCACATTAAAGTTAATTAATGAAACAAAGTAACAAAGTACACAACTATGAAATAAATGTAAATACACTATATTTATACAGTATATTTGCAATATATCCTGCATTATTAATATTTCTGAGCTGGCACTCAGTGTCATAAAGTAGGTATCTTAATTTTCATTATTTGCTTGTGTTCTTTATCGGTACAGCTGCTAGACATCGGTTTTTGTGACCAGGAAAGAAATGTGATATAGCACTTTGCAATCTGCTGCTCAGGAGTAGGATTGCAGAGTCATGCCTTATGCTGCGCTCTGGGAATGTCAATACTTTTTTCGCTTTCGCACAAAGGAAAAAAAAATAAGGACAAAAAGAGCTGAATGGAGCTGAATTAAACAGTTGTGTAATGAATTTATTTACCACAGAATGAAAAGCAGATGCTGTATTTCAAGACTGAACTTTTGTCATTTATTGCGTTATCTATGATGAACATCAGCATTACTCCTATACAGTGCATGTATATTATTCAGCGTTAAAAGAGATTACAATTTAGAAATGATTTTTGTTGATTCTGTGGTTGCAGATGCTGTTTAAGCCGGCAGGGTGGGGCAATGGGTTCAGATGATGTCCTAATCTAGAAGATGTTTGGGACTCGTGCCAGTTGTGCAGGACAAAAGGGAGGGGGTTGATTGAGGAAGGAGAGAGAAAAAGAGAGAGAGAGAGGGGTGAGGAGGAGAGCTGTAAAGAGAGATGAAGGAGCGAAGGGAGTGGCTGAGACCATGTGGAAGAAAGATGGATGGACAATGGATGGAGAGATCGTGAGGATTGGAAGGTCGGGGGAGGAGAGATGACTCACTCAGAGGTATAAAAGCCTGTGTGCTTCTCACTTGGATGTCCTAGTGCTGCTGCTGCCCAGCTTCATCCACTGCCAGACGTCCTCGCAGATTTCTAAAAAGAACAAGAAGTTAGAAGAAGAAAAAAAAGCCATCATGAGTCATTCGACTGTCCGCACTTCCTACCGCCGTACCTTTGGTGGTCCTACCACCATGTCCGCCATCCCCTCCTACACCTCGTACTCATCCCGTTACCTGGGCCCGGCTCCGGCCGCTGTGTCCACACGGACTTTCCGGGTCCGCTCCAGTGCTCCGGCTCCATCGGTCCCTCGCCTCTCCTATGACAAAGTGGACTTCTCCTTGGCTGATAGCATCAACCAGGAGTTCCTCAGTACGCGCAGCAATGAGAAGCAGGAGCTGCAGGAACTGAACGACCGCTTCGCAAGCTTCATCGAGAAAGTGCGCTACCTGGAGCAGCAGAATGCCACGCTCACCCTCGAGCTCAACCAGTATAAGGGCAAACAGCAGCAAGGGCAGCCAAACCGTGCCAGCCAACTCTGCCAGCAGGAGATGAGGGAGCTGCGCAGACAGGTTGATCTCATTGGAAAGGAGCGAGATCAGATCCAGGTGGACAGAGATAACATGGCTGAAGATCTGGCCCTGCTCAAGCAGAGGTGAGAGAGAGAGAGAAATCTTTCTATTAGAAAGTTGTCTAATAGATTTGGAAAGCTATCGGGAAGTTGATAAGAATAGCATCATTTAATAGCTAAAGACATAAATAAGTATAACATGTTAAAAAATTTTAACAAATAGAGTTAAAATCATAATGTTTTGCATTTGTTTTTCAGCCTGCATGGCATCTTTAAGGCACTTCCATATATATAGTATATAAGCCATGAAAAGTGTCTTAAAACTTCTATTGAGTTACTAAATCAAAAATCTGTCTTAAAGTAAATGTAGAAAAATAAAAATGCAACTTACTTAACTAAAAGATTTGCCCAGATATTAAACGTACAGTAATACTGAAATGGAAAACGGAAAAGTAGTTACTCCGTTTAGGAGAAAAACAATGTATAATGCTATCAATCAAATGTTCTTATATTTTGAAGCTATACATAATTATACTTTTCGAATTATACAACTTATAGTCGGTTGTTACTAATCAAGTACACTTTGTTTTTATTGCTATGAAGCTTTAATAAATAAGTACAAAAAAATGATCAGATGTTTAAAAAGCAACAAGAGGAGAGGCGTTTCCTGCAGGAGAACAGATGAGTGTGTTTGGGCGGGGTTGTGGGAATTCTAGATGCTTCTGATATCTGCAGCTCACATCACTGGTAGGCTCCCATCGCATTTTCTGATGCTCGCACACATGCGAAGTAACCCTTGGCAACATTATATTTCTCAGAAGACTAATCATTTTGGCTGTCGCAAAATCAGACCATGGGCGTGGCACAGGGTGAGTGAGACAAGGGCGGTGAGACAAAGGGAGTCTTTAACATGGATCAGTTGCACTTTATGGCTGCTTTGGGAGTGTGGTCTGCCTTTTTACGGATCTTCTTTTTAGAATATGTGCTTAAACATGCATACATCATGGTACACTAACATCCTGCACCAAAAGAAATCAGTGCTAAGTGGCAACCAATACGATTTGTATTTTAGATTGTTATTTTTCTTAATTTTAAGTACTAAACAGAGCGATAAGTATAATTGTATGTATTGTAAATATATTACATAAAATAATATTTTAGTATATTACATAGTTTGCCATTGTGGATTATTAAAAATATTAACACATGAAAAAAAAATAAAAATAAATAATAATAATAATAATAATAACAACAACTATTTATTGTCATTGAAAGTAAGTCAAACAAGGAAAACATAAGAGCCTACATCTACAGTCTTCAGGCTTTCAGGTACAAACTGACTTAAAACAATGCGTAATATTATTCCTTTAAGCAGGACCAGCAGGGGTCGGAGAGGGCATTTAGGGTGTGGAAAGAGAAAGGGAGTGTGATGGAGACAAAGAAAAAATAACCAAAGGAAAAATCAATGTGGTTCAATATACCAGGCGCCATTGTAGATACTGGGTATCCTGGGCTTATGGGCTGCTGTCAGGTTCTGAAATGAACAAAGTGACATAATATTCTTGCAACAAAAATAAAATAAAAGGTCAACCACAGTCCAGACACACACACAGACCACACCCGTTCCCCTCTCAGGTTTTATAGGATGACTCGGCCTGATCTAAAAATAGCACAAACAATGATAATAACATTATTATTATTATTATTATTATTATTATTATGAATATTATTATTATTAGCATTATTATTATTATTATCATCATCATTAAGAAAGAAGAGGAATGCAGTCATTTGTTCAAGTTAAAAACATCGAAAGAAAACCAACTTTATATTAGAAATGTTGAAAGACAGAATTAATAGTTATGTCCTAGCTAATTCTATTTCCTGTCATATTTGTCCAGTGTACGCCTCATGCTGTCTAGCCAAGCTTTTAGTGCCGTTAACTCACCTTGATTAAATAGCTAAATTCACTTTAACGCGCGTCACATCCACAGCATTCCTGATTTAGTGAATTTGTTTAGTGGGTGGCTCGACCCCCATTTTCTCTCCAGGAGCAAATCCTTTTAGTGGCTCCGGCATTAGCTAATTGATCCTCTGGCTCTTGGCCAGCTGGGACCTCATTTATTCAGGACAGGGACATAAGACAGGAAGACAGATGTGAGATGACAGTTCTATTAAAGTCTGAAAAACAACCAACCTGGGACCAGACATTTATTACCAGGAAGGACATTAAGTTATAATTGTGTGCGGTTTGAGCAATACCCCAGAATTACAGCATATGCTGTTCCATCTTTAGCCTCTGCAGAGTCTGGGACAACTTGTGACAGCAGTTATGTCCTAAAGTTCAGGATATAGACATATAACTGTGTAGGTAGCTTATAAAAAAGCACTCTTTGTTTGCACACACAGATTTTATGTGTGCTTAAATATTGGAACAATTACTTGTCAACCCCACCCTTAACCTCATGGGACTCCAGGGTCCTCACATGAGGACATTACACTTAACACTGTTGTAAAAGTGTGTGCAAAATCATGAGGCTTGACTGTCATGCGCAACCCTTTCAAACTCATCAACCACGCCCTTTTTATTTAATGTCAAAAAATCCTATAATGTGAATATAATTAAAAATATGTGGGGGCGAGATCAAGAAATATCAGCTGACCAGATTACTATTCTTGAAAATAATTTATGGAGAAAAAAGGTCCGTGGAATAGGTGGGGTAAAAGTTTTACTCCAGTGAACCACTAGTGGGCCTCAGTGAAATTCTGGCTTTACTTCTGAACAGCTTGTTTGATGTCCACTCATGTGGGCACAACATTGGGCAAAACACAGCTTGTCATGTTACAAGCATGTGCCCTATGTCCTACAAACCTTCCTATGTCAAGAAAAAGACAAAGGAACAATTGTATCTCTGACTGTGACAGTGCACTGGCACAGGAGACTCATTACGTAAATGCTTAACAAGAAAACAACACCACCTGCTATCCTGTCCTGCTATGGAAATCCCTGTGTAGGCTTTTACTATAGAAACAATAACCTGATAAGAACATGTGCATTAATATAATTATGTGTTATAGAAAACTAATCAACACCTTTACAAGAGTTAGCAGTATTATGTTATGAACTGCAGTATTCCACAAACACTTTGTTCACGACTGCTTTAAAATGTTATCTCTTCTGAAAGGAGGATGAAGTAGATACGCTCCCAAGCGATTCTTATTTGAATGACAGCATAAAGATATAAAGTTATCTTTTGAAGACACTGATTTTGGTAAAATGTTATTTTTCCATTTAATCGACAAGACTGAAAATACAATATAAGATTATGCATACTGATTTCAAGATAAATGTACTTATCAATATTCTTGTGATGATAAAGTGTCTCATTTCACAACAGTGACAAAGATTTTTAAAGGATAAAAAATAAATATATCTTGCTATAATTGTAATTAATAGTTTATGTTTATTCTGTTATTAGTTTGTTATGCCAATCAAAAACCTTTGATGTACTTATTTATAGTTTCAATTTACAAAATTTACTCCCTTACCACAATTCTAGACGATTAGACATGACATATTTAGTTTTTTCCTTCAGATAGATGATCTACTATATTTATTTTTGGCAAACACATTCACAGAGTTTTTGTTTCAATTCATTAAAAATAAAATATTAAAAGCTAATTATCTAAAAATCAGAAAAAACAATGATTTATAGTGACGGTAAACATCCGTCATGGTAGAATGAGATATTAGGATGTAGAACTACTAGTACTGGTTTATGGCAGCCTACAAATAGTCTAATGCATTTAAAATATTAGGGATAGGCACAATACCTAGGTGCTGATCAAATTTGTATTGTGATACTGTAAGTATCAGAGAGTGTCAGCTATACTGTATGATTATAGAGGAACTGCAGCATTTAATCACATCAAGTGCAGGCTAAATTAAATTTTTTTAATGAAAACTAAATGAACAATAAATTGAAAAATATATATTTTGAAGTGTGTGCGATATATTATATGTAATTGAATTGATTTCCCCATAGTGTATATACAGCTGATAACAGATAAGAAGCATGCACAGATTTACTTCCTCTCTGTGATGCAGGTTGGATGAGGAGACTCAGAAAAGACAAGATGCTGAGAACCAACTGGTCCTGTTCCGTAAGGTGATGATCACACACATTTTTCTTACTATATTTTGATATACTATATATATATATATATATATATATATATATATATATATTTATTAGTGGTGTGCTGATTAAATTAAGAATAAATTAAATGAATAAAGAATTGTGAATTTATTTGTCTTAAATGTATGTCATCATATTTGTGCATACTTGCAGGATGTGGATGATGCCACTCTTTCTCGTTTGGAACTAGAGAGGAAAATTGAGTCTCTGATGGATGAGATTGAATTTCTCAAGAAGATACATGATGAGGTAAGGTTTGAAAATAACCAAACTGAAAAAAATGGAACAATTTATTCCTGGAAACATTGAACAACCAAGGAAAAAAAAAAAGTTTTTTTCATGATGGAGAATAGATGAAATGACCAACAATCACATACTGAATGCATCATAATCAAGGCAAAAAAATATATATATATTATTTAAAGTTTTAGACGAAGAAGGATTTTGTTTCTGTTTCTTCCATCCATAGGAAATCCAAGATGTGCAAGTGAGCTATGAAACCCATCAGATGAAGATGGAGGTCGAGGCCACTGTCCGTCCTGACCTGACCGCGGCTCTGAGAGACATCAGGGCTCAATATGAAAACATTGCAACCAAGAACATGCAGGAGTCTGAGGAATGGTACAAATCCAAGGTGAGGGGGAGAAGAAGGCCAACACCCACCATGGCAGGCTTCAACACTGAAGCAGTTACTCATTGTTTATAGAGAATATCTGCAATGTGTTTGTTCTTTTTTTCACCTTACATATATATGTCTAAATGTTTCACATGCAGTATACACGCACAATGCCCTCACCAATCACATAAAAGCAAAAAGCTCTCACATGCTCATAACGATTCATGTACAGTATAGTTGCTTCGTATTTCATATTTCTCTAATTCAGGAAAACACACTTAAATACACACAATGCATTCACACAATATATTTACCTGTCATTTATGAACACATTCACATAACATCTATATACTGTACATCTTACATGCCTTTTCTTCTGCCATTCAAATACATGTTAGAAAAAGTAACAATACTTATAAATGTAACAATATTTTAATAAATAAAGGTGTATTTTATCATTTTATGAAAGGTTTATAAAATTTCCTGAACAGATGCCTGTCTTTTAGAAATAAGATGATGTAAGTAAACTGTAGTCATGGTTTGGAATTTGACAGGCTTTATAAAGTCTTCTTGTAACTCAAGACACTTTAATATAGTATGTTGCTGTTAGACAGTTAGAAAATGCCATGGATGCTTGAATACATAACCAGCACATTATACATGCTAGGATCAGCAAATTAACTGTTTTTGTTCTTGCCCTGCAGTTTACTGACCTGACCGACTCTGCCAAGCGCAATGCTGATCTCATGAGACAGGCCAAGCAGGAGGCCAATGAGTTCAGGAGGCAGATTCAGAGCCTCAACTGTGAGATTGATGCCCTTAAGAGCACGGTGAGCTGAGATCATTTTAATTTCCTCTCGGTTGCAGTGATTTTCCTTACTTTGTGTGCCCCACTGTAGCAATTTCTGAAAAATATTGGCACATAACATTTTTCTCTAGTAGATATCCTAAAATATTTTTTTACAACATCATATAGTGCAACCTGTAGAGGCTACTTACATTAACTTCAACGGAGCATGACTGCCATTAACCTCATGCAGTTATCTAATCAGCAAACTACATATTACGTCAAATAATGATCAAGATATTCAGTTAATGTTCACATGCATCAAAAAATACGGAAAAGGTGTTATTTATCCCTAGAGTTTACACAAAATGCTGTGAAAAACATTCTGTGGGTGGAAACATAGTCTTAATAATAGAAATCAAAGGGAAAATAGCCAGGTTCAAGCTCCCAGCACAGATAAATAATAATAATATAATAAAAAATTACCTAAATACAAAAGTGGTTAGCAGAAAAGCACCCCAGCATGCACGAAATAATGAACCTTGCAGTAGATAGCCTGCAACAATGGAAAACTACTTTGGGTTTCTTCTACTTTAGGATATTTTCTGAAAGGGATTTAGATGACAGTTTTTTTTTTTTTTTGCCTTATTGCTTATCCTTAGTAATAGACTAAAGAGAGACTATGTAACTTAATTTGGATTTGCATTTAAAATTTGCATTTCCATCTGTAAACAATTATTCAAAGGTGTTAAAAGATTCTGCCTAGAGATGAGACACTTTTGCATTAAGCATTATGACATTTTGCATTATGGCATTTAATATTGTCCACTTGTATGACACAGAATGAGGCTCTGCTGAGGCAGATGAGGGAAATGGAGGATCAGTTTGGATTGGAGGCTGGAAATTACCAGGACAACATCACCCGTCTAGAGGAAGAGATCCGCCACCTGAAGGACGAAATGTCCCGTCACCTGAGGGAATATCAGGACTTGCTTAATGTCAAGATGGCTCTGGACATTGAGATAGCCACTTACAGGAAATTACTAGAAGGAGAGGAAAGCAGGTAATTGGTTTGAATGAACTGAGTGAACTTTATATATTAGCAAAAGGGAAGCTGGTTGGTCGAAATATTGATCAGAATCACCAGCAGAGTAAAAAGAGCACTTTTGAACTTTCGGATAACTAATGGATGAATCCTAAATACTAGGTCTGGTGCAGTAATGTACATATTGAAACTACAATTTCTAGCTGTTGACAATACGTTACAACAAGATTTTTTAATAATTAAAAATTTCAATAATTAGGTTTGGTCCTGGTGACCAACAGCTTCCCATTAGGCAGTTTTTTTTTAAACAAACAAATAAACAAATAAATAAATAAATTTATTAATTAATAAGTACATACATACATACATACAAACATACATACATACATACATACTGTACATACATATATACTTACTTACTTTTTCAACTTGTTCTCCCCTACTGCACTCGTAGTATATGGACAATTAAGACAAACCTGAATTTCGTATGTTCTGTTTACTGAGATGAAATGAAAAATTTATTATGCAAGTTGAGCACAGTTGCTAAACTTCTTCAAATTTAAAATTCAAGATTATGTAATGTAAACTAGGGTAAACTGAACTTTTGCTGAAAAAAAAAAGACAAAAAAACAGTCCAAATATTTCTACATTAGACCAATAGTACAAATAAATTATGGTTATAGTTTTCTGTTATATTACTACATTGGTACTGCCTACTCACTAATTCTTTTCAAATTATATAGATCTCAAACTTACAAATACCTTTGACTGAATTATTTAAGCAGTAAATCTACAAATATGTGCATATTACAAATGCTTCTGTAAATAAATTGATATGATACATTTGGTGTGTGTCTTTTAGGAGTTCATCACTTATTTATCAAGAAAAAAAATCCTCTTACTTGTCATACATCAAACATGACATATTTTTTGTAGACCATATAAGGTTATATGTGTGCCTGAGGAGTGTTGTGTTTTTTTCAGAATTGCTGTTCCTGTCATGAACATAACATCAATCAGTATGCGCAATGGCGGTAAGTTTTTTTTTTTTTATTATTATTATTTCCTATTGTCTTTCTAAAATACTTAGACACATACACCAAAACTCATTTAAATGCAGAAGATATTTTATTCTCATATCTGAACTCTATGACTCTATCTGATTGTGTAGAGTATGATCTGCCCACTGATGTTGGACATGGCAAAAAAGTTGTGATCAAAACCGTTGAGACCCGTGATGGAGAGGTAAGACACGTTGTGGATTTTTACCCAGTTTTTAAGAGGTTATGGATTGCAATATTGGTGCAATTTTTCATTAAGGACTTAAATGACAAATTATACCCTCTGTCAATTAAAGGTAGATAAATGGAATCATAAGATAAGATAATGTAAAATTTAATTTAATTTTAATATTACATAGTAGAGGATAACCTGGTCCTGTCGGGGTCCCTTTCCACTGATGGACAGAGTAGAGGAGGACAAACATATTCCAAAATGGCAAATGTTTATATAATGACCTAATTACATTTTAATGTAAAGAAAATGTAAGAAGTGAAGTGAAATCTTTTGAATTTTACATTTTGTTATTATAGTTTTGTTCAGCCGTCTCTGTGTGCATGGAGTTTGCATGTTCTCCCCGTGTTTGGTGGGTTTCCTCTGGGTACTCCGGTTTCCTCCCATAGTCCAAAGACATGTAGGTTAGGTTAATTGGTGTTCTCAAATTGCCCGTAGTGTGTAAATGAGTGTGTGAGTATGTGTATGTGTGTGCCCTGCAATGGATTGGCACCCTGTCCAGGGTGTTCTCTGCCTCGTGCCACCTGAGATAGGCTACAGGATTAAGCGGTAATGACGATGAGTGAGTGAGTGAGAGAGTTTTGTTCAGCACTTACAGCGTTATCCTGTTTCCTATTCAGGTGGTGAAGGAGTCCAGGAAGGAGAAAGATACCCCAAAAGATGCCAAGGAATCTATCTGAGATGGTCTAGAATTAAGGAGACAAGAGCAGACGGGCTGGAGCATGGGATTCAACAAAATTGAGAGAGAAAAAAACGAAGAAGTTTTAATGTTTCAGCCTTTAACCTCTTATTCACTACTGATGAAAAAATAATGTTGCCATTCATTTTGTCTCAATACTGTGATCCTGATTGGGGTGTGTACTATCACTGCGCAATGGTGCTAACAACATAGCCTTAACCATAACCGTCAAGCAAACTGTCATGTATGCTTTATATATCATCTTCATTTACACAATTTAATATATAACCTGTCAATATTTGTCATGTGATTACAAAAACATGGTTTTAGACCGAACAAAGTCAACCAGTCACCTTTTAAACACCAACGGTGGCCTTTATTCACAGCAAAACATTTCTACATTATCTTTCATGCATGTGAAAAGTGCACCCATAGCAAGGTCATTGATATCCATTTATTCTGCTTTCTCTGCATTTAATCTTCTGCTCATTTGCCTCTATAGTGTAACATGATCAATAGTCATCAATTGATAGTATTATTCCTGTAATGTAAGTACAGTGGCCTCACCGGGCAGCTTCAAATAGAATGTGATTTAGGACAAATCCAAATATCTCAACCCCATGTATTTCCATCTGCGCAATTGACCATGATTATAGCAGCCTTACTGAGAATGAAAACAGGCAACGTTGTTGGGAATGTGGACAAGAATAAAGCCAAGTAAAAGAAAAAAAAAAGACTGTTTATTTCACATACGCACAATATACATTAATACTGTTTCTGTTAATGCAATTAGGGTGAGTTCAGGTAAAGAGGGACATCAGGTAAAGTGGAACATTAAAGCTTTTCAAGCATTTGTCATTTGGAAATCAGCATCCAATCACTGCAAACCTTCTTGAATTCCTGCCACTCTGAATACTTTCCTGTGCTTCAGTGGCTAATTAAGCATTGTTTCTAAAATGTTAATATTATAGAACATAGCACATTCGCTAAAACCATAACTGAAAGGAATAATTAAGAATATGGAAGATACCTGAAACTATTTCTCAGGCCTAGAGCTGACATAATGTCTCATTATCTGTTTTATAGTGAATTCAAACTTTTAGAACTATTAAATTTGCAGTTTCTAATTTAATATGCAATGTATTTACAATACAATGCATAAGGTTTGACCCACCCCCCATTTCTTAATACTTTGCTTCCAAAGAGCCAAATTAAAATTCTAATTTTATTTGTCACATACACAGTCATGCACAATACGATATGCAGTGAAATGCTTAAACGACTGCCCGTGACCTTAAAAATAAAAGATAATCAATAGGAAATAAATGTGAATAAATAAAGAAATAAAATAGAAAATACATTTAGCTAAGATAGGAATAATATATCTATAGAAGTCAAAAAATATAATATAAGACAAATTTAAGAAAACCTACCTGTACAAATATGGAGAAGAGATGATTTCTATACACATATGTAAATGTGCATGAATGTGCAGGTGTGCAGTGTCCATAATGATATTCCAGATAGTCCAGATATTCTTGTATATTTTTTAATGTAGTCTTGAGAAATAGTTCTCTAGGTTTACTGAATGACTTTTTTTGGCTCTGATTTTCATTCCAGTTCCTGCATTAAAAACCCCTCTAACTTAAGGCATGAACCAGTGAGAAACAGGTGTAGATGATGACAGATGATCAGGTGGGCGATTAGTATGATGTAATATTTTAACTTGTAAGGTATAATACAGATTTTTTTTTTTTTTAACATAGTGTCTTTGTATGCTGCAGTATCACAATTTCCCTTGTTGGAACTAACAGCCCCAATCCTGCACCACAGGCCTCGTTTTAAAGTCCATATACTTTTGTCCATATAGTTAATATGGCTCAGTTTTTGACCCATGAAATAAGATTTGTGAATTTGTTCAAAATGTGTCATGAACACAATTAAAATTAATATACAGTATACACACGTGCTAGTAAGAGAAGAGCAAATAGAATACAAGGCCCCCTATATCTATAATAGCATCAAAACCCATGAAATGAGAAAAACAAATGACAGATAATGGACAGTAAATTACAATAAAATCTCTAAGGTGTTGTCAGGTAAGGAGATAACACAAACACAATGTCATTATTAAGTTGTAATTATTGTACTTTGATACCCTACTATTTATACTGAGATAATACTGTATACTGCAAAAAATTTTCCACATTGAGAAACAAGCTGAAAAAGTTTTCGTTTAGCTAACAGGCTAGCTTTTAGTCATATGTTGGAGAAAGATTGAATTTTTATGTGATAGCGACACCCCGTGTTCAAACTAAGAACCTTTTTATAAACGTCCTTAAAATTGCTCCAGCTTTAATTTAATTTTTAAAATAGCTCCTGGGCAGTTTGCCAATCAAAAATACGTCCACATTAAAATGTGTCCTCACTTATAATAAACTGTGCTGTTGTTAATAGATCATTCCAAGGAAGAGATTTTTTTATACCACTTTTCTAATTTCATCTGTTAAAAGAACGCATGTGCCTGGAGCCTATCCCAGAAGACTTAGGCCACAAGGCAGGGTACAACTTGGATGGGGTGCCAATCCATCACAGGGCACACACAAACACACATTCTCAGATGCTCATTCAGGAATGGCAATTAGCCTAATCTTCATGTCTTTGGATTGTGTAAGGAAACCAGTGTACCCAGAGGAAAGAGGTTTCCACATGGAGAACCTTGCAAACTCCAAGCACACAGACCCAAGGCGGGAATCAAACTCGGACTGTGGAGGTGCAAGGCGACAGTGCTAACCATTAAGCCACTGTGTGAGTGAGTGTGTGAGAGTATGCGTGCTTGTGCTCTGCAATGGATTGCCACCCAGAACAGGGTGTACCTCACCTTGTGTCCTTGTTTTAAGGTTAATGGTTTCAACCATTATGTTTTTATATATTGTATAGGGCGGAACGGTGGCTTAGTGGTTAGCTGTTACCTTGCACCTCCAGGATCAGGGTTCGATTCCCATCTCGGGATCTGTGCGCATGGAGATTGCATGTTCTCCCTGTGCTTAGTGGGTTTCCTCCGGGGACTCTGTGTTCCTCCCACAGTCCAAAGACATTCAAGCTAATTGCAGTTCCCAAATTGTCCTTAGTGTGAATGAGAATGTCAGTGTGTGTGTGCGTGCCCTGGGATGGACTAGCACCCCGTCCAGCCTTGTGCCTTAATTCCTCTGGGATAGGCTGAAGCCGACCCTGTATAAAAGATAACGCAGTATAGACGATAAGTGAGCGAGTGAGATAAACACTGGATAGATAGATATTATGTATGACGGTCCCTTTAAATCTGCGTCACTCGAGCTGACGTCGACTTCCGGGTAGCACGTAGAACGCGCGCGCTTCTGAAATATACAGTTTCGCGCGCGAGATATTTTGCAAGCCACCTAAGTTCCAGGAGAGTCGTGGAGTAACAGATAAACAGCGATTGTCCTTAAAATCTGAGGCAATACCTCAGAAATAAACGTTATTCTAAAAATATTAAGGCTGTTCTTTAAATATATGGTGTTAAAAAGTGTTAGTTCGTTTTACTGACTCCGTTGTTTCGGGTAAGTTTCCGAGAAGCCTCTGTGCAGTTATTTATTATCAGAAAATGCGCTTATAATTATGATTTTATTTAACAAACAGAGAAACAGTCATGGTTTTAAGGTTATGGACTGTTACTTAGTGTGTGTGTGGTGTATCCCGTGTTGTAGTGTGTTCTTGCCCTGCAGTTTGAGGCTGAATCTCCCGGGTGCAGTGCAGGGAGATTTGTGTGGATCTGTACAGGATGCAGTGTGAGCTGTTGGCCACATGTAGCGCTCTCGGCTATTTGGAGGCTGATAACTACCACAAAGAACCTGATTGCTTGGGTAAGTCACAGTCTGGAGCAGAAATTCACATCACAGGGACAGAGACATCAACGAATTCAGTGTTATTCGCTATATAAATAAAGCAGACTTTGAGGGGTGGAATATTGTTTTAATACCAGGCATTACATAAACTTGCTGACAATTAATAAATGCACAAACTACAATGAAAAACACACACGCACAATAGAAAAGTAATATAATCAAGGCATGAAGCTATGCAGAAATACAGATCCTATACAGTGGTACCTCTGCGTACGAATTTAATCTGTTCCGGAGGTGAGATTTTGGATTGATTGATTTGATTTGATTTGAATACTTTATTTCGAACATGAAACAATCACAAAACAAACAAAAAAATAATAATAAAATAAACAAACAAACAAACAAAATGTTCGAGAAGAAGTAAAAACTTATTTAATCCTACCCCTTTTGACTACTTAAAAATAAGTAGTCAAAAGATTTTAAGACGAAACTTTGAATTGCGAAACGCTTTTCCCTCATAGGAAATAATGTAAATGCTAATAATGCGTTCCAGCCACCAAAAAAAAAATCACCAATTGTTAACACTATATTGATATTTTTGCAAATTAAAACATTTAGGAAAGACATGTACATAAAGTAAAATATGAAATAAATAAACATTAAACCTCACTTATCCTTAGTTTATGATTCATCTTGAAAGTGCCTCCCTTTTCTCCCTGCGCTCCTTGATAACATTCTTGGGGCCCATGGTGCTATGTCTTTACTAAATCTTGCACAAAATGCAACAAAAAAAAAAGGAAATTCGCTTGGCTTTCCACTGATGCAAAGAAATTTTGATCAGCTACCGGAGGAACGCGTAACAAGAAGATTGTGCAACCAGATTGGTTGCTCTTATGCTTAAATGCTTCGTATGCTGAGGCAAATGTCTTGCTAAGTCGAAAAATTTGCAAGACGGCACATTTGTATGCCGAAGTAACACTGTATTACCAAATTTAGCTTCTTGAATAAGAGAAATAAAATAAAAGTGTAAAGCGTCAGGTTTTATCTGTAGATTCAATAAAAGCCTGATAAAACACAATACTCATAAGACCTTTAGATCCCTTAAATGAAATCATCTTTCTCAATAATAATAATAATAATAATACAATGTTTTAAAAACAAGGTGAAATTCACAGGTAAAATGAATCCTGTTTGCTTGTGTATGTAGACGAAGTTCGGCAAAGTGACTAGGAAGAATAAAAACCTCAGCTTTAGGTAACAACTGCAACATTTAAACAATCAAAGATAACATACCTAAAAACACCCTGCTGCAGGTGACTCTGCCGCAGGGTGTTTTTAAGTATTTTGTCTTTCATTGTTTAAATGCTTTATCTATGGCTTTATCTGTGGCCCCTGATTTATTATTTCATGTTAAAACATATTTTTTTTTACTATTAAAATTAACTAACTATTAATGTCAGGTACAATAAAAACAGTAACATTTTATTCATGTTGTGTGTTGAATATAAAAGGTACTGTAATGCCACTGTTCACATTTATGTGTGAAACGTTCTTGAACACTACAATTTATTTCTTAAATTTATTTCAGAATTTATTTATTTACTCCAAATCATGTGACCTCTTCCTTAGAGAGTGTAAAAGATCTGATTCGCTACCTGAGGCATGAGGATGAGACGAGGGACGTCAGACAGCAGCTGGGAGCAGCCCAAATCCTCCAAAATGACCTTTTACCTATCATAACCCAGCATGGACAGGACAAACCTCTGTTTGATGCCTGCATCAGGTATATTTACCAAGCTCGAGTTGGCGATGTGATGAAAATATCAGAATATGAAATGCTGTGTGCAATGTTGCATCAGTGATCTGACATATATTTTGGGATTGGAGAATTAAATGGGAGGACAGAGGAGTTTCTTTTACTTAAACTGTTTGTCACAGTCTCTCTCTTTCTCTCTCTCTCTCTATTTTTGTGTTACTGCATGTGTTCATTTCTCCACTGCTCTGACCCCCAAACTATTTTCATGTCACAACCTATTTAGACATATTGTATGTATTTCCAGCATTTTAATTGGGTATGTGTGGGGAAAATACTCTATATCCAATTTCTCTTTTCTTCATTTCTTCATGGAGCTCAGAGTAAAACAGGGTCTCAAGCATGGCACTACATCAGACTGCTGAGTAAGTTTTAATGTAAACATGCTTACATTTGACCTGCTGTACATTTGATTGCAGGCTCATGGTGAACTTGACTCAGCCTGCACTTCTCTGCTTTGGAAAAATCCCAAATGATGCTGTTTTCCGACACCATTTCCTCCAACTGGTGACGTATCTACAAGGATATAAGGAGGTAAATCTTAGTAAAAAGTTCTAAATTAGAGTGTGATCATTTTAGTAGTTATTTATATTTATTTATCTGTTCTTCTTTTAGGCATTTGCTAATGAAAAAGTTTTTACGGTCCTGAGTGAAACGCTGTACAACCTTCTGCAACTAGTGAGTGTCGCCTCACACGATCAAGCGCATCAAATGTTCCATTAAGTAAATATAATTGCTGTAGAATGATTGGTTTGTTTTGGGGTTTTTTTGGGCCAAAAAGGAAAACGTTTGTTTTTTTTAAATGCTTAAGAGAAAAACACCTGTAGTGATGTATTTCTTGCTGTATTTTATTAAATTTCTTTGCTCTTGTTTCCTGCTTTATCAGGATTGGGAACAGAGGCAGGAGGAGGATAATTTGCTGATTGAAAGGATTTTGCTGCTTGTAAGGAATGTGCTTCACATCCCTGCTGACCCCAATGAGGAGAAGGTCAGAGTTTATGTATTTTGGCTTGTTGTTTAAACGTTTAGATGTGTATATAATGCTGTGTATACACAATTAGTCCAACATTCTGTAGACATCTGACCATAACACCCATGTGTGAACCCTCCCCTCTATTGCCTCTGGACCTGAATCTCTTTCTAGCATTGCGCTTTCCCCTCACTAGAGTTAGGTCCCCCTAAATGCTTCAGCATGACAATCCTTCTGTACACAAAGTGAGCTCCATTCACATTAGGAATACGGTATTGTTTCCGGGAACACATGATCCCAAAGTCTGGTTTATTTTGATCAGATATAACACAAGATTCCTCTAGTCCCGAGCATGGTAGGGTGTAATAATATTAGGCATAGTGTGAAGATTGATTTCCTTGCTTAATTACCACCCCGTGCAGAATGTAGATGACGATGCCAGCGTTCATGATAAGCTGCTGTGGGCGATCCACATGAGCGGGATGGATGACTTGCTGAAGTTTCTGGCCAGTGCTCAAAGTGAGCAGCAATGGAGCATGCACGTGCTGGAGATCATCTCCCTCATGTTTAGAGATCAGGTATGTTTATTGATGTAGTGCGGCATCTTTGTGTTCCGTTTCAAAACTGTTTGTTAAATGTTTAGTTTTACTGAACTAACGTTTTGCTTTACTGCATATTCTAGTAAACAATTTAATGCTGTTTGTGCATTTACTTTGCTCTTAACAGACTCCTGAGCTGCTGGTAAGCGCGGGACAGAGTCGTTCAACACAGGAGAAACAGAAAGACACAAAGGAGCTAGAAACTCTCAGACAGAAAGAGCTAGCAGAGAAACGGACCCGCACACTACAAAGAGGAACCAGGTATGTTAGCATGTTAGTCTTGACTGAAATTATATTTTGCATCATGTAAGCACTTAAGTAATAGATTCTCCTGACTGTGGAGCTTATGTTCCAGCTGTAAGTACTTTGGGAGGTAATCTTCTGGGAAGCAGTTCCATCATCTCCTTGACATTGTAAAACAATTATTGATCGAATACACCATTAGTCTGTTGATGTTTCCCCGAATCATAGGCTGTGCAATGCAAGATTGAAAGGATTTAGGAAATTTGTGTACAGTCAGAACGGAAAACAGAAAAGTGTTTTCTGTTTTCTGTTCTGACTGTACACAAATTTCCTAAAGCCTCAATCTTTGGTCCAAGAAAACATTTCATATTTCTGTGTTGAGGGTTTTGTCTGACATGTGTCTACAAACTTTATTTTTACAGTAACAAATTTATCGTATGGTTAATTCTGAATTGTAAGTTTTTGAGTGTTCAGTTCATGTTCATGAAGAACATTTATAGTGTGGTGATAAACGTGCACAGATCTTACATTTTGCTCCCATAAACTTCTATGCTCTCCTGCTTATATGATGACACACTGATTGCACTGAGTTATTTTTTTATTTTATTTATTTATTTATTTTTAATGTGTAAAACTCATGAAGGATCATGTTCTCTCTGTCTCAGGCACTCACGTTTTCGAGGCTCATATGTAGTCCAGGGATTAAAGTCTATTGGTGAGAAAGATGTCATTTTCCACCAAGGACTTCACAATGTGAGTAAACAACAATAAATATAAACACGTAGCTTGACTAATGTATATAAACTTTATATGCAATATAGCATAGACATGTAAGAAATGGCTAAATAGCTAACATTTTAACACCGTAAACATGTCTTTTATCACATGCTTGTTTAAAATGTACATTATTATTAATTATATATGTTATTAATCATGTAAATATCACAGTTATGATTTGTTGACTCTTTGGTGCAGCTCAATTATACTTTATCTGTGTTTAGTAAATTTTGCAACTACTTAGTTAGGCACATTTTGTTTGTTCCTCACATCATCATGCGCCTTCTATATAATAAAGTGTGTGAAGAAGTAGATTTAAAAGATTTTTTTTAATTATAAGAAGTTTTGTTCTTAGAATTTGATTTACTTTCTTTTGCTCAACTGATTTATTTCTGCTTTTCTAAAACAAATGAACAAATGTAGAATAAGACAGCATTTATGACCACATATAGAAGAAAATAAAGGTTGCCAAAATTATATTCTCTTTTTAAATAGTGCCTTTCATGTGAACGAATAATCGTCTGTATTGATCTTTAGTGTAAGCCACCCAGAAGGTAAAGCAAACGTAAAAAGATTGAAGCTAAAATGCTAACTAGTTTGATAAGGACATTGCATGAGTTTCGGCTATAATTTCTTTTATAATTTCTGATGTTTTTCTTTTTCCTCCCTCAGTTTAGGAACTACTCTCATGATTCTGGGAAGGCCGTGAGGCGTGTGCCCAAGCGTAAACAGGCAGCCCGAGACACTGAGACCCAGCGCCGGTCTGTCCTGAACGTGCGAATCTTTCTACGTGGGTTCTGCGTAGACTTCCTGGAGAACTGCTACAATAGGCTCATGTACCTTGTCAAGGTGGTTATCATTTCCATCCAGATAAAATGTGATGATGTTTTTGTTTTGCAGTAAAGTGATGGGGGAAAAAAAATGGTGAATAAAAGATGAATTAAAAATTAAGCATTATAGACTAGGGTAAAAATGTGACTAAACACTTCAGAGCCCAGTTTCCCGAAAGCTTGGATCATCTCATAGAGGGAGTGTATAACATGACAAATTTTTTTTCTTAATCAAAGATCCCTGTGCTGGAAGGGTTTAACTAAACTAAACTCCACGTATTTAAGAACTAATATTCCTAGTTATTAGGACTTTTTGATTAAATTGAGGTTAGCAACCATATACCACGTTCCCTTTTTTATTATTGTACCATGTCGTTTATTTATTTTGGAGATAATTTTTTTTATGATCTGTTCAGTGTTTATGCCGCCACATACACAGATTTATTTGATTACAGTCAATGGATAGTCGGACATTTTTCCATGACACTTTTTATTTTGACTGTTTTCTCTTTTGTTTGGTTGATCTTTCTTTAGGAGTCATTAATTCGTGAACAGGGCCAGCAGCATGATGAGACTTACTACCTATGGAGTCTGAGCTTCTTCATGGCCTTTAATCGTGGCAATGGCTGCAGAGCTGAGCTTGTCTCTGAGACCCTTTCTATTCGTGCCTTCCACTTCATAGAGAAGAACATCACTAACTACTATGAGATGATGCTCACTGACCGAAAAGAGGCTACATCATGGTCTCGCAGGTCAGATTAAATACTCTGTTGCTACTTCATCACTTTTTTTTCATTATTATTATTTAAACAAATCAGTTGAATTTTATTTATGACTCGAGAGTGAGTGCTGTTGTGATGAATATGTGATATTGCTTATGTACAAAAGTTCCACAAACTCATTTATTATGAACAGATTGTGATTTGTTTATTTATTTAACCAGTTATTTTGTTCCGCCATTACTTATCCTTCTAACTAGCTAAACATGACTGGCGACAAAAAGTTTCAAAAATAGTTTCATATCATTACTGATACTCTGTAGTAGTGGATAGTGCTGTAAAAATTATGAAGTTTCTCTTTATAATCACTTTAGAATATCAGCTCTGTTAACTTTCAGGGTCTGGGGTTGAACGATGGAAATGGAAAGATAGTGTGCTAGAGTGCACAATCGCTTGTCTTAGACACCAAGTAGTACCCTTGATGAGGGGATGGAGAGCGACTTGGCATTAAACTTATTGTCTGGAGCTAGTATGAATGGTTCTAAGGCGATCAGGAATGACTTGGAAGCAGTTATGGATTTAAAAAAGTGTTGTTTAAGATGACAACGTTGTCAGATGTGTATACTTGCTGAAAGTGTTTTGGTGAATGGTTTTGAATGTGGTCAGAACTAACTGTTAATATCCCTTTTATCTTTCAGGATGCATTTGGCTTTGAAGGCCTACCAAGAACTCTTGATGACTGTAAATGAAATGGATCACTCCAAAGATGAGAACATTCGTCAAAGTGCAAATGTTATCAAGAGTAAGAAACAAGAAACATTTAAATAACACACAATTTTAACATTTTAATAACGTTTTAAAGGCACTTATTTTAGCAAGTACATATTTTAATGCTGCTGTATATACTATACAATATACTAGCCATGCTATCGAATTTTTGCTTTCATATGGAAACAGGGATGGTATGTTCAATAATAGTAGTTATCATAAATAAGTACAATATTGGCGGCATTGCATATAAAGTTTATATATATTAGTCTTAGTGGTTAGCACTGTCGAGCCTAGACTCGGGTCTGTGTGCATGGAATTTGCATGTTCTCCCCCTGTGCTTGGTGAGTTTCCCTCGGGTACTCCGGTTTCCTCCCACAGTCCAAAGACCTGCAGATTAGTCTAAAATGGCGTTCCCAAATTGCCAGGCTCCAGGCCCCGCGCAACTCTGTATACAGGATAAAACGGTATAGACGATAAATGTGTGTAAGTACAATACTAATACTTACAAAACATAATTAATTTTGACATAGTTTACTCAACGGAAAGCTACAGAGTAGCCTGGCAGTACCTAGTATATACAAAGCATTTCTTCTCCGGAGCTGTGTGTCTTACCATCTTCCTAAGATTTTTTTTAGTTGGCTTTGTCAGCAGTTCAGGAAGAGGAGTATGGTGCATGTGTTACTACAAAGCCCATTTCATTTAAATATGTATGATTTTTTTAAGGCTCTAATAATCCTACCTTCATTGCTTACAGGTAATGTCTTCTATTTGATGGAGTTCAGAGAGATTTTCCTCACGCTCTTGCGGAAGTTTGATGAGAGAATGCAGCCACGATCATTTCTGCGTGATCTTGTAGAATCCACACATCTGTTCCTACGAATGCTGGAACGTTTCTGCAAGGGCCGAAATAATCTGATTGTGCAGGTGAGCACCATGAATTATATAAATTCTGGGCAAATCTCAGTGGAAAACTGATTGTCCTTTGGCATCTGAAAGAAAATCTAATCTCCTGGTAATGAATTAATGATAGAACTTCAGTACTAGATGGGATGGTGGCTTAGTGGTTAGCACTGTCGCCTCACAGCTTCAGGGTCGAGGGTTCCATTCCCGCCTCAGGTCTGTGTGCATCGAGTTTGTGTGTTCTCCCCGTACTTGGTGAGTTTCTTCTCGGTACTCTGGTTTCCTCCCACAGTCCAAAGACATGCAGATTAGACAAATTGGTGTTTCTAAATTGCCTATAGTGTGTGGTTGAGTGTATGGTTGTCCGCATGTGTGCCCTGCGATGGATTTTCATCCTGTCCAGGGTGTACCACTCCTTGTGCCTGAAGTTTCCTGGGATCTTGGCTCCAGGCTTCCTGCAACCCTGTACAATATAAGCAGTATAGAAGATGAATAAATAAGTGAATGAACTTAGTATTAGCATAAATAATAATTTGAACATGTTTTAAGATTGTTATTCTGTGTCTGTAAGTCTTGTTGAAGAATGTAGGGGTCTTCAGACATCTCTTATACAGAACACATTTCTGTCTGTATAAAACTAAAAGTGAAAATGAGCAGACTTAATTTTGTAAGCAAAATGTACTACAGGTTCATCGAAACATTTTTCAAAAAGTGTGCATGTGTACATGAATATATAATATACATGTAATGTATATATAAATAAAACCACACTACATCTAAAAAAAAAATATATTGTTGATTTTTTTTCCCCATCATAAAAATATTTTATGTTGTTTCACTGTTATAAATCTGTTATTAAATAAATTTTTTATTTAATTCTGGAAAAAAAATAATCCACATCAAATTTTGAGATGCATTGAGTACACCCATAGTTTATTTGTCCCGTGTTGGGATAACTTGTATGTACAGTATTTTATTTTCTGAGGAAATTGGGACCTCTGGTGTTCAAACAGTGCAACTGCATTACATGCGTAAATAATAATTGCTGCATTAAACTACAGTTGCACGTTTCCACAGTCATCACAGCTTCGTAACATTTTTGCAGTGATGCGTTGTCACAATGTATCACTACATTCCGAGTTAAAACCAACTTGCTACAGTTACTCATGTTCTTCCACCCGCTTTCTCTTTAAGAAAAAGAAGACAAAAAAGAGAAAGAAGAAAAAGAATTCAACAGCGCAGATAGAGAATACCCCAGAAGCACTGGAAGAAACGTGGCAAATCGTGTCTGAGGAGCTTAAATCCTCTGGCTTTCAGGTATATCTTTAAAGCTTTACTTCTTTTCTAATTGTTAAAGTAGGGTGTACATGTTTGTATTTAAATTAATGCCACAAAGGACCATGATTGATGAGTCTTTTTTGTGCTTTTTCTATTTTACCATGCATATAAGAATTGTAAACCTGTATGACTGTATGTGCTAATAATCTAAACATTAAGTGTTGCAATGACTTGTACAACCCACCATCCTAGACTGCTATTGAGGCTCTTAAACTTAACTTTTTTAATTGTGACACTTTAGGGATAGGAATCTATCTGATACGATATTATCACGATTTCTTGGTGCCGATTCAAATCTTTAAGTATCATGTTTTTAAAAATTATCCCAGTGGTATAAATTTTTTTTTTTTCCAGATTTGTTATAATTCTAAACAAACCTAGGAAACAGTGCTGCCTGCCAATGTGTGAACATTTTAGAGCACACCACCTTGTGTGAACATTTTAGAGCACATAGTATTATAGAGGAATGGCAACATTTTACCACCTCAACTGCTTGTTAAATGTAATGTAACTGATGTACTGTATACAGTCAGAATGCTTTACTAAAATCAGAGTTATGGGAAATATTGAATTACACGGTCACTCTGTCCACTTTATAAAGTCCACATGTACATATTAATGTAGTCTAATCAGCCGGTCGTGTGGCATTAACAATATATCCAGGTCAAGACCTTCAGATTGTCTTTACATTAAACCTCAAAATGGGGAGGAATTTAATCTCTCTCTTTTATTGACAACGTCCATGCCACGAACAGTCCCACAGAGATGAGACTTTTACATCATATCCACTGCTAATATCCAATCAATAATTAATAAAATGTACATAACGGTATTACAAAGTTCTTATGATGTTTTGGTATTAAATAGTGGCTATTATGTAATTTTTATCTATTTTAATAAAAGTTTATAAAAGCCAGAATCGAATTAGAACCCTTTGTATTACCAGATGGCTGCTAAAGGTCCTGAAGCTCTAACTGTATACAGTTTTGATTTTGCTGGCCCTCTCTGGCCGTAAGCTAAAGCTACGCTCAAACAATGTCTAAAGTTGCGTGAGGCTCCCGTTCAAGTCATCGGCAGCACAACTTGATATGAGATGGAGGAATCTGTTGATGGTGATTTTGAAAAAAAAAAAAAACTATTATAATGTTATGTAAACTTAAATGATCAGAGAAAGATGGCTGTGGTTTGTGCAACTTATTGCTCTCAAATGTTTTCTTTCAAAAGACTGTCAGGTGTTTTATTAAGGTCATCGTATTGTCTGTCTGGACAGGGATGCACTTTTTCTATATGTTCTATCGCTCGTGGAGTGATACTTTTGATAGTGTAAACCTTTTTACAACAATATGATTTTTTTCAAAATGCAACACACTGAGCGCTGTAATCCTCACTCTATACTGGCTTGCTGAGGTAGATTAAACTTACTCCGTAGGGATGAAATTTAGTATGAAATGAAAAGTTCCCCCTCCCCCCCTCTCTCTCTGATACTCGATGGTAGTAAAGCAAAATCTATCTATTGTTCTTCAGAGACAGCTGACAACAGCATATTTTCAATCTGCCCACAATGAGTTAGGTGGCAGGAGGAATCGCTATTCACATGAGGGGACTGGTTAATTAATGTCGCTTGCTGAGGGAGTGCAAGTATGCCACTGCTCATCCCTGAAAGCATGGTCAATCTGCTCCCTAGATGCCTGGCTATGGATGGCCCCATACAACGTTCAAACTTGTGCTCAGTTTTGTTATGCTGCTAGAGAGTGTAAACACATTTGACTCAGATCGGCAATATGTGAGGTTGAGGTCATGGCCGATCACCCTGGAAAAACGAACAGTTCCTCCTACTAGCCGATCAAGGTGCATCTTTAGCTATGTTGTCAAACGGTGTAGCCCTGCACACACATTAAGCTGAGTCAATTACTTAGTGATTTCTGCATTATAAAGTTTTAATTAAGTTAAAAGTAAGTTTTAAAATTAACCTATACAACTATTGCAGTTATCAGAAGCTCTGCGAGAGTCTGCTGTGCCCTTTGATGCTGCTTCTGAGATTCCTGTTACTGAGCAGCGGACTGAAGCCATGATCCGTATCCAAGACGCTCTGCTCGCTCGCACTGGGCCAGAAGCACTCGGGTTACTGCGAGCAGCACGGTAAAGCATGCCACTATCTAAATGAAATCATTGAACTTGAGATTTTTTGGCTATGAGCTATGAAATTAGATGAGCTTTTATGCGGATTCTATATAATAGCTATTGCCTGGCATATGATGCCTGTCCCATTGTGTTATGTTGGCTACAGTAAATGCAACCCTAGGAGCATTTGGCAATCAAAATAGCTAAGAAAATGTTTCATAGTGGCATTTACTCAGAATTTGTCCCTTTCAGTGATTCTTCTGTTTGTTGTTTTCCTTAAAAAAAATCTAGTTCTGTAATATTTCTTGCCATGCAAAATAATGAATTAAAATATGCTCCAAAATTGATGCATTATTAAAAGTGCAGCAGGCGGTTGTGTATAGCCCTATTAATAACTCCTTTACCCCTTTACTCCCCGTTATCAGCGAGGTGTGGCCAGAGAGAGACGTGTTTGGCTCTGCTGAGGTAGAACCAGAAGATGAGCTTGATCTTCTAAAGCAGATTCTCTTTGCTGAACTTCCCAGTAAGTTTGTCTCTAAACAAATAGAGAGTTTGTCTCTAAACAAATAGAGAGTTTGTCTCTATACTTTCAAATCAGGTAATACCAGAAGAATACACAGAATGTTCTAGTAAAAGTTCCTGAAAAGCTTGTGTAGATACATATGTATAGTAGATATAGTAGTTACTTAATTAATTAATTTACTCGATGTGGGACATACAGTATATAAACAGTAACTGATTTTAATCTTAGAAATTAAACGAAAATATAATTCCTAAATAACTATGCTAAGCTTGCTAAATGTTTGTTCCTTTGTGTTATTCAGGACCAGCTCAGACAGAACCTACTATGGACGAAGATGAGGAAGGGGCAGAACTAGACGAGGAAGAAGAGCTGGAGACTGTACGTGTCTCTGAAACAGAGTTCAACTTTTTGGATTTTATCAAAAGGTGAGTGCAGATGTATTCATAATTAATGTTCTCAGCCATCAGTTTTGCAAGGGACCATGCGTTTTATTTGTGGAAAACTCATCTCTGCTGTTAAACACTAGAGGTGAATTTGTGGATTTTTGGTTTGTTTAGCTTTAACAAAAGAAAGCTTATTAGATTTTCATAATGTAGTGTTAAGTACTGTTTCCCATATATGAGTAATAGGCATGTTTAATATTTCCCTTTCATTCACTTTACTCAGTATAATACATACAATATTGAGATATGTCAATACATATACATACATTTGCTCATATGTTTACAATTTGAATTTAGAAAGGACTGATTTTTTTTTCCCACCTCTATCACCAGGTTTGCCAACCCAAACATTGTTCAACCTTATTTGGTGTTGCTGCGCACGTACTCAACAAACGCACCTCATACCAACCACTGCATTGCCCGCATGCTTTACCGTGTTGCTGTGGACCTGAAGATGGATGCTTTGCTTTTTCAGCTTTCTGTCTTCCACCTTTTCAACAAAATCTTCACTGACCCTGCTGCCTCAGCATACAAGGTGGTTTACCAAAATCCACTTTTTAAATTCTCAGACATTATTATATTTTGCATCCGTAGGTCTGATCAGTGGTCTAATGCCCTAACCACTGAAGTACTGTATGCCTAGCAAAACTCAATCAATATTCAAAATGTATAAACTACAATAATTAGTCTGATATACAGGGTATAAAAAAAATTTCAGCCAGAAAAAATCATTCACTATAAGGGTTGTGTTGGTCAGTTTTCTTTGTGTGACACAAAGCTAATCCTTATTAGCTTTGTGTCACACAAAGCTAGCCTAATACATAAACTGTATAATTCAAATTCTGTAGTCACAGTAAATAATTTTGCTTAGTCTACTTTGTGAAATAATTGTAATAAGAAGTGTCTTTTTCTGTCTCCCTGCTTTGTTCTGTCAGGAGCTGGTTACTTTTGCCAAGTATGTCGTGAACCGATTCTTCTCTCTTGCTGCCCAGAACAGCAAAGCTTACATCGAACTACTTTTCTGGAAGAATGTTGGCATTGTGAGACAGATGACTGAGGGCTACAGTGCAGATGAGTGAGTGTGTCGACATACGAACAGAACAGTCATAAATTTTTACTTGGTGAACAAAGAGGATTAAGCATTACCAAACCAGCTGGCAGTCATTTCTGTTGAGCAATATGAATACTTTGTTGCTTATTATAATTTAACAAGACAAAGGAAGGGTCTTTGCAAATGAATTCTCAAAGTGTTATTGCTAATTTCTTTGGACAGTGCTTGCAAATAATATTTTATGGGGGGTTGTAGAACACTTTGTAGAATGTGTATGCCTTGTATTATTTAGTTGTCTAACCTTTTGGCATTTGTTTTCTTTTATGCAACTCCGTAAAGTAATAATTTAAGTTATGCTACTGTATCTGCCATCTTTTTCCTTCTTTAAATCAGTGGTGGTTCTAACAAAAAAGCCAACTGGACACCAGAGGAGGAAGAGGAGCTTCGGCGGGTATATGAAGAACACAAGGATTCTGGAGGTAAGACTCCTTATGATTATGCAAGATTTATTGTGAATTATATACACTGCCTGGTCAAAAAAAAAGAACGCACACTCTAAAATTGTATTCAGTCATCTTTAGCTTTGATTACATAACACTATATGGTGGTCAGTTCATCTGTAAAAATGATTCCTTATGCTCACAGAACCACTTATGCACAATTTGAGTACTGAAATATGCCTGTGCCATCAGGGGAGCAAAATGAAACACCATATATGTGATCATTCAGATAATTCAGGTCATCAACTGACTTCATTTTATTGCTGAGCCTAGACCTGACCACATAAGACAAGCCCAGGTCGTAAAAGTGACATGCAGCTCTGCGTTTATAAGGGTTCGGTCAATATTTTGATTTAGTGGGAATGTTGTTTGTTGAGTTGTTGAAAAACAGGAATCACACTGCTAAATCAGCAACCATGCTTATCTAAAGCTTCGTTTATAAAAGTGACACTATTTTACATACCATGAGCAGCAAGAGGCTACTGATCTCTCATGGAAGGTATTTTGTTGGGCATCTACACAATTTTGCTATAATAATTAAAAATGTTGGCTTGTTTTAATGTGTTTCCTGGTAAGGTATTTTTATACTTTGCATCTACTTAAAATGAGTACCTGTCAATTTTTGTCTCTGTGTTTAACCCTTAGTTCCTGACATCGTGGAGACCATCCTGCCACTGCTCAGCACAGAACGCACCAGACGACAAGTTGTGATCCAGATGGTGTCTATGGGTTTGGTGGACAGTGTAAAGGACCTGAAAAAAGACAGGTGTTTTTGCTTTGATTTGCTTATTCTGATTGAATGAATTATGTTTCATTTACGCAAATCACCACAGAAAACCCAGGTTATGTGACAGACATCACACAGTATCAGAACACATGTTCAGTTATAGTGAGGTTGATGTGGTTTAAGTAGTATTTTTACTGAGCATGCTTGTGTGTGACTTGGTCATGAATTGAGTTTAGACTTTTCTACAGATGTTGCAAATTTTGATATATACTGTGTGTGTGTGTGCATATATATATATAAAATGTGTTTTTTTTAATTTATTAAAAATCTGTAATTCATTGTTTCTTACCGTCTGTCTTTTTTTAAAGAAAGGGTACTCATATTGTTCTCTGGACTGAGGAGCAGGAACAGGAGCTGCAGATGCTCTTTGAGGAATATAAAGACTCTGAAGGCAAGTTATGAACTCTCTTACTGTTCCTCCTAAGCTAAATCAGTTAACCCATATTAACCAGTAGATTTTAAAATTTTTATTTAGTTCCAACAGAGCGTTTTAGGTACCCTTTTAGCACTCGTTACATATACATTACTTCACAGTGCAATTCTTTCCTTTGCATGTCTCAGCTTGTTAGAAAGCTGGGGTCAGAGTGCAGGGTCAGACATGATACGGTGCCCTTGGAATAGACAGGGTTATGAGCCTCGCCCAAAGGCCCAACAGTGGCAGTTTGGTGGAGCTGTAGCTTGAACTGCCAACCTAGATGAACTACTATTGCCCCTCAAGCCTCTTTTTTTTGTTTGTTTGCTATCTCTGACTTGATTGTGGCTTCTGACCTTTTGACAGTGCAGTCTGTAAAAACTAAAACATTATTAATCAAGTGTATGTAAAAAAAAAAAAGAAAAAAAAAAAGATAAAGCATATTCATAAAGCTAAATAAAAAAAACTTCCAACACCAAGCATGGCTTTGGCATAAATATAATTCAAGGGAACCATTGTAATAAAGGTTAATTTAACAATTTAACAAAAAGATCCAATTTTGGAACCTAAACTTGCTTTGAATCACTTTTTGTTTTCTGTAGATGTTTTGGGAAATATATTGAAGCGCCTGACTGCTAAACGCTCCAGAGCACGGGTCGTGGATAAAATCATCAGCATGGGCCTGGTTTCTGAACGCAAAGAGCTGTATAAGAAACGAAGACGCAATACCACTGGAAAAAGTCGGGGAATGGTAAAATCCAAACTGTTTTAAGATTGATTAATGTTTTTCCGCATCCAATTAAATCCCTGATCTTTGGAAATATTGATCTTTTATATTTGTTTAATGTATTATTATTATCATTAATATTATTATTTTCTCAGACTGAGGAGGATTTTCTTGCTGACCTGAGTGGAGAACCCAGAGAAGACATGATTGACAGGGATGAGGAAGAAGATGAGGAAGAAGATGAGGAACTGGAGGAAGAAAAAGAGGATGAGGAGGATAATGAAGGAGAAAAGGAAGAGATTAGACCTGTCCGAGAAAGGAAAGTCAAGAGGCGAGAAAGCGTTGTGGACAAAAACATCAGTGTGGGATCTATGGCACAAAGCTTACGAGCAGAAGGTGAATACAGTACTTACAATCAGGAATAGGAAACTGTTTGTAATGGGTAAATTTGGTCATCACAACAAGATCTGATTTACATTCTGGGGTTTTTCGCTGTAAACAGGCATGTCCGGACCGATCCTGTGGCTTCAGAACTGCCTGAACAGAGCAGCAGACGATCGGGAAGAAGATGGTAATTATCTCTGAAGATTTACTAAATGTTTCTCAGTCTCATTTGTTTGTAATTTTCTTTAATACTCTTCCCAGAAAATGTTATTCATGCATGAATGATTTAATTATATATAAAATTTAATTATTTTCATCATTGACTTGAGTGACTTGTTGATTTCCTCAGGTGTTTCCCACCCTGTGGCACTGGTTCCTTTGACGGAGGAGAATGAAGACGCCATGGAGAACAAAAAATTCCAAAGGCTTCTTCGAAAAGTTGGCATCCGTGCTCCAGCTGATGAACAGGTTACACAGGATCTTAATTAGGATTTGACTGCTAGCTCTCAGTGCAAAACATTAAAGAGGAAGATTGTTCAGTCTTATAGCCTTTTTTTGCTTTTCTCGCTCTCTTGTTTTAATTCAAGATGACTAAGGTCTCATCTAAAAGTATTGGAAATGCAAGGGCTGTTTTTTGTTTGGGTTGAGATCAAAAGATGAATGAGACACTAGATTAGAAGTTTAATTTTAATTTCCTGATATATTTAGACAAGCTTTGGGCATAGACAAAACAACAACTTGGAATGCCCAGAAAAAAGAAAAAAAAACACTTATGTACTAACAAGACATCAAACAAAAAAAGTGATGGAAATGGAGAAAAAAAGATCTGCTAATGATTCAAAATGAATTGATCGAGCACTGTGGAGGTTTTTGGGCTTTGATGGTCTGAGTGGTGAGCCATGGTCCAAGTTGTTTAACACACCTAGGTGTAACAGTGAAAAAATGAAATCTTCTGTTCTGATCCATTGCCTGATTGATCTTTTGACCTCAAACCCACATGTCTTTAGTGTATAGCAACAACCTGAGGATAGGCATTGATGTTCAGTATTTTCAGAGATCAACCAATCTATTAAAAAATAAAGTATATTGTACACACATGCTAACATTAATTCTTGATGAATGACCAAATAATGCTTTGTGTCTGCTTTGGTAGTTTTGCTCTGGGCTTTTGAAACAAATGTATCTGCTAACAGTTAATGAATGCTTACTGCATCTATTTAAGAAATCAACTATTGAAGCTATTTTGCACATGCATGAGTGCTGTTGTACTTACTTTGTCTCTCTGTGACACACCTTCCATATTTTGTAGATTGTATTAATTGGTTGTGTTTTTAATGCTTATTGTTGTAAATTATGATGTAATTCCTTAGTCCAGTTATTATTCTGTATATACCAGCTATTTTCTTGACTGCAACTGCCTTGTGTCCTTCAATGACCAGGAGTCTTTCTGGAGGATCTCTGCAACTATGAGCATCTATCAGCTACGGTCAATTGCTGCATCTCTCGACCAAGTAGATGAGAACGAGGCCAAAGCTCAAGAGCAACCTGATGCAGAGGCGACTGTAAACCCAGAATTGGCGCAGAACGACGATGAAGGCCATGACTCTCAGGAGCTCAGAACTCAGGCACTTCGAGCCTTGCTGCTGGCTCGCCAGAGGAAGCGTTCGGCTGATGACACCAAAAGTAGGTTTTATTTAAGTAGTTTATTTAATATTTTACAAATGAGCTCTCATTGTGATTTTAATAGAATCCTGCCTATTTTTTTTTTATTAATAAATTTATTTATTTATTTATTTTTTTTTTTTTAGAAGATTTATCTGATGTCACGTCTGAAAGCGGAGCACAAAGGTAGGTCCTCGTGTGTCCCTAAATAAATACTGTCAGTTTTCAGCATAGTTTTAATAAATCTCCAAAAAAGCCTGGCTTTATTTTATTGAAGTAATTATTAAGCATAATAAGTGCTGCACTGTATACAATCAGAATTCTTTCACAAAGTTCTGGAAAATAGGACATTACACTCTCAAAGTCACTCTCTTAGGAGAGTTTACTTTATTAGTAATCTGCACATTAATGAGATTATCTTATCAGCCAGTCATGTGGCCAAACACAATACAAAAACTCATGCATATCCAGGTCAAAAGCTTCGGTTTGTTTCCCCAGTAAACATCAGAATGGGGAAGAATATGATCTTAAGAGTTCCATGAATCCAAAAAACAAGAATTGGATGAAATTATACACATGACTTATAAAAAAAGGACAGTTTGGGGAATTAAGAGGTGTCCTTGCAGCAGCTCGAACCAATTTAGACATTGGTTCGTCCGTCCTCTCTTGGAGACAATTTCCATGCTACGAAAAATCCCAGAGATCACACTTTTAAATAATTCCAATATCCAATATCTGATGTTGAACATTAACTTAAGCCCTTAAGCTGTATCTACAAGAATGCACAGCTATATATGGTGTAAATTATATCCTATATTTAGCTATTCAGAAAATGATCAGTGTTCACTTACAATGCACTTGGTTTGTACTCACAAGCTCGGTATTGAGGACAATACCTTTTGTAAATACCAGGACAAATCTGATTTGTGTGTCTGCATTGCAAATTGAACAAATCTGATTTGTTTGCACTATACTCACCGCAAGTATATCATCATTGTAGAAACCCAGATGTCTGTACAATGAGTAATACAGCGATGTCAAAAATATTTGCTGGTTCCTTAGCTACATGCAGATTTTGCTATGACTTGTTTTGTCTGTTCATGGTTCTGAGTATATTCAATAGACAAGAGTGACAAGCAAAATAGTTTATAACAAATATATTAGACAGGTCACTTCTTCATTATTGAAGACTTTGATCCATTGATGAGTTGCAGTCCCGTGTTAAGTTCCTGTTCCTTTATCTTAGGAACCTTACTACCTTTATTGTTGTCTGAATATTTAAGCTGTTTTATTCAGTTTGTTTTGAGAATTAAGAGGGGAAGGTAAGTGTTTTATGACATTTTACATTTTTACGCAGTTTGTTTTTCAGCTACACTTTTATTATATTGTGCATTTTTTTTTTCTTATGTTTTTTTTATGGCCTCTTATTTATTCAGTCTGTCTCAGTTTTCTGTCAAATCAACTGTAGGTTTTATGTTTTAGTGCAAACAAATACATCCAGTTTTAATGACTTTGGCATGATCCGTTTTTATCTCAAATTGTTCAGTCTTTCATGGTTTAAAGTGCTTCAGTTACAGTATATTGCAGAAAATCCTCACTCACAAAAAGTATTCCTAACTGGGATTTCAACAGCTGTTTTTCGCAGTCAGAGAGATGTCAATAATGTCATCTCTCTGTCACTAGAGTCCCAAGGCACACCATTCTGGTTTGTCCAAGGATTTTTATTCATCTGTACCTGCTCTAGTGTGTGCTCATTGTCCAAACCAGGCTCTTTAGCTGACCATTCGTCCAGCGCTTCCTGCCAGTTGCATTGACTCATTCCCCACCTAAATGATCTGGCTCACTCTGACTTTTTAAATGATTGTCTTTGTTTTTGTAATGTGTCAATGTTTACCTTAAAGAAAAAAAAATTCATAGCACCACTATGGGTTCTCTGCATTCGTTAGCTCACGTTACACATTCAGTCTGGATAACACGTGCTTTCTGTGTTCTAGTGCTGCTGCTGCTGTTGAAGGTAAAACTTCAGTTAAGAGAAGTCGTGTGTTGGACAGTGATGACGACGATGATGCTGAACGAGGTAATGTAAAATAGTTTTTAAAAAATCATCTTTACGTTACCTTTCAATCTATAGCTTACAAACTTGCATTATTTTTATAATATGCCACCTGAAAATCTGTGTTAGAGTAACAATATCTCTAAAACCCTATTCAGAGCTTTTCCTTTTTCCCCCTCTATAGCTTTGCCTGAGCAAATGTCGAAGCATCAACTAAAATTTTGTTTTTGTTAGTTTATGATAGATGGTTAAAAAAAAAAAATCAGGTTTGCATGGTTACACACACACTATATGGCCAAACGTTCGGTGGACGTTCTCTATGCAAGTCACTCGAGTTCTTGTTCACTAGCTTTGTCTTTATTGGCATTCCTTCGTCAACAGGGGCATTGTCATACTGGAACAGGTTTGGGCACCTTAGTCCCATCGAAGGGAAAAGATAATGTTACAGTAAATGATTCTATACAATTTTGTTTTTCAAAATTGTTGACAACGGAGTGTTCAGAAAATCTTGAAAGTATCTTTAAATATTTGTACAGATTGTGTATTGTATCTTAAAATATATATGTAATCATTAAAGTCACGTTTTGTCACAGTGGTCAGGTTTTTATTTAGCAATGTCCAAATGGTTCAGAAGGACAAAAAAAAAAAAAAGACGATAAAAGACGACTCATTTTATAGTAGCTCGACTAAATTCAAACATAATGAAACTATTTCACATTAAAGTCTGAATTTAAGACCTACAGCATGCCTGTTGTGGGAAATTGTGACTGTACCGCCTTTGAAAGTAAAAACCAAATTTGCCACATAAAGAACAAGTTGAGGAAACGATAAACATATTGCCAGTGATTAAATTAAACCCAGAAAACCAATTTCTGGGTTTATGGAAGAAAATATGTACATGTACATTGTTTTAAAAATACTAAATAGAATTTTTCACCATTATTTCTGCCTTTAATCTCAGAATTCTGACTTTTCTCCACCTTATAATTCTCCCTTTTTTGCAGAACAGTCTTAATCTCATGTGAAACTTTATGAGAATAAAGACAGAATCCTGAGATTAAAGTCAGTATTTTCTCACTCACTCCTCATCGACTATACCGCTTTATCCTGCATTCAGGGTCGCAGGGGGCTTGGAGCCTATCCCAGGAGGCTAAGGGCATGAGGCGCGGTACACCCTGGACAGTGTGCCAATCCATCGCACGGCACACACACATACACTCACCCACACACTCATTCGCACACTAAGGGCAATTAGTGGGCAGCCAATTAGCCTAATCTGCAGGTCTTTGGGCTGTGGTAGGAAACCGGAGTACCCGGAGGAAACCCACCAAGTACTGGGAGAACATGCGAACTCCGTGCACACAGAGACGGGAATCGAACCTGGTCGGGAATTGAACTTGGACGCTGCTAATAATGTAATAATTAAAATAAAAAATAAACATAATTATTTTGTATATAAACTCTTCTGACATCTTTGTCGCTACATGTCCACTCTCGTCAGTGTGGTTCTATCAAACATAACTATATCCATCACATTAATCACCACTGTATCATATTACCATGTGGGATCATTGTTCTGTTGCCTGGCTCTATTTTAGTTCTGCTTAAACTGCTGGACACATGACATATTCATCTCAAGAATACTCTGATGTAAATTGTTGTTTGTGGCAGGTGTTAAGCACTCAGCAGCCTGCCACGAATAGGTTTAAAATCGCTGAGCTCTGCAGTGACCCATTCTATCGACAGTCCATAGAGAGTTTATATGTCTGTGCTTGATTTTATGCAACGGGCGTGGCAGAAATACCTAAAGTAATTGGGATAGGATTCCATATACTTTTGACCATACTATGTGTAAGTACAGTATAAAGTGAGTGTGGTTCCATTAGAAATCTGATTTATCTTTTAAAGTAAAAAATGTTGGTTCCATCTTGTATTGTGAAAGTTGTCCCGATTATATACCCATTATTCTTTTGTTAATTTGCAGACGAGCCGCCTCCTTCAAGAATGATTGTTGAAACTGAAGGAGTCGATCACTCTGACGAGGAAACTCGCTCTGCTCCTGCCAAGCGAAGGCGCCACCGGGTGCTCAGTGACGACGAGGAAGACGACTAGACGCTGTGACTTTGGACCAGCCACTTTTGTCGCTCCAGAAAAACAATCAGTGATGCCTTTCAACCATTTCAAAATACAGTCCACGTTTGAACAATTTTACACTATTATGTGAGCTGCAGTTGGGTTAAAGCAAAAACGTGTTCCTGATACTGCAGATGCAAACAGCTTGATAGTCATTTGTACAGAAACAACAATAAGGAGCTTTTTAATTACTCTTTGGAAATGCAGTTTAAATTGTTTCTACAACTATAGTACTTTAGGATTCAGGATTCTTGATGGTGTTTACTATCAGACTTTTGAAATGTTTGTGGTCCACATTTGAGCTCCACCCTCCACGCAGCTGTGCTTCAGAATGCATTCACATGCACATGTCCTAACAGGACTCCTAGAAGTGTGAAATTGAATATCTTAATGCAAAGCTCTTTTCTACATCTCTACAGTTTTCCTTGACTTGATTGCACATCCTTGTTTTGCCTAAATAATTACTGTTCTAAGTGAAAAATTGGTTTTCTTAAAAAAAAAGAAACAGTTCTCCCTTATTTGGTGCTGGCTATAAAAAGGGTTGTAGTATTAGAGATCATACTTTATAGTACTCTTGTTTTCAGATGTTGTTCTGTCACTGGGATAGATTATGCAAAGGTCCACATTCATTAATTAAAGTGTTGATTAAAAAATATTTACAAACTGTGTCCATAGTCATCATATTTCTATTTTGCAATTTACAATAGTGAAATGATTTTTCCTGTTGTCTAATCAGATTTTTTTTTCAGGTTCTCTGAAGTTACTAAGATACTTTGTCAAACTTGTCTACTTGTATACAATTTTTTATTTTCTGTGACGAATGCACATCACACAGATCTAAACTTGATTTGTACAACTTATAAACCTACCAAAAATACCCCTTTGATTTTTTTTAAATGATTAAAGTGAAGTTTAATTAAATCTCCAACATAAATAGTATGGTTGTTCGTTTACTTTTTCCCCCACTTCCTCTTGGGTGCTCTTAACATATCAGCCTTGTACTTTTTCAACTTGGCACAGCGTAGCAAAAATGGCAGAATGTATACTCTGAGTGCTTCAGATTGGAAGGGAAACAGCTAATCAGAACTTAACTTCCTTTAGACTCTGATTTGCTGGTTTTGTGACCCGTTTGTCCACATTTTTCCTTAAGAATAAGGCACATGTATAACATCATGCATGACAAGCAATAACAAGTGATATCAGTATTTGAGTTGATATTGTATAGAAAAATTGAAGGACATTATTGACAGCTCTGAGATTGGTATGTGTTGCATTGTTAGTTATATTATACATTATAGGTTTTAGTATAGTATTGTGTGTGTGTATGTATGTATGTATATATATATATATATATATATATATATATATACATATACACACACACACACACACACATACTCAGAAAAAAAAGAAATGCCCCTTTTTCAGGACTGTGT
>JAOVVA010000001.1:21242676-21270794 GCA_028565275.1 Leiocassis micropogon
ACAGCACATCTCACCACTGTCTTACAGCTCTTATACATGTCCTGCACCACTCTAACATACTTCTCTGCCACTCCAGACTCCAGGTATGTCATCAGGACCAACAGCCTTTCCACTCTTCATCCTCTTCAACGCCCTCCTCACCTCACACTTACTAATGTTTGCTACTTCCTGCTCCACAACAGTCACCTCTTCTACTCTTTGTTCTCTTTCATTGCTGTTGTTATTATCATTATTATAAATGTAATATATAGTTGCTGATCAGTTAGAAAAGAATCTTTTAATGTTAATGGCCAATGTTAAATCTCAATTAAAATCTGGCTACTTCAATTTTCCTTGTTCCTTTTTTGCTAGTATTATCTATCATTAATATAATGAGTGATCAAATCAAATTGTGACTTTGTGCATGATAACAGAAGACCGTTATGAAAGTAAATATAACCAGACATTGACTGAACTAAGAGGACGTTATGAGGTCAAGAGAGATGACATTTGACACTCTCCACTCCCTTTGTTACAGTTGCGGGGCATTCAAGTCATACCGGGACTTTGATTGGGCAGAATAACAGAACAGGGATAAGAGAGATAAAAAAAACTTTTTTCTCTGTAATCCTGTGCTATACTAATGCACTTATCTCAGCATTTCTTTCACTAGTGTGTGGATACCATCACAAGGTTTAAAACACTGGCTTTCCAGAAACACTTTTATGGGTTCAAAACATGTGGAAATGGTCTGGAGTGAGGTCAGGAAAGTACAGGGATGTGGCAATAACTCCCAGATTTTTCCTTTCTTATTTATAACAGAGTACAATAATATCTGAACTGGATGTTATGAAGTGTTTCTGACCTGCAGAACTGCGTTAATGAGCAACAGGTCATCTGTAGGCTTCCAGCGTCCCAGGTCTTTGGTGATCTGCAGAGGCTGTTTGCTCTTCTTCACTCGTTTGGTGATTGGGGAAGGTGCGATCACCATGGTAAGTGGAGGGGTTAAAGATGTGCTGGACTTGGAAACCTGATAAACATACAGAAAGATGTATTTTTGTTTAACTGTGGTTACAACAGGACTGTATACTGGATCTCTTCAACAAGAGATCGGTTCATCCAATAGAACATGGAAATTATTATGTAAAATTTAAATCTATTAAAAACTATTAACACTATTAAAATCTGGTCAGAATTTAAGGAGTGCAGTCCACAAGTAATGAACTTATAGTTAAAGAAATAAACTTGAAATGTTTCAACAAAAGGTGCCAGTGTTTTGTACAAACAGAAGCACGTCTTCTGAAAGCATTGTAAGTTTCTAAGATACACAGAATTCCCATATATTTATCGCAAAACAATACACACTGCTGATGTTTAGTTTGCGTACAGCCTGTTTTAATGCTCCAGTAGTAATGTCAACTCTACAATGTTGGCATGTTTACATTACACTTACAGCAACAAAACCGAACAGGAAATGAAATACATATTAAAGAACCTCCAATAAAGGCAATTATTAAAAGATTGGAAATACACTGTTGAAGTAAAACTGGTAAAAACAAAACAAAACTGCAGTAGTGTGTCAGGATGTACAGTATATTCAATACCTTTTTTTTCTCACTGGATGATGGCTCGGCCCCAGGGCAGCGGATCGGCTCGATGCCTGGTGGGCCTTTAACCCTGCTGGAGGATTTAACCAGACTGCTCTCAACTAGCTCATCATCAAACTTCTTCCTCTTGATGGACCTGTTAAAAAAATAAAAAATAAATAAATAAAAATGGTTGTTAACTGATGTGACAGTTTAAGGATAAGAATTAATACTTACATAAAAACAAAATTCAAACAGGAATTTAATATGATTAACCAGGGTTACACAACCTTAAGTGAATGATTATTTCACTCAAAAAAAAAAAAAAAAAACTGCATTAAGGGGCAACAATATGAGATGATACACAATATAGCCAAAAGTTAGTGAACACCTAATATTCACAATAATTTGTACTTGTTGAACATCCTGTTCTAGATTTAGCCTCAGTCTACAGTGCCTCTAGAGGAGGTAGAGTTGAAGGCCTTTTAAAGGGCTTAACAGAAGTAGCTTGGTGGTGCTGGGGCTCGATCTGGCCAACCTTCTGATTAGTAACCCAAAGCCTTAACCATTTGTGCCGCCACTGCCCCAATGCTTTACACTTTACATTGCTATGAAAATGTATTTGCTCCGTTCCTGATTTTACTTTATTTTTTGGGATATTTGTCACACAAAAAAATGAGATCATCAAACAAGTTTTAATATTACAATATTCAATGATTATGTATAATAATTCATTTATTAAAGGAAAATACCTGCCAAACCTGCCTGGCCCTATTTTAAAATATTTTTTATACCCTATATTTTATATTTTGTTGTTCTATTTTTCTCTGCAGCCAAGTATTTCTATATGTTATTCTTATTCTTAATCAATTCCCTAATTTATTTCTTATTGATAATTTAGATTTTAAGGTCACGAGCGGCTGTATAAGCATTTCATTGCATATCATGTTGTGTATGACGTGTTTAAAAAAAATTACAATTTTATTTAAGTAATTCCCCTTTTTTATTTATTTATTTTTTACTAAATGTATCTAGTGTTCCAGTTTATCTCAGATGGTCAGTGGAGCTAAAGTCAGGTCCAAAATTGGCAAATCGTGTCTTTATGTACTTTGTTTTTTCATGATGAAACAGTTTCGAGACTCTTAGTTCCAATGAAGTGTGATGGTGTCCATACATTTCTGGCCATATATTATATTACCCATCCAAATCATTGAATTCCAATCACTTCCATGGTCATAGGTGTATAAAACCAAGCACCTAGGCAAGCAGACCGCTTCACCAAACATTTGTGCAAGAATGGCTCGCTCTCAGGAGCTCAGTGAATTCCAGCATGGTACCATGATAGGATGCTACCTGTCCAAAAAATTCCAGTTGTGAAATTTCCTCACTACTAAATATTCCACAGTCAACTGTCAGTGTTAATAAAAACAAAGTGGATGCGATTGGGAACTTAAAATCACAGATCGGGATCAGAGGATGCTGAGACGCATAGTGCAGAGATCGACAAATTTCTACAGAGTCAATAGCTACAGACCTCCAAACTTTATATGGCCTTCAGATTAGCTTAAGATCAGTGCGTAGAAAGCTTTATGCAGTGGCCAAGCAACTGCATCCAAGCTTTACATCACCAAATGCAATGCAAAGCATCGGACGCCACCATTGGACTCAAGAGCAGTGGAGACGTGTTCTCTGGAATGACGAATCACGCTTCTCTGTCTGGCAATCCGATGGACGAGTCTGGGATTGGCAGTTGTCAGGAGAACGGTACTTCTGACTGCAATGTGCCAAGTGCAAAGTTTGGTAGAGAGGGGATTATAATGTGGGGTTATTTTCGGCCACTCAGTACCAGTGAAAGGAACTCTTAATGCTTCAGCATACCAAGACATTTTGGACAACGCTTGTAAAGACAGGTGAGAGAATACTAACATTACTTTAGAATACTAAAATACATAGAATTTCTGTTTTATATAGTATTCTATATATGTTTGTTTGTATGTATGGTGTTTGCACAAGTAGTCACGCTGTCTGGCTAGTGTTTGCACAAGTGGTCACGGCGTCTGGACAGTGTTTGCACAAGTGGTCATCATCATCATCTTCTTTATTTAACAGCATCTGGAATTAAGTAGGTTGGTTCATAAGTGATTATAGCCTTTAATATTATACTGTGGGCACGTCACAAGCAATCATGTGCTTTAATGTCATCCTGTCACATGCGTGTCACATGCTTTCCCCGCAGAATGTAAAAGTACACGCAGGTAATGGTAGCACACAGGCTTCAGGATCTCCACAGGAGCACAGCCATGGGTAAACTGCATATACACAGGCGGAGCTGCGTACCCTCTTATAAAGTATTTGAAAAATTCTGCTTCATAAACAACCACCTAACAGCCTAATAACGCACAATGCACCTGAAGTGAAGGTGGACGTTACCTGGAAGAGCTTCTTCTCTTTGGAACTAGACCTCCGCCACCAAAGGCTTGAGCCGCTGGTCTCTTCATGTCCTTCACAATAGCTTGATCTTCGTCCTCGGACCTGCTCTGAGCCACCAGGTTTGCCATATTTACCCCTCCTGCCACTGCAGGGACCACATCTGTCTTAACATCTAAACAAAAAACAAAAAATTACGCACATGAAGAAACCACACGTAAATAACAATACGCACAGAAAAACAGACAAGCAATTATTAGTGAGCAATACACTGAAAACACAGCTCATTATAAAACACACTGTGTAGACAGGAAAGCATAACACACTTATCCCTGTTGACTAACTTAATAAATAAAGAAATCTCTACAAAGTGCTGATACCAAAAATACATTTATACCTCAGTCTGATCTTCACTTTATTAATGAATGCGTTTCATTACCTTTGTAAATCTCAGTTACTTTACACAATGACAAAATTTAATCTAATCTAATTATCTGCTGCATTAATCAAGCCCAAATCAAGCAAAGATTATGCAGGTTATTGTTAAGACTACATTCTAATACATGATTTCTGAGCATGTTTATGTTATAATACATACATACACAAGCACTTACCTTTCTCCATGACAGTCTGCTATCACTGCAGCTGCAATTTACACCCAATATAGCATCTGTAACCTAGTTAAATCCAGATTATACACGCTGAGAATTCCCTGTTAATCGACGTTTTAAATCTATTACTTATTTAAAATATTTGTCCATACACTGAAGGTTTGCTAGTTAGCGACTAGCATGCTATCAGTGCTAACCCTTTGTTTCACCGAGGCGGAAGAAGGCTCTATCGAAAGCTAACCAAACGCAGTTTAATGAGAAAAAACAACCAGATATATTTCAGGTCGAATAAAACGTTTTAAAAATAACGTATTTTCTTTATATTCTATTATTATCACGATTTATTAAAAAAAAAAAAAAAACGACGTCGCTAACAGCTGTGTGAAGGCAGCAACAGTTGTGGATGTTGTTGAGACGCTCCCCGGAAGTGTATTAAGCTTCTATTTTTTTTCTTACAAAATAAAAGTTTTTTTTTTTTTTTTTTACATTTTCTGGATTATTATTGTTATTGTTGTTGTTGTTAATGTTGTTTTTATAATAATAATAATAATAATAATAATAATAATAATAATGTTATCATTATTAGTATTATTATTACTTCTTGCATTTTTATTCAGTATTTATAAAGCACACTTAAAATAAATGTACTCCCAAATGAAACCATAAATCATGCATTCATTCATTCATTCATTTTCTATACCACTTATCCTGTACAGCAATGCTTCTCAAAGTCCAGACCACACAGCAAGTGAATCCGGACCCAAATTAGCCTCAAACTAGCGATGCAATATAAAACCGAAGTTCTCTTTGCTCATTTGTTTGTTTGGGTGGCCAACAGGAAGGGAGTAGCCAGTGTCATCATGAACTATTGTGTCATAACGTAAGTGTGTCACAGGTGCCTCACCGACTGTAAGAGTAGGCAGCATCATCCACAACTGAATGCCCGTGTAATGGGGGCTGATGTAGCGGGCGTCCCTCACCATTTGAGGCCAACCTCCAGTCTATACATATCAAAAAGTGTCTGTTGAAATTCTAATGAAATAGTCGGCAGCGTCAACTGCAAATTTTATGTCACACTGGGAGCTTGTCAAATAAAAATGTGTTATACTCATCAATAAATTGTTGGTTTTGTAGTCTCTTTGGAGAGTGTGATGATGATCCTGGTCCAAGAAATTTTCCGTGTTGTTAGTTTAACTAATAATTTCCCCATTATCATGGCAACGTTAACGGAAAAGCAAGACTCTGGCATTTCTGTCAGTGTATATCCTGTCCCGTGAGAATGTCACGATCCAAATATGCAAAGAAAAGCTCAGTGTCACCATCTAGCAACCATACACTGTTTTTGTATGGTTGCCTGAGGTTTAGACAACTAATTGAAATCAGTGTCACGACTTATGCGTGCTCAGTTTTGTAATGAAATAAATGAAGAAGTGTGATGCTCGCCAATAGTGAGCGGCACCGTCGCAATACTCATGTGTTTTCCATGCGTGTCCATGCCAGAGCAAGATGAAAAATCCACACTTTTCAGGTCATGTGACAAGAACATACCAATCAGCTTCATTCTTTCTGTCCTCCTGGATCAGCTGTTAAAATTCTTCCTTTTTTCTTCATGCTTGAAGGAGGATGGGAAGCAGGCCATGGGACGGCAAGCTCCAGTGTGCTTTGGAAAGAAGGAGAAAGAGGCGCGGCGGGTGTTTTCCACACATGACATGTGAACAGTCCCTTTGGGCATCATGTAACTTTTACTTCAAAATAATTTTGTTATTATAGCGTCTTGTTTAATTGGTTTATTCAGGCATAAAAATCCATTTTGCTTATTTAGTTTATTTTGGCATGAAAATCAGTTAATGATTTTGAAGATGACTTTCTAAAACGCCTGTAAACTTTTTAATGTTGAAAGTTGGCTCCAACTTTAGGTTGTTTAGGTTCACAAGCAACAATGTACAGGCAAACTAACTTGGAATGTATTTTGAAATTTTTCTGACGCTTGAATGTAAGTTGCTTTGAAGTTAGAGTTGCTTTGGTTTAAGCATCTGATTGCATTCAAGCTGACATTTTCCCCTACTTACAATGTATTTTGTCCCAGACTGCATTAAATGTCTTTTAACATATAATGCAGTCTGGGACAAAAATTGCATTTAATGTATCTTGCATGTTATATGCAGGTTAAATAAAAGTCATTTGCTTATCACAAATTGGTCCAGACTTTTGAACTTGAATAGAAATCAGATCCGGAGCTTGAAATATTAAGTTTGATCACCCTTGATGTACAGGGTCATGGGAGTCCTGGAGCCTATTCCAGGAGACTTATGGAGACAAGGTAGGGTACACCATGGACAGGGTGGCAGTACATCGCAGAGCACACACACTATTTTTGCTATGGCAAATGACTTGATCTGCATATCTTTGGACTGTGGGAGGAAACCCGAAGAAAAATCTACGTAGATAGATCCGAGGCAGAATTCAACCCCTCAACCCTACGCCACCATTGTGTCCAACTGCAAGTATAAATCATTTATCAAAACGTTATCTGAGATATATCAGCTCACCTGCTGCCCCTCACAGCTGTATGGTCCCAGGTTCAAGCCTGAGCTCAGGTTACCATCTGTGTGAAGTTTCCTCTGGATTCACAGATTTTCTCACGTGACTAAAACATGCCAGTTTGTGTGGGAGTGCCATGGTGCATGGTTCCCAGTGCTTTGTGATATATAGTTTTTCCATCCAGGGTGTACACCGGCCTCTCACGCGGTGTTTCATGGCCAAGTCAATGAGCACAGAAAGTTCTGGATGTGATTAGAGGGGAAATACTTCTTGTTTATGGTTTATTGTTTACAACGTAAGATGTACGGTACTTTAAACAGTAACAGTCTGAATTGAACGATATTAACCCGAGTTTAATTAAACATCCTGAAGCAATGTAACACCATCTGTTATACCATTTCCATGTAGTCAGACTTAACTTCACAGAAGTATAAATCAGCTTTAATTGGCTGTGTGATGTGTGTTAGAGCAGGGAAAATACTAAATTGTGTGGAACAAGAAATAATACAGAAAATATTGGAAAGTAAACTGCTGCAACCTCCAGCCATTTCTTACTAGAAGTAAAAGCCTAACCCAAAATTCTGGAGCTTCTTTGTTTGCCACTCCCAAGATATATACTTAGTTGTAGTTAATTGATCCTGCATAAGCTACAAATTTATCTATCTATCTATCTATCTATCTATCTATCTATCTATCTATCTATCTCACTCACTCACTCACTCATTCACTCACTCATTCTGCTAAATAATCCAGCTAGACTTGATCATTTTATGTACTGTACTTAGTTCCACAGTCATTCCACAAGGGGATGCCCTTAACATTCATGACCTTCTTTGAGCAATGAAACTTCACAAATCATTGTCTGAGTTCGATTCGGGGTCTGTGTGCATGGAGTTCGCATGTTCTCCCTGTGCTTGGTGGGTTTCCTCCGGGTACTCTGGTTTCCTCCTACAGTCCAAAGACATGCAGATTAGTCTAATTGGTGTCTCTAGATTGCCTGTTGTGTGTGTGTGTGTGTGTGTGTGTGTGTGTTTGTGTGTGTTTTATTTACATTAAATCTCAGAAGCATCCAGTGGTATGTATTACAGTACGTGTTTATAAACAATTCAGCTCACTTCTGCAAACCTGTAAACTTTAGTGAAAGTTTAAAATTGATTGCAAATACAGTATGTAAAGACTTTTCATAAAGACAGTTCTACATGCTTCTCAATGTACATATATTGATGACCACTAGATGACGACCTAGTCCTTTTTAGTTAATTAGTCTAAATTAGCCTTTTTTTTAAATTATTTTTTGGGCTTTCTGGCTTTTTTTTTATTTTTTATCTCTGGCATGTCAAAATGCAATAATAATAAGAGTTATACTACTACTAATATGTGCACTATTGAAATGCGTAATAGGTGCAATACTGTGCAAAACCACTGATATTTATTTGATATAACATCCTTGTATGTGCAAACATACTTGGCAATAAAGCTCTTTCTGATTCTAGTAATAATAATTATGGCGGCACAGTGGCTTAGTGGTTAGCACTGTTGCCTTGCACCACCCAGGTCTTGGTTCGATTCCCTCTTCTGGGTCTCTGTGCATGGAGTTTGTATGTTCTCCCCATGCTTAGTGTGCTTCCTCTGGGTACTGTTGTTTCATCTCACCGTTCTCAAATAGTCCATAGTGTGTGAATGCACGTTTGAATTGGTTCCAACAGGGAATCACCATTGGCCCCCATGGTCCCTATATAGACTACAGAGTTTCCTAGGTGGATCGATGTAATAATAATAATACACAATTTGTATTATATTCCTAAAAGACTTAACACTCAAAATCTTTTACCACTACTCTAAGCCTGTGCCATTACATTGTCTGCTTTCTTGCTCTGTTTGTGTGCTGTTTTGGCTCTTGCATACTGTAGTGATAATATTTAATCACTACTACTACTACTACTACTACTACTACTAATAGTAACAACAACAACAAAAACAACAACAACAACAAAATACAATAATAATAATAATAATAATAATAATAATAATAATAATATTTCTTATTCTATTTGTGTGCTTTTTTGGCTCTCACATACTGTATTAATATTAAGAATTAATCACTGCTACTACCATTACTACCACTACTGCTAATAGTAACAACAACAGCAACAATAATAATAATAATAATAATAATAATAATAATAATAATAATAATAATAAATGATTTTCATTGTTATTGTTATTATTATTATTATTAGTAGTAGTAGTAGTAGTAGTAGTAGTGATTACTACTAAAGTATGCAAGAGCCGTTTTTGGCTCTTGCGTACTGTAGTTAATCACCACTATTTATTATTATTATTATTATTATTATTATTATTATTATTATTATTATTCACTTCTTATTATTCTTATTATTTATTTATTGCTCTATTTATGTGCTTTCTCACATGTCACACTACAATAATACTACTCCTGCTATTGGTAATACTACTACCACTAATAATAATAATAATAATAATAATAATAATAATAACAATAATAGTAGTAGTAGTAGTAATCATCATCATCGTCATCATCATTACCATCTAGTTTATTCAATTTTCAATAAAATTTTAATTGTATAGCGCTTTTAACAATTGTCATTGTCGCAAAGCAGCTTTACACAATCAAAAGTATTATGGAAGTTTATGTTTGTTCATAATAAGTTATAATAATAATATTTCATTAAAAATAGTTCCTTTTTTCTGAATTCTAACTGTTTGCAAGAGTTTTTAAAACTACTATTGATTAATAGAATTTGTGCTATTATTATTATTATTATTATTATTAGTAGTAGTAGTAGTAGTAGTAGTAGTAATAGTAGTATTATTATTGCCATTATTATTGATAATAACAACAACAACAATAATAATAAATTATTGTCATTGTAATTATTGTTATTATTATTATTATTATTATTATTATTATTAGTAGTAGTGGTAGTAGTAGCAGTAGTAGTAGTAATAATAGTATTATTATTGCCATTATTATTGATAATAACAACAACAACAACAATAATAATAAATTATTGTCATTGTTATTATTATTATTATTATTATTAGTAGTAGTAGTAGTAGTAGTAGTAGGCACACAAATAGAGCAAGAAATAATAATAATAATAATCATTTTTTTAACAGTAATTTTTTTAATTTTTTTTATTATTATTATTAGTAACTGTGGGCACTGGTGGCTCAGTGGTAGGTGTTTCGCCTGCCATGCGGAAGGCCCGGGTTCGATTTCCAGCCACTGGATGCAGTGCCGGTCCCAAGCCCGGATAAAATGGGAGGGTTGTGTCAGGAAGGGCATCCGGCGTAAAATCTGTGCCAAGTTGTAGTGCGGACTGGGTACTCCGCTGTGACGACCCCTTGCCTGGAGCAGCCGAAAGACCAACAGTATTATTATTCACTTCTTATTATTCTTATTATTTATTTATTGCTCTATTTATTTGCTTTCTCACATGTCACACTACAATAATACTACTCCTGGTATTGGTAATACTACTACCACTAATAATAATAATAATAATAATAATAATAATAATAATAATAATAATAGTAGTAGTAGTAGTAGTAATCATCATCATCATCATCATTACCATCTGGTTTATTAAATTTTCAATTAAATTTTAATTGTATAGCGCTTTTAACAATTGTCATTGTCGCAAAGCAGCTTTACACAATCAAAAGTTAATGTTTGTTCATAATAAGTTATTATAATAATATTTCGTAAAAATATAAAAAAACTACTATTAATTAATAGAATTTGTGCTATTATTATTATTATTATTATTATTATTGGTATTATTATTATTATTATTATTGGTATTATTGATAATAATAATAATAACAACAACAACAAAGATAATATTAATAATAATAATAATAATAATGGTTGTTATATATAAAAAAAACACTTAACATTGAAAATCTTTAACACGTTGACTTCATTGCCTTAATGACTCAGTCCCACCACTCTGAGCATGTGTCGTTACTTCATCTGCTTACTTGTTCTGTTTGTGTGCAGGAGCCAAATTTGTGTCTGGGACAAATTTTCTGAAAATGAGCTGCTAAGTTTTTGGATATCTCTGCCACATGAAGAGTTTCATTACAGTTTGAAATGTTACAGTACATGTCTGGGCCTGCATTCTGAGCAATGCCAAATGATTGAAAACGAGTAATGTGTGGAGTAGATGAGGTCGCCCTGTCTGTGTAGATCTCCGTCAAACGGCAGCTTTGTTTTAAATGTTTATAGTGTGCTTTTTAAAAAGGAATGTGCCATGACTCAGGAAAAAACACGAACACGTGCAGATTATGAGCCCATTTGCTGTATACACAGCATGAACTCTGTAATTCGCTAGCTTTTTTCTTTTTAAAACTAAAACAGCTGCGATGTGTGTTTTTTTCATATAACTGAAAGGTAAGGGGAACTGTTCAGGATGAGAACAATGAGAAACCTGCTTGAGTATTTGTTTTTAGGTTCAGGTCCAGTGCTACAGTCATTTTTTTTTTCTCTTGTGCCTTTGCCATTTTTCTAATTTCATTTGGTTAGATTTTCTCATACAGATATATTTTGTTTCAATGACTTAAAGTGTGTGCAAAACTAAATGAGTCTATGTTTTGTTGCCAGCATGTTTTTAGATGGGTAAAATTGCACTTGTAATCTTATATAATTCATATTGACTGTAATATAGAACTTTATAATAATAATAAAAAATTAAAATAGAAAATAATAATAATAATAATAATAATAATAATAATAATAATAAGCAGCATGGTGACCTAGTACTACATATCCAGGGTCAAGAGTTCAATTCCCATCTCGGGTCTGTGTCCGTGGAGTTTGCATGTGCTCATCATGTTTCATCTGGGTACTCCAGTTTCCTCCTTTGCAGTTCAACGACATGCAGGTTAGGCTAATTGGCGTAGAATTGCCCATAGTTAATGTGTGCATGTGTGCCCTTTGATAGATTGCCACCCCATCCAAGGCGTACCATGCCTCATGCCCCAAGTCCCCAGGGACAGGTTATATAGAAAATGAGTGAATGAATTACAGTATACTACTACTACCACTACTACTACTACTACTACTACTAATAATAATAACCTAATTATATGAAAATACATTTATAATTATACATTTAAATGACTTAATAAATGTAATACTATATTCATTTAATGAAAAGGAGCTTAAATTACTCTAAAAACACTGACAGCATTTCATGTACTGTAATAGCCCTTTTTGAAAAATCAAATACTGCTTTCATTATAATAAAATTAAAAATAATAACACTTAAATATTGCAAAATACATTATTTATTTATTTATTAAGCTTAGTGAATAATAATGATTAATTAGGTCTGAAAACTAATAAAAGAAAAAGAGAATTAAAATGACCTTAGAAACACTTCATCCATAGTATTAATATAGTAATCAATTTATATAATGTTTATTTGTAAATTTAACTTAAAATTCAATAGAATTTTGTAATATCTATTTTAATAACTTGTTCATGATCTTGATATGAACTGTTCATCTTAATTTTCTAATATCTCTATAAACTGGAATCATCGTCAGCGTCTACACCACTTCATCGTGTAAACAGGGGTGGAGCCTATACCAGGAGACTTGGGGCACGAGGCAGGGTACACCCTGGATGGAGTGCCAATCCATATAAACTGAAATTCTTCTTGTAACTTCATTATGCTGTAGACATCTTCAAGGCCTTTTTTGATGAAAACCATGAAAAAAAAAAATGAAAGGCTTCAGCTAACAGAATGCCATCTTATGTTCCATCTCAATTATATACAGTTGTGCCAAAGCCAACATTTTCCGCAGTTCCATGAAATGCGGGTGAACAACTGCTATCACTGAAACAAGCAAACAGTCTACGCCCTAACCTACCGCATCCTGTAGGCCGAACGTGGAACCCAATGTGAAATGAAGACAGCCTGTTATTGTACTGTCTTAATGCGTACTGTAAAACATACAGTTTTGTTGGCCTTCACCAGAGGCAGACGTTATAAAATTGGTCTAAGCCGTAATGCCAGACTTCTCGAATTGACCTTGTACTTGTCTGAATGAAATGCCTAGATTGGGCTGGAACATTTACTGGACTGTGTTGGGAAATTGAATATAAACAGTAGAAGTGATGAAGCATTGTAGTGAATATGTACTGCTATATTATTATTATTATTATTATTATTACATTTAAGCCATATTTTCATGGAACTCAAATCCCACTCTTGTGCAAATGTCTGCCCCATGTAAAAAAAAAAAAGAAAAAAGGATTGAGTGATTAATTAGCATGGTGCTTTGAATACAGAACTGCAAGGCTGCTGTTATGCAGATCAGAGGGTTTGAAAGTGTTCCTTAATGGCAGGGGACAACAGGCTCAAAGCATCATATGGAACCGAGCAAGCCAGGAAAAACTATCATTACAGGCTAAACATTTTTCAGCGATGATAAATGATCATCCACCGTTATGGTTGGCGCGCCAAAGGCACCTTATGGTTGAATTGGAGGCAAACTCTGCAGCCCTCCCGAGTCCAAAGCGCTGCTGATTGCTCTTTAATTGTGCATAGTTGCTATTAAGTGTCTGCAGGATGCACATGTGCGACAATGGAGGCGCCCGAGCATTGATCAGTGATGATTACATAGCAGGGAGTACTATTAGCATCTATTCAAAAGAAGAGAATCACACAGGGAAACTTAACGATCACCGCTCGGTTAGGTTTACAATTTCCTTTCGGGGTGGATTTGACCGAGACGCAAGACAACGATCCTGACCAGAAATGGTCTATGGAGGGGAAAAAAAAAAACCTCTCACTCCGCGTTAAACTTGCGTTAATCCAGGGCTTTTCCAGTAGAGCTGTCTCAGGTGGACAATCAGCCAGATCTACCATCTGAAGATCTGCCGGCTTTGCTGGTGCCGCTTGTGCTGTTTAACAGGGCGTAAAAAGGGGGCGCACGGGTGGGCTGGATTAAACCAGAAGAGCTGTTGGACTGTCATCGGGTTCCTGATGGTGAACTCCTGAACTCGCATAGCCTTCGCCTTTTTTATCAAGCATGCCACTCATGGGTAGGTCGCTCAGGGGTCAGCAGGCTTTCACACGTCTAGCCTCTAACGAGGGTTGGAAAGTGGAGAGAGATGTGAGGAGACGTTGGAGGCCAGCTTTGAGGGAGGGGTGGACTAGTGGTGTTCAACACCCACCCAAAGGGGAGGAAAAAAAAAAGAAAAAGGCACACAGGGACGCTAGCACAAAAGCTGTTGTGGCATTCCTGTGAAGCGTAAACTGATGCAGACAAGAACACAGAGTCTCCACTCACTGAAGTGACATTTCCAGGAAACCCCATGGACAAAGCCCTGAAATGTTACATCAATGTTACATCAATGTAAGAAAGTGACAACGGACACAGGTTTATAACAGATCTCATTTCACTTTTAATGAGGAGAGTCAAGTTGGGCTTTTTTTTCCTTTCTCGCATTTTTAGAAAATAAACCAATAACAATATTACAAATAAGGAAATTGTTACATCATTCACAGGGTTACAGTCAAATGTACATTTTATACATCAAAAACAGGGACCTCCCATGTGTGTCACAGTGGTAAGGGTGGACAGCGGCTCTACACGAGCCCTGCCTGTCAGAGGGAGAATCGTCCCCTGTCCTTCAAAACAGGATCAGGGCTGAGACACGGGGAAGCTCCGTCACAGCCATACTGCAGTATCGCCATCCTAACACCAGAGGGCACAGCTATGCTACGGGCAACAGCTCCACGTTTAGGAGTCATTTTCTCTCCTGAACACTTTGGACCATATTTGGAGGACATGGGCCGCTCCGAAAGGAGAGAGAGAAAGAAAGAGAAAGAGAGAGAGAGAGAGAGCAGAAGGAGCCAGGGACATCTTGTGTTTACATTCACTGCTCAATGTAACACTGAGACAAAATGGTCTTCCGCTTGCATTTTGCAACTGGCACACAGTTGGTGAATGGTTCTGCGGAGAATGAGAGCATATGCCTTTCACAGCTTGCCGTCGCTCTCGGCTTTTAGCAAAAGGGCTTGTAAACTGAGCGCCATGATAGTCATGATTAAACTTGCCAGTGGTGAGAGAGGAAAATCTTCGGCGGTTACGATGTACGCACAGCACAACTGTCACCACCTAAATGACTCCGTTAGTTCTTTTAATAACTCCTCTGTGACATGTGGCTGGTGGCTTTGTATTCACATGCCAGCGAGTTGAGCACACGATATCTCGCCGATCATCTTTGAAAACCTCAGCCTGACTAGCGCAACATGACAAATAACCTAAACATTCCACCGTCCGTACGCTAGGGTTCTTGCGGCGAGACGATGTACCGCTACGGATTGCTCACTCGCTCTCCGTAATATCCTTTCACACTTTTTACAATCATCTCTCTTTTTTTACAACTTTGAAGTTCACACAGCATTCCAGGACGGACAGGTTATGAAACGGAAAGACGGATGAAGCAGTCGGACCCCCGCCGAGATCAAAACTCTGGTTTTAGTAGTTAAGAACACAATGGGAGAAAAATATTCTGTACCAATAAGATCGAAACGTGCCCGTGTAAATACCAAGTCTGTTTTTAGAGCATAAGCGCTGTTGCTGAAGGGTTTTTAAAGAGAATATGTGTTACGGACCACTTTGCTGATTAATGGGTTTAGTAAAAAAAAAAAATATTTAAAGAGATGTGAATAATGAAGAACAGATCCAGTACAAGACACAGTAGAAATGGAAGCATCTGATGTAAAAAGAATAAATATTAGAGAAGAGCGCTGTCACATTGTGCCTGAGGACAGGATCTGGCCTGAGGAGAACATATTACTTCGTGGTTACGGATTGGTTTGAGACTATTATTACATCCATACACGTGGCAATATACGCCGTAGCACACAGCCATTTGTATCTATCAACCTGCTAGAAACTTAAAAAACTCATTTCAAATCTGTAATTATATCAGAATCATATACTGATGTATGTGTGGTTATATTTTCAGTCACAAAGAGCACCGCAAAAATATGCAAAATTCACGCTGATATCACACAAGTGAAAACGTATTTGAATTATCTTCTATTTCCCATTAGGAGGTTATAACAAAGCACAGAAATATGATTCCGATTCCTAGACATATGAAGCTTGAAATGGACTATTGATGATGTTTTGAACGATACAAATTTTAACAAAATATTTTCTTCACCATTTTTATATTCATTTTCTCTACCGTTTATCCTATGCAGGTTTGCAGGAAGTCTGAAGCCTCTTCCACGAAACTTTTTTTTTCCCCCCCACAAGGCAGGGTACACCTTGGACAGGGTGCCAATCCATTGCAGGACAAATGCACACAACACACACTACGGGGAATTCGGGAATACCAATTAGCCTAATCTGCATGTCTTTGGACTGTGGGAGGAAACTGGAGTACCTGGAGGAAACCCATTGTGCACAGGGAGAACATGAAAACTTGACACACACATACCCAAGGCGGGAATCGAGCCCTTAACCCTCGAGGTGCGAGGCCGCAGTGCTAACCACTAAGCCACAGGGGCACCGCGAAACATTTTCTTTTCTTTCTAAAGGAAGTGATGCCAAAAGAACAATTTTAGGCTTACAAGAAGTAAAATGTTTAGAAAAATGATTATGAAGCCTACAGTATGTGTTTGCTTTATTGTTGTCTCTTTTATAGTTTTTGCAGAGTGTTTTCCTTTTTTTCTCTCTCTTAGAAGCTGATTAATTCTAGGCAAATGAATATAAACACTAAGCCCTTGAATGTGTGATGACGTCAAATGTCAGTTCACTTCGTTTCAAAAGCAGTGCATTTTTCAGAAGGGTATTAGGCAGGGGTGATGGCAGTGTGCCAGGTTGCGGGTAAAGGCATTTAGAGGTGACGTCGTTGCGGTTGTGCCGATTTATCACAACGGCAAACAGCCTTCAGATGACGTTCCTCTATCAATTTCACTTTGCAACTGAAATTCAAACATAATGCATACACTCCTCTCTAATGCAAATTGTTTGATTTGGTATGCAAACAGAGATGAGAGAATGAAAGAAAACAGGAAAGGAAAGAGGAAAAGAAAAAAAAAACAGAAGAGGTGCTACTATTAGGAAGACCGAGTGGCCATTAAATATTGGCACACTGAAGCAGGAGTTAAGGTTCTTGCAAAATCTGTGAATTGTTTCAGAAAGTTCGGAAGAGATAATTCGTGTCTCTGTCCATCAGTTTATTAAATAGTCACGCTGATTTATGGAACCACTGTGGGCAAAATCCTGATGTCCCATATAAAATAAATAAGAACCTCGCTTCGAGAGAAAAAAAAAAAGAAAAGGTCTGGTTAGGCAAAAGGAATGATGAAAATGAGATTGATCAAAAGAAGGAAACCTGCGGCTTATGTCTACTGGAGATAGAAATCTACAGTACATATATAAATACAGCATGGTGGCTCTAGAGATAAGCAGATATTCCTATGGAACAATTCATGTAATGAACGGGACCAAATGAAGATGCACGGCAGAAGCAGCTCTGATGCATCTGTGGTCAGAAAATCGGCGCCAGATGAGCACCGCGCCGTATTAATCAGTTCACATCGCTCCACTCGAAGCACTGAATCAGCCAACTGAGCTTATGTGAACTGAAGTGTGGTCGGAGCGACTAGCTGCGCTGTACCGCGGGGGTTTTAAATGTATTAAAGATGTACGTCAACCCTGAGGTTATGGAGCGGAGGAAGTCTCTGGTGAGCTGAGCTAGACAAAGTGTAATTGAGCACTGTTAACCACAAGTGACCTCCATGCCAGGACACACGCACGCACGCACTCGCACACACACACGCACATCATGTAGCACAGCTGGAGGTGTCTGTGGTTTTCGTGTCTGCTCAGTATTTGCCGCACTGCCCACTATGACCATTCTTAAGGATGGATCCCACAGCTCCCATCGTCCCTCTCTAATAGAATAAAGGCCCAGATTTAACAGCTCTTAATTCATTTTTCAACAACAACAACAACAACAACAACAACAAAAAATTCTGTACACTAAAATCCAACACGTGTTTCTTACATGGATATTTACATGGTTTTCATGTTTTATGCTCTTCATGTTGGTAAAAAGGCAAAAATCTTAAATACCATTGGAGACACACAGGGATGTGTACAAGTGTCTGTTAGCTTTCTGTCCAGTCACATGTAAAACATAGTACTGTACTCATCCTCATATTCGGAAGTGATTTATCCACTTATTGTGTGTCCTAACAGTACCTTTTTTCCAATAACATCGGCACGGTCAGTGGAATCATTATAACACTAAGCATGTGTATACAGTACCGTCCCAATGGAAAACGCCATGTTCTAAAAAGTACCTCCTCATTTGATTGTTTAATACTAGGTTGAACTCTTAGAAGATGAAACTGTGTAAGAAAATCTAAACTTATGTTCATTCAGAGTCCTTCTATGTAAAACTGTAACTAACTGAAAAAAACAAAAAACAAAAACACCCTAAGCAATTTCTTTTATCTCTACATATTTGAAGGGAATCAATATATGTTTCCTGTACTAAATTTATTAAAATCCACAACAAACAGGGGAAAATAATAATAACAATAAAAAAAGAACCATATTCTATAATATGAACCCCATCATTGCTTGAATGAAAACAGTCACGCACTTGGTGATGACATTGATGATGTCCCAATGTCGAGTGCTTCTGATATGTACAGAAGGACCTACGAGCTATGAGGTAGGACAGCGCGATGTCCTATTTGGCAGGTTATGACTTCTGTAGAAAGAAAGAAATTGTAATAATAATAATAATAATGGTCCTTTTTTTCCAATGGTGACTGGAAGCAGAGGGAATCTTCATTACAATGTCATAATCACACTGTCAATGAGATTACTATTAAGAAGAGAAGACTTTTTTTGTGTGTGTTTTTTTTTTTTTTGTATTTCTTCCGGAACAGCTAAACAACAGAAGTGTCTTTTTTTCCTCTGTAGCAGTCAAAAGGATGTTTCCATTTAATGGTGTTCATCTGCTTTTCTCTGCCTTTGCAATGATGGCACAGGGATTATGGTTCCATGGTTTCTTCCATTTGTAGCCTCTGAGTAGGCAGTCAATATTCCTATTGAACGATTTCCACAATAAAGCAGAATAACGGAGCACTTTGTGTGGTCTTGTATCTTTCTATTCGTTGTATTCGGCCCTTTTAAAGGGTAGCCTTTCATTGAAATCCATCTACAAAATTTACACACATCTATATATATATATCATATAGATCCTTTCTGTCCATGTAACTCTTTTCCTTTAAAAAAATCTTTTAAAAAATTATTAAAAAGAACCTAGATGACAAAAAAAAAAGAAGAAGAAGAATCATAAGGAAGCAAGAGCAAGAAGATGAACGTGCTCTTGATTGGTGAAAATTCCTCCTTGCTATGTTTTTTGGCAGTCGCGACAACTGATGGATGGGGAAGAAGTGTTGTCGATTTTCTGTGGGACGACACTTTCGTAGTGTGAGCCCAAAAGGCTGGATGGTTTTGTAGGGGAATGGGGAGAACATGGAGGGCAGGGTTAGGAACAGACGACCAGAGGAAAAAATGGTGGCCCAGAGGGAAGAAAATCAGACTCAGTACACATCCCCCTCCATCTGTCCGCTTGTCCCTCCTGCCTCCGTGAGCAGGATTAGGCCTTGAGGTCAAACCTCTACCGACTGGATCTGGTTCATCTGCGCCCTCATCATCTGCACGCTGTTGAGGATTTTCTTTTGGTGACCTGCTAGAGTCACGCCCACCCTGAGGATGTCCCTGCCGAGCACGCGCACACACACACACACACACACACACACACACACACACACACATCAGCAACGATATCAGGGAAAACATGTAGTGCTTCTACATAAACCACCATCTGAATGCCAAAATAAACACAGCATGTCAGCTCAAAATTAAACGGACTCCTTCTAAGCATGATCCGAATGGGATGCTGCGAGATAAGTTAAAAAAAAAAAAAGGGTCAGATCTTTATTTTTGTTGGAATGTGTGTCTGGTTTGTGCAGGTATCCAGCGAAAACCAGTGATTTAAGGAGAAGAGAATGTGAAAGAGCATCACTGTGGATCAAATTTCTTGTAGAGGCTTGGGTTCGAAATGCTCAGAAACAATGAAGATTTTAAAACAAATATTTACTAAACATCTCTGAAAGCGGGGTTTATTTAGAGGCGTACTATATTCATCTGATGACAACCATGATTACTAAGATGAAAACCAGATTTCCAGAATATATTTACATGTCATCGTGTACAATGTCAGAGAAAACAAAAGCCTTATTCATTCTGAAAACACCCCAACTCCAAACAATGGAAAACACAAAGAGGTCTGCTAACGTTGGGTTTTATATTAAGCCTGAATGGTTTCACCTTCAGATCCCTCTTGCGCTCTCTCTCTCTCTCTCTCTCTCTATTACACTCTTACTCTCACTTTCAATAGCACTTACTCCATTGTCATCTGTGAGACCAAATCGAAGCTGGTGAAGTCAGCGTTGGCAAAGTTGTCCTTGTACTGGCCCATCTTTATAGCATCCAGCCAGTCATCAACGGTCCTGAAGCTGGAGAAGTCAGGCATGCTGCGGTCAAGCAAGGGCAGGTGCACACTGCGCAGAACAAACAGTGGTCGGGTCACCCTTACACTTTCTGTTGTTGCATTTATTCTGCGGTTTGTCTGCTTTGCTTTACTTATAAAAATCAAGTAATGCTGATAAGGGTCACAGAACTGCCTTTCGATCACTTTTTGTTTGTACAGTGCATCTCAAAAGTTCATTTTCTTTTGTAATTTAATTTTAAAAGTGATGTAAATTTCATATATTTTAGACTCGTTAGATCTAAAGTGAAATATTTCAAGCCTTATTTGAAAATTTGAAAAATCTCAAAATATTTGAATATTTCCTAAGATCAATCAACAAATTATTTACAATACAGAAATTCTGAAAATGACATTTATTTATGCCCTCTATACTTGATCAGGGCTTCTTTAGCATGAATTACCGCATCAAACCACATTGTGCTCACTGCACTGTAACAGTTTATTAGAGAAATCGGAAGGCATTTTAGTGAAATTGTCACTTGAAATTGAAATATTTGAATAAAAATTTGGCCTAACAATATGTGATTTCATTGTTGTATTATTAAAATGCAAAATAAATGTTACATTATTGTTCATGAATAAACTATGACTAAAATTAGACTAAAACATTGTAAATCTTGTAAATGTGACTAAATCTAACATACTGTACATTTTGGCCAAAACCTAAATCAAAATAATCTTAACACTACTCAAAATATTGTAATATTTTAAGATAATCGATTTTTTCTTTTCATGAGCTGTAAGTCTTAAGTATAAAAAATAATAATAATAATAATAAAAATAGGCTTGAAAAATTTCAACTTTAAATATAGTAAATCTAGAATAGATTTGTTTCACTTTTTAAATGAAATTACAAAGGAAAATGTACTTTTCCTGGATATTCTAATTTTCTTAGATGCACTGTACTTGTGCAACTGGACCGTCTAACTCTTCGACCTATTTTAATTTTCTTTCATTCAGACAAGTGAAAATATGAGCTGCATATTCTTTCTATAGAGACTATTATTCAGACTGTTTATAATCCATTCATATGTTAAATATGTCTCGAAAGGCCGAAGGCTGAAGACGAACTGGCAAAAGGACTAGTACGTAAAGAACTTATATGAATAGAATATATCTTGCAGTGAATATGTGGGTTCATATGTGAATATGCACGAAAATATCCACTCCCTAAGCTCTAAACTCAGTCAAATAGGTAGTTATACATAGGACTGAGGGCAACGTCTCAAAAATAATTTTAGACGCTTTAAAAATATGTTGAAATCTATATGTTTAAACTCTCCAACAGGAAGTTGTTTCACATCCAGCACTGGCACACCCACATCTTAGTGTCTTTTGCCCCTGAACTAAAAGTGCCAAATACTTAATATCACACTGTAACAGTTATTTTTTATTGGAAGTGTTTTACAAGGTAAGTATACCTAACATGGCAGCGGCTCATCGTACGTTATATGCAAATGATCACTGATTGTCTTACCCCGAAGAAAGAGGTGTCATGGCCTTTAGCATGTTGGGGTTACGGATCATCTTGTCCAGGTTGTTAACAATCTGGCTGAATTTGGGACGGTTATTGCGGTCCTTCTGCCAGCAATCGAGCATGAGCTGGTGCAGGGCACTGGGGCAGTCCATCGGGGGAGGTAGCCTGTAGTCCTGCTCAATAGCATTGATCACCTGAAAGGAGATAGATAGATGTCCAGGGTCTTTAGGAGATGTCTAAAGGTCTTGTGCTCAGGAGTGGAAGTGGAACACAGCACACATTATACAGTGGAAAGTGGGGCCTGTAGTATTTGTTTTTACGTATGATACGAGGTACACATAAAAAAAAAATCTGGAGCAAAACTCCTGAGTCCAAATCCAAATGTCTCATGCAAAATAGATATATCCACTCAAACGACTGCTTTACTCCATCTGTGGCCAATCTTGTGTTTTCTTCCTACAGCTAAGACACAAACCTCTTAAACAGTCAAGACAGTGGCTGAAGTGGAACTGCACTCAATTTGTGTATGTGTGTGTGTGTGTATGTGTGTGTGTGTGTGTGAGAGAGTGAGAGGTCAGCAGGTTAAGTGTGGTCAAGGGAGTGTACAGAGTTTTTGTTTGGCTGTATAATATAATGCAGTAGGACAAATGTGGACATTTAATGATGATTTGTGGGCTTTTACTGAGCCTAAGTGGATACCAGGCTGTCTCCACTGTTCTGAAGCGAAGATATTACAAACTTTATACCTCTCTGTTGGTTTTCTTTGTCTTGTTTATAGACTCAAGTAAAACCGTACATTTTCTCAATATAAATCTGATCCACTCCACTTACTCATTGTGTCCTAACACCATTTCTTTCTATTTTTTTTTACACACTAAATTGACTTTGAGTCTTAGCAGTAGGGTAAAGAAAAATAAATATTATTACCATAAATATATAATGTCCTTTTTTCACATCAAGAATTCCACTAAATTCATGCAACATTCTGTTACAAAGCTTTTGAAAAACTAGCACTTAGCTTGTCAAACAAATTATGATTATGATTACATACATAATGTTTCAATTCAAATTTTATACTAGATATCTATATAAATACAAGAAAGGTTTTCAATGATATCTTTACGTTTCATACTGTACATTGGAGGATCTAAAACCAGTTAAAAAACAGTTAAGTCCTTCAGGATTTGCCTGATGTTAAACCTGCGCCATAAATGAAATCAAAATGTTGAGTAGTAGGGACATTATGAGCAGTTATGTGCCAGATTATAAACCACAAGTTTTGACTGCACACTGTGCATGCTTCAAACTGTGGCCACGTCTTAAATTGACCGCTGGACAGAATTTTATGAAACATTTGCAGTACTTAAATGCCTGAAGTTTAACCTGCACCATAGGTGAAATCAAAATAGTGAGTAAAAGTGATGTTATGAATGGAGATGTGTGCCGGATTTAAGATAAGTTACTAGAAAAACGAGGCATAAGATATTCAACCTTACAAAATGTTATTTCTTTGTATTAACAAGTAAGGCAGAGAGTTCTGCTGTACAGAAAGACAGGTAGACATATATGTGGGCTTCAATCTGAAATAATTACATCACTGATTACATTAAAACTGATCAGCTTATTTTTTAGCTTTAATCCTTTTAACTATTTCTACAAACTCTTTAACCATAAACTTCCACTTTTATCTCATCCTTAAAAAAACATTGAAACAAATTCAGATTGATATACATCCTAACAGAAACATATAGAAAAAAAAGCTGTTTATAACAGCTCCCCTTTTTAGGAAACAATGGACTTAGACAAACATGCTTTGTGAACAGCAAATGACAAAAATCATTGGAGATCTTGAATGATGAATGGTAATCCACTTACATTCCTATAATGCAGCCATTTTTAGCTCATCCTTGTGTTAGCGCATTTTAGCCATTAGTAGCCCTCGGTAAATGAAATAAATCGCTATAATATTTCAGATCGAGAGACAGCTCTGGCAATTACTTAATGCTTTTCAACCCAAAGAAACCTTCATAGTTGCTTTAGCGGTATATCATTGCTCTGATTCAGTCCAGGTAAATTGCCAAGTAAGTTTTAAGGCACTTGGCTGGGCAGTTAAGATGCACTTGTATATTGAGGTATTCATCCTGCCGCTAGCGTCTGCAGACACATCATCAATAAAGATAAATGAGCCCCTTCCACTAGCAGCCATCCACGCGCATGCCACCATGTTTCGCTGATGAATGTGTATTCTTTGGATCATGAGCAGAATTTTTTCCCTTAAATTTAAATCATTTTATGAGAGTTTTAATGCCATCTCATTTGTTTGGAAGACTTTGTCCCTGAATTCTACAGGTTCCAGGACAAATGGTACCTTGCCTGTCTTTTTTCCTGCTAACCAGAGATATATGGAGCAAGAAATATTATGTTTCTTGCCTGCCACTTTATTATTTATTGCTACATTTAACAAATATTTAAATATACCAAAGTCACTCTAAGGACATGGTAGTATGAAATCCATCAAATATGGACATTGTACCGAATAAAACAAGATACAGATCATTTCGTCCTGCACTTCATGTCATTTGCGTTAAAACAATTCCAAAAACCCGTATTTGGAAAAGACATAAATTTGGTGGATAAGTGCTTTCAAAATCAAAATTCAGAAGAATGAGTTGCTATTGCAATCAGAACCTGCAGTATATTTCCCTCCACACTCAAGAAGTTATTCTTTTACTTGTTAGATAGATTAGATCTAAACGTATTTGCTTCATTGGAGTTCAATCTTCCTGTATTTTTCTTTCCCGACAAACGATTTTATTAGGATAAGTTATTGATGCTGGTGTGATAAATGATTTATGCTTTGAGAGGCTGTTAATGCCAGCTTGGAAAATAAATATGGAAATCTGTCAGGGGTGTTACTGTTACTTGTGTAATGGCCTGTGCTTATGACACTAGTGATAATTAATAGCTCCAGTGACTTAAAGTAATAGCACGACATTGTATAATATTTGCTATTACAAAATAATATCCTTATGGTCATAACAAGAATGTGAAAACAGAATTTACATATTGAACATTTTCCTAGTAAGCCATCATACTTTGGGAATGACAAACCAAGCACTGGTTTTGTATTAACTCTTCAGTGAAATGAATACATAATTTCTATTTCCATTGAGAAATCTACATCCAGTATCATAACTAATGTTGTAATATATGTATAAAACGAAATTGTTATATTTTTCATCCAACATACAGTAATAGTGCAGGGTTGACAATAAAACCAGTCTGAAACCCCAAAACGCTCTACAACGATATCATAACTACCATTATCGCTTATATAATAACCTGACTCAATTAAATAAAAAATAAAAATCAGTTTGCTTCATTAAGTTAAAAGTAGACAAGACACAAATGCATGTACAGTTTTTTTTTTTTTAACAGCTGGCACTATACAGTACACTTCAACTTCAGCAAAACATAATGCATGTTATACAGTACATTCAAAGACTATATGTTTGTATATAAATACACAAGTACACTACATGTCCTGATGCAGTGATAAGAGCCTGGAAGCCAGACAGGGGCTTGCTTCACTGCAAGAAACCAAGGATTGATTTGTTCTCTTCATAAATGCACTGTGATCATTATCTCTGTCTGAAGGGGACCCAGGGAAGCAATTTATCATCACTCACACATACACATACACAAGCTATTAATCAGGAGAACATATTTGTCTGAAATAAGACTTATGTAAGCTTACAAACTGTTGGACGGTGTGATGGTCTTTCATTTATTTATTTATTTTTGAGAGAGAATCTGAGAGAAGTGAATACGGAGTAACTGATATTAGGCATGATGCTGTTTTAGGGCTGACATCCAGCAGTGTTTTACATGTTTTTAAAATTTTTTTGCAGTCGGATTCCATTCTCTGCAGCTTTCAAATGTAATCCACACGCTGAGTAAATGTCTTATGTTTCGAAAAATGTACAATGTAAAAACTATGAAAGGAAAATCCCTCTGTGTTTAGTTACAGTTCATCCTTGCTATTAACTGCTTTATATTCGTAAGAGTGAGAGAGTGAATTTCTCAACATGGTACTATAAGTGACTTGACCGACTGAATCCTGAATGACGCACCACAGCGGCAAAAAAGAAGCCAAGATTCACAGCAAACTGAAGGAAAAGGTATTGGGACCGTCTGAGACCCACCATGCTCCAGCCCATTATATAGGGCATTATAGAATTTCATTCAGTGCCTGATTAATCTCATCCAACTGCCTCCAACTCATAGCCCGATGGGGCAATGGAACGCTATCTGGAGCTGCTAATAAGATAACCGCTGAGATCTGCACTCTCTCTTAGCACATTAGCGTTCACTCTTTGAGTTTCAAACTATTTTCATTATCTGGACCCGTAATTTGCTTTCCCCTCAGCCACCCAGGGGGATGCTGAAAATGGAAGCTGCAGTCAAGGGCAGGAACAGTTAGCGCAGCCCCGTGCTTTGCATATGAAATACACTTCTTGCTCACAAGTAACTGTGTAAGGAGTTTATGTTAGGATTTCTGTGTTTGATTTAAGACTGTATACAATCCCTAATGTGTTTTGATGAATCTTATTTCAGGCATGAGGTTAAAGCAGCGAAAAAACTACGGTCTTTACACGAATTTACAACCACCACACAGAGAACGGGCCTAGGGTTTAATCTCGTGCCATAAAGTAGACCCTATAGAGACTGGTGCAGTTTCAGCAGACGTAGAACTCTGGGTCTCAGCCTCGAATGATGCACGGCAGATTTATGGTGCACCACCAATGCTGCTGTTTACCTTCCCTTCTGATTCCACACTGTAGCGCTGCCCTTATCCATCACTCACAGTGAGGCCATGGGTCCTGCTGAGACACCCCACTGGCTGTCTGGTATAAGTAAGTAAATCAGGATAAGGAACCGGTAGTGAATTAATAGTGTGATTTAAATGTGTAATTTCAGGTCCTGATGTTTAAAAAGGATAATTTATGGCTACACCTTTAATTTTTTGACTTATCATAGCATAATATCAAGGGTTTAAATGATGTGTACTGGGTCATTGTCTGAGTATTACAAAAAAACAACAACATATACAGAAAGCCAGTCAGTCAGCTAGATAAACTAGTGTGACAAATGGATATGCATATCATGACTGCTTTTCAGATTAGACCCTGTTTGACCATGAATTACTATAGTATATTCAATCCATGAGTTGACTTTCTAGAGGAAATGAATATATTAAAGCTATGAGTTATGGTTCCCAGGATCTATTTTGTGGCCACAAACTACGTAACTTGTGGAAACTATTGTACTTCTAAATGACTGAGAGAAAGAGAAATCAATTGAATCAAACCACAGTGACCTACGCATGGAGATGATTAACACTACACTTACACTATACTTCAACCTTGGAATGACGGACTAAACCACACCGGAGTCATTCGTATTGCAACATGGATATACCATTACCCTGCATCGCATTGAGAGAAATCTTCAACTGGAAGAATTCTTAATTATGATGCTCCTACAACGTTACAGTACTTGCGGGCTTAAAACAGTCCATGACCATGAGAGACTTAGTATGTGACCTTGAAATATTAATTAGTGGCTTCAATACACATTATGATGTTATAACATTATAACCGTTAGCAATAAAACCAATTAGGTTTAGCGTTCCCCTTGTGCCGCCAGAGCGGCTCTGGTCGCTGCATCAGACATGGGTGGCCGTGAGCCTGTCGCCAATTTACTGGTGTAGAGATGGTGATCAATGTTTATGTCACATGTCAGTGGTCACAATGTTATGGATAATTGGTATATATATA
>JAOVVA010000001.1:21271204-21283802 GCA_028565275.1 Leiocassis micropogon
TTATACACACACCATATATATGCAAATGTAATTCATATATGCACCTTAAAGGTAGCTTGTGTTCATGATGCATGCAAAGTGGTAGTAAACACTGATTAAATTAAAATATGGATAATCACACAGTATTATCACATAAGATTCATCTAAAACACTTAATGAAGGTTTCTGAGTGATACATTTAGTAAAACCCGGATTTCTTTGCATCTACACTCAAATCAAGCTCTACTTAGAAATATAAAGATCATATCAAGGACACAAAGACTGCTCCAAAAGGACTGAATACAATATTGAGCAGTGTAATTCAAGTAATTACTAGATTGCATAGTAAGAAAATAGCATCTGGATAAAATGATGTATAAAAAAAATAGAGCTGGGTACATACATCCTGATTAGTCATGTCCCAGTATGGCCTCTCTCCGTAGGACATCACTTCCCACATGACAATGCCGTAACTCCATACGTCACTGGCTGAGGTGAATTTTCTGTACTGGATGGCTTCTGGTGCCGTCCAGCGGATGGGGATTTTCCCACCCTGTCACACAGAATCAAAGGTGTAAAGAGAATAAATGCATTCATTCATTGGAATTTACTGAATAAGAAACCGGTCACACTGTAACTACATCATAAAACCAGTAAAAAGATGTTACTGTGAAGTTTAAGACTCGATTAAGAGCTGTACAAAACAGCCTAATTAAGAGCGCTCACCAGAGCACTGGTGTAGGTGGGGTCAGACGTGTCATCCTCCAGGAAGCGTGAGAGCCCAAAGTCTGACACCTTACACACCAGGTTGCTGTTAACTAGGATGTTCCGGGCTGCCAGGTCACGGTGCACGTAATTCATATCAGCGAGGTACTTCATTCCTGAGGCAATACCACGCAGCATGCCTACTAGTTGGATCACAGTGAACTGCCCATCGTTTTGCTGTAAGATAGATAGATATATATAAAAAAAGAGTCTGAATATCATGCAGACTAATCTGGATGGTTCCTAACTTCCTAACAGGGGCTTGGGAATGACAGCAAAAAATTTCAGGATTAGTCTGTACTGGTTTAGGTTTCTCTGTCGTTTTTTTACATTTTTTTTTTTTATTAGATCTAGGCTTGAGGGAAGACTCTATGAGACAGAAAGTGTTCTGGTGTTTGCTAAGTTGGATGAGAGAGCAGATGTTGCCTGTCCCATACTGAGCCCGGATAAATCCTTCAGCTGTTCTCCAAGACTGTCATAAAGTCCCGAAGAAGGGGCTCCTGCTGCTTTGACCCAGCTGTGGCTCCAGCTGCACCCATCTGCAGACCCACCACATGAGCCACAGGAGATGATAGCAGCAGGCTTTGTGCAGACAGACAGACACGAGTCAAGTGTGTAGTCATGTCCGTGTATTTGCTGGTTTGTGTATTACGTTTGTTTTGGGGCAACATTTTTATTGTTTTCAATATTTGGAGGGAAGAAGAATAAATCAAAATGAATACAACTGAAAATACATTTCATCTTTTTTAGGTTTTTTTTTGTACTTGTAAGATAGAACAGAATCGACAGATTTCACTACAATAAAAAGGAAAATTGCATTAAATGCACTGAAAATTTCCAATAAATAATAAAATGAAATTAAATTTACATTAAAATATAGAAATTTGGCAAATAATATACAAATCTAAAAATTTACAAATAAAGTTACAAACAAAATATAATTAAAATAGAAATATATAAAAATATATAATTACAAAGTGTAATTGTAAACTGAGGAGTATAAAAAAAAAATAGACTAAAGATATGGTGTATGGGTATGACAGCAGCAGTATGAGTGAAACATAAAGTATGAAATGAAGTGATGTGTGTGTTTGTGTGGTCAGCAGTGTCTTTGTGCATGTTCAGTCAGTGTATGTCAGTGTTATTGTCCATGTTCTAAAGTGCAATTTATTCCTCATGTGGATATATGTGAAGATGAATGTATAGAATGTTGTTAGTCTTTCGACTGCTCCTGTTGAGGGGTGGCCACAGCAGACCAAATGATCCGCACAACAAACCTAGTTTGGCACAGGTTTTATGCCGGATGCATCCTTCCCATTTCATCTGAGCTTGGGACCGGCACTGCATCTAGTGGCTGGGTGTTTGGGCATTGGATGGAAATCGAACGCTGGCCTTTCACATGGTATGCGAGAAACCTACCAATGCCCACTATGAATGTGCAATATTATCTCCAACACTTATGCCGATGTACCACTGTATGTAATTTGTCATTCTAATAGTCTTTTCATGTTAAATTAGCCCTGTTTATTAATAACAGGACCCAGAATTACTAAACGTCTGGCTTGTGACGTTAATCATTGTGTACCTAAAGAGACATATGCTCATAAAGCTAATATTGCAATTATTACTGTTAGCATATGCTGCTAAGAAGTTCTCACAGGACGTACTAAAACCCTCACTCACTCAAAACCCTTCCTCCTCATTAAACACCATGGGCTCCTCCTCACACCCCTGCCATCTCCTAATTTATCACTCTCATTCCAAACCTCCACAGCAATTAACTTCCATAAATTATTCATAAGTTTCAAATCCTTCACAAATACAAACCACCGGTCTAATCTCCCTGCACTGTTTGCATACAGTTTAATTAAAGGGACTCGTGGTCTAAACTAATTTCGATCCATAACCTGAGCAAAGAACGTGTTCTGGTTTTCTTGATTATATGTTTGTACGATTATCACAAGTCTTATCTGAACCGTGTCGGTGTTTAAGTGATCTCATTTCACATTATAATGTGCGTGGATTTCACATCTGGAAAATTCCAATGAAATTCTGACCATCTTGGCATTGTTTCTTAGTGTTTCTGGGGGCTTCAGATTTAATATCAAAAAAGTCATATCCTTTTCCAGTTCGAATCTTGCTACAGATAATAATATTTTGCTTGGCCAAATAGTTACAGCTAAACATTGTGTTACACCCCACATTCATGGGTTAGATTCCATTTGTAGTACAGATCACCCATCCACTGGCCAGCTTCAGCATTTTTTTTACCACACCATATGTAGTTCATCAAACTGGCAACATTGCGTTTTTAAAGACTTTTAAAGGAAAGTCTTTGTTATTGATCTTGATGTGGCAATTTGAGTGTTTCTGTTTGGGTGTATTGCTGCTACACACATATTATGATGCTTTCAGCAAATGCCATGTGCCGCCAACGCCTGTTTCAAAAGATAGCAGTGTAAGTAGCTCAAAGAAAGCATTTTTAAACACCTCTTAGGTTGGTGAAAGTTTTATAGTTTAGATTTTAAATTGATTGACTTGCTTCTAATTTGATTAAACAAAGATGTTAAGCTAGCAGTTGCATGATTATTCAGTTTAACTAGTTTAGCAGTTAAACTAGTCTCTTCATAGTTTGGAATCACGGTGGTGTAGTGGTTAGCACTGTCCAGGATGTACCCCGCCTCGTGCCCTAAGTCTCCTGGGATAGGCTCCAGGCCCCCCGTGACCCTGAATGAGGATAAAGCGGTATAGAAGATGAGTGAGTTTTCATAGTTTCATTCATCATTATTTCAGGATTTAGAAATGTGATTGTATAGTGATTATAACTGCATAACTGTGTAATTTGCTGTGCCGCTGTGCAAGGAGCTTAGCCTATTAAAATTTTGTTTATCTCTGAACAACTAAAAACCTTAATGCATCCATCAGGAAGAGGAAAGGCGTGAAATTACAAAAACATCATGTCATATGCACACCTTTACACATACAAAGTGATACAAGTAAACATGTTTAATTAACACTAAAAGTAAAAAAAAAAAAAAATATTGGACGCTAGATTGTAGAAACTCTGTGCTGGACTGTAGAATGGGCTTTTTATTATCAGAAATATTTTTAGTCTAGCAAAAGTATATTTACCCTGCTTGCTTAACTGTCCCACTGCTTATCTTTCCAAGCTTATTAATGTAGCTAGTGTGAACGACTAAAACAAAAGTTCTCTTTGGAGTGACTTCTTCCATAAATAATCAACAAGTTAACTTGTACTCCTAAAGAATGTATCTTGTCTGAGAAATGAAAAAGTAGGCCTTTGGACCTCATACAACTGTTTTTTTTTTTTTTTCCAGCTGCATGCCTTCCCTCTGACAGCATGATGTCTTTATTCCACAGACAAGATATCACAAGTGCTTTTACACATGTAGAAACAAAGGCTTACACAACGATTCCAAAGTAAACTCAGTACAGCCATGTAGTCTACATTATACGAGCTACAGTACTCAGGAAAAAAAGTTTTCTAACACTTATTTTACATTCATTACAAGGTTGGGGTGTAAAGCAAGGCCACGATTTGTATCTGTACCAGTCTATAACTTTAAATGTTTGTATCTGCATTTAGAGTTCTGGCTTCGACAGCTTCGCAACTTCAGCTCCAGCATTTGTGCTTATACTGTAACTGATTTCTACTAGAGACCGATGTTCACTAAATATAGTGGCACAGTGGCTTAGTGGTTAGCATTGTCGCCTTGCGCCTCCAGGGTCCGGGTTCGATTCCTGCCTTAGGGTCTGTGTGCATGGAATTTACATGTTCCTTATGTGCTTGGAAGCTTTGCATCTAAGAAGATTACAAAGAATTCCTCAAAAAACAGGATAACATGGCACGTATGTGCATTTGTAACTGCATGCCATCGCACTGTAACCGATGCCATTTAAAAACCGTCGAGCAATAATTTGGAGACCGTCACAGCATGGCCTGTGCATGTTTCGTGTTTCAACATGAACTCAAATGAATAGTGATTAGCAAACTGCAAGCCTGCACTCAAAGTCGAACGTTTACATTTATTCATTAGGTTGCTGTTTTTTAAACCAGAGCAACTTACAATTGAAACAGAAAGCAGTTGAGCAGTTCAGGGTTAAAGGCATTGCTCAAGGACTTCTGAATAGCTCTGAATTACCAATGAACCGCTCTGCCTTTAAACAGAATCAAGCTGATTCAAACAAATGCTTTGCAAATGTTGGACTGTTCCCTAGTTTATCTTGCCTCATTTGTGCCCCATACTCTCAGCGGTGTCTAATTTCTTATCATTTACCTTCCTGACACCCCTTAAGTCTGTGTGTCAGGTCTAAAATAAGTTTCTGCTCATGAAAGCTTAAAGGTAAATCTATACTAATGAGAAAAATAAATCCACCATGTCCCCCAATTTACATTAGCCTGTTTTCCACTAAACTTCAAACGCATTGAATTAACATTGATGAACGTTTCTCAACATTCACGCTTTCCCCAAGTGACTCGAATAAAAATGACGACTGCCAGAGTCGGTGACTTTCTTCCTGAATGTAACCTCCTCTCATTTCCAACCCTGTTTCATTTCTCTGGGATTTGAAAGATGATCGCTGTCAGCCAAACTTCACGATGAGTTTGTGCAGAAAGAGGACTTAACTTTGAACCCGTATACTTTGACTTCCTCTTTTAATGCACATGATTTATGATTCAAATATTTTTTCCTCTGTGGAATCAATGTGTTTCACAATGTACGTTAAGGATAGTTATACCAAAGAGCTGATGCTTTCTTGAATATGTTTGGTCTGAAGGTGATTAATTTGCTAGAAGAGCGGCTCTGACAACAGTGCAACAAGCTGCAATTCTGTTCACGTGGTTCTCCAGTTTCTTAGTAACAAGACAAGCTGTATTTTTGAGACTGACTTTTTGGGAACGACTGTTTATAGCAGCTATTAAATGAGTCATAACGGTAACTTAAAATTCAACTTTAAGATGAGATTAAATATAACTATGAACTTATGTACATACCGTCATTCAAAAACAATAGCGTTGGATTGGGCCATATCATGCAACTTGATTAATGAACATTTTTCTTATGTCATGTCATGCGCAAGTGTATCCTTGACATGGTCAGCATATTACAATTACCTCAACACTAAAAGCGAGCCATTTGAAGAACAGTGGAGTCCCTTTAGATAAAGCACAGTCTCAAAGCAAATGTCAGTCTGGCAACATTGGATATAAAGACTCTAGAGCCTATTAGACTGCTCAGATCAATATGGAGTGCTACATGTGCACAGTGGGGAGGCCTGTTGAAAAGTGCCAATAGCGCATTAAAGAGAGCCTCCTGAGGGGGATTACCTGATGTACACGGCGGTAAATAAGCTCGAGGCATTTTATATATATACACATTGATGTGCACACACATATGCAACAACACGCTAATGAGGGATTTGAATTCAGTTGCATGTCTGTTTCTTGCCATACTCGTGTGTGCTTGGGCTTTGAATGTTTGAAAGGATTTAAAGGATTTGAATACAACATCTCTGCTGGATTTGTCCTTCTGTTTTTGTTAACAGCTTGACAGATAATGGTATCTTTGATGTAAAATACATTGTAATCTCTTTAAGCATACAGTAAACGAATCATTCTGTGTGTGTATGTGTCCATGGGTGTGTGTGCTGCAATTTGCCAAATGTTCCCGTGACAAAAAGAAATACATTATAATTTGACCTTGTTGTGACATTAGTTTTTTTCTGCTTTTATTCCCAAAATTAGGAGTTGGCTTTTAGGCCAACTTAGTTCATACTGTATAAGCCCTATTCAGCTTAAATTAGATTCACATAGGGAGATGACACAAGTACATTTATTATGGTGTCAATGTATCCCGTTAGTAATGTTGATATACTCCATATGAACTTATTAATGCATGACGTAGACATGATGTTTATGTGCTTTTTGTTCATTCACTAAAAGGGCAATTCCATGCAAAGGTCAACCCTATCATGAGGGAAAAAGAAGGCATAATTCATAGAATTTCTACCAAACCAATCCATCACAGTGTGCACACACACACACGGCCTAATCTGCATATCTTTGGACTGTTGGAGGAAACCGGAGTACCCGGAGGAAACCCACCAAGCACGGGGAAAACATGCAAACGCCATGCACACAGATCCAATTTCAAACCTACAATTCGCGTTTCTTTAAAGTGCAATGCTTTCTGCAACTATTTTGAAGATTCTACAGAGTCTACAGAAAACTTATACTCTCTCACAAACATTTGCCCAGTCAATGTCACCTCCATAATGGAATAAAATTGCCTTCTATTTTCAGTATGTAAATGGGCATATGAATTTCGAGAATTTATTTGTTTTTTTTAGCTGAAGAGATTGCATTAAAAGTTATACAAAGTAATTCACGGACACTAAGCTTGTCCATGCTCTGAGGCTTTTTGTTTACCATTATGAGTCCAAATGTCACATCCATAATGCTAGAATCACCCAAAAGACATTTTTTAAAAGGGTAATTGAAATGTTCTCTTCTATCATCTCCTGAGGAAACCAAATGAAAACTGAGTTTTAAAAGGATTTGTTGTTTAAAATGATAATTTTAATAATCTATTATGTTATATTTGTTTATATATTTTATAGGAAATAACACAAAATCTTTTTTTTAGAGAATATTGGTTCTTAATGGTACAACTTGATATGTTTAACCTAAATTAATTAAAAAGAATTAAGTACATTATGAACACTTAAAAATGCATATTTTGGTAAAACATTTACATTTAGGCATTTGGCAGATGCCCTTATCCAGAGCGACTTACATTTTTATCTCATTACACATGAGATAAAAACAGACATAATATGAATATGTTATGTAAAAGGTATACAAGGCTAGAATCCTTTTAACTCTTTGCACCATATTTTTTTTATGTCTTAAGGTAAAAAAAAAAAGGATAAAAAATACTATGTACAATAAACAAAATAGAAGTGCATTCTATGTGTATATGAGATTTAATACTGTAAATATCATATACTCACCCTAAGAAAAGAGTCGAGTGAGCCATTCTCCATAAACTCAGTAATGATCATCACAGGACTGCTTTTGGTGACAACTCCTTCCAAGTGTATGACATTAGGGTGGTCAAACTGTCCCATGATGCTGGCCTCACTCAGAAAGTCTCGCCTCTGTTTCTCGGTATAACCCGACTTCAGTGTCTTTATGGCGACAAACATCTCCCTCTTTCCTGGCAGCTTCAGGTTGCCACTGCACACTTCCCCGAACTCCCCTAAGAATGTAAGACGTTGGCCTAATAATAAGTAATCTCACGATTAAAACGAAAGTAATTACTGTAAGCGAATAACTTATACTTTCATTATATTACCTGCTCCGATGACCTGCTCAATCTTCACACATGAGATGTCAATCTCTTTGGCAAACTCTCGTACTGCTTCGTTGGGATCTTCATAAGTGAATGGATCGATGTAGATTTTCATTCCTGGTGACACTTGGAAGAAAAAGAACTTCTGATGATATATAAAGCTCAGGACGCTCTCTCTGGTTTCATTGTGAAATAGTGAAAACGCTGCATATGAAGTTGGTTTGACTGGAGCTACTGGAGTGTGACAGGCTTTCGGGAGCTAAGATGTAACGCGTCATGGTTGAGACCGTATAGGTCATTTCCGATTTTGACATTTCAAAGAGCCTTTGAAGGCAGAGAAAGACTTCAGAGCCTTCAAGCACCTCAATTTAATAACTATTGTGCGCTCGTCCTCTTGGGAAAAGCTCTGGGGCTATTGGAATGGACAGACTAGATAGCGAAACGTAATATAACCATTTTCCTCAGGTACGGGGGCAAATTAAAAACCCATGGGAATGGTAACAAAAATGAATATTAACACAATGATGTGATGATGATGATGATGATAAGAAAAAAAAAGAGTGAACAAAAGAATGGTCTCCAGTTCCATGCATAACTATTATATTTTACTGAAGCAGGGTTTTAATTATGCATACCTTTCTCTTTCTGATGACCATTTCTCTTTAAACAATGACATGAAGGGCAGATTTCTTTTATAACCCAAAACAAATGTACTAACACGTAATCTAAATCAGAATATCTCCATAATACAATCGGTACACATGTACATAATGACTAGGGCATAATGTTTTATATACCATCCATAAAATAGCATAATACATCAAATAAGCCTGCATAAATAACTGAAATTAGTCTGCATAAATACTCATAAAACACAAGCATATTACTTTATAACGTCACCATACATAATGCTTTATGTTTATTTGACTTTGACACAGGCACTGTAGTATGAGTTGCTACAGATACAACATCTGTGCCTGTGTTATAGTTCATTACAACGACCATGTACTAAGTTCTGATAAACACTATGTTTTATACTGCAGCGATGTTACATTTTTAAAAGGTGTTTTAGTTTTTTTTTTTATAGCAGTAGTGCTAATTTCAAGGCAAATCACAGATTTATATTTATGTTCTTACTATTTTTTTTAACTACATACTACAGTTTGCTTAACATGGTAACCATACACAATAAGATGTGATACAGGAATAAACCACTGTGTGTCGTGTCCTGATGCATTGTCCCACCTTGTTCTTGGATTATTTTCCTGTTGTGTTTTATTCCCTACTTATATATAACATGATGATGGTGACATCATATTCTCAAGCGCCTGTCAAAGTTGACGTGCACCGTTTTCATTGTGTGTAATTAATTCTGGAAATTAAATTGTGGTATAAATGTCATGAAGTGCAGATGACAGGTTTATGTTTTATTAGATGTGATAAAGTTCAGGTTTGGCAAAAAAGCAAAAATTACATGACTGAACACGAAGACAAGTTGAGCTAAATAAACCAAAACTAGAGAGAGAGAGAGAGAGAGAGAGAGATTATTAGAATGGCTCAGTGGGACTTTTCGAAGAATATTTTTGTAAGTCTGGGTTCATTGAGTATGGGGAAATTAATAACAGGTGTGTGTACACAGAAATCTGGTGATTTGGAACAGACATAGTTGTGCTGTGAATCTTGTGACTGGAGGATTTTAGGATTTGTCATCCATTTGATTATTTGTAATTGTGAGTGCAGACAGGGATGCTGACATAACCGTGAACGGTCCTATAGGACAACTACAGGTGTTAACACTTTGTTCTTTAGAGATGCCAACATTTTTAACAAGAAAATCCATCAGGCAGTGGAGAAAAAAACAGTCAACAAAGGCAAAGGGGTGAAACAGATACTTAACCATAATCAATCCCTTCATTTTTTTTTTTTAAACCAAAGACGCTGCGGTCGCACCCACTTATTTTCAATGAGCTCAGAATTTACAGGTCAAGTCAGCACAAAGCAGAAGTAACTTCTACCAGAAGCACATACGGCTTTCATGTCCTGTGTCTTCCCTTTCAGTGAATTGGCTTTTCTGTTGGAAAAACAATTATTCACATTGTCTCATGGTACTTTAGCAGGAAAGCATAGTTTTTAGGTCTTTTTCATATTACCAATCCACAAAAAAACAAAAAACAAAAAACCCCACAGCTAAACCATGCACGCTGGCACTATTAAAATATTCATAAAAAGGCGAATAATGTACAGGACATAAAGTAAGTAAATGATGTTTGTCCTTGTGCAGCTCTCCGTGAGTCTGCCAGAAACAGGAGGCAGAGGAAAAGTGAATAAGATAAACAACGGAAAAAGATCTGAACGGGGTCAGAATGTGTCATTTCAACGTGATCGCACAACAATGTTCGTTTTTAGATCGTCTCCAGAACGCGTCGGTGGCGAGAGACGGAGAACTGAGCAGCTTATCAGCGAAAGACAATTTTAAAGGGTCACGCTGGGGACGGGAATGGTTTAACCTCGCCCATCAGTCTGAGTGGTACCGTAAATAGCTGAACAGATACTGCGAGTGAAAAAGAGAGAGCGAGAGAGATGGAGGGCACCTTCTGTCGCTCCATGCTAATGGATGAATGCTGGCCTCGGCTTTCCAGAGTTCACCGGTATACGCTCAGCCAGGAACGCCCCCCCCATAAATATGTTGTTTACTGCAAACCCGGGCTATTGATTACATCAAGCAAATGCTTCCTCAATTCATAAGAACGAGCAAAGAAAAAAATTGTTATAAGCAATGCGCGTACATGTGTGTGTGTGTGTGTGTGTGAGAGAGAGAGAGAGAGAGAGAGCAAGAGGGAGAGGGAGAGGGAGAGTCTCTTAATTTAATGCATCTTACTTTCTAATAAGTTATAATGAAATGTTTATTACCATAAATAGAAATTAATGCAAGTAGAGAAGGGATTGATCTTATATCCTCATTGCTTTATTACCTTTTTACAATCTTTATTACCTCACTGGCTGTGTATGAACTTATCTCAGCTGAATGAACTTATCATTAAATTGTATGAGCAAAAATATCCATAAACAGTCATATACCAGGGATTACAGGAAAAAAATAATAAATCATATATATTACAGATAAGGCTTGTGTGGATGGAATTATTTCTCTCTCTCTCTCTCTCTCTCTCTCTTGCTGTGATACGGTAAGGAAATGAAACTATTTTGGAAGAATAATAGACACAACAGCAGTAATAACAGGAACGTGTATGCCGTATGCGGTACTGAATGAGATGGGGGTTAGAAAGTGGATGAAAATACAAATAAAGGCATGAACATCATTAATAAACAAATATCTGGAATAAATTTGCTAGTGGCTGTTTTGAGCCCAGGATGTGCGTGAGATGAAGTGTGTATAGAGGATTAGGGTAAAAGACACTCACTGTGGCCGCTGGTGTAGTGCTGCAGCTTGTCAGTGTATTCAGAATCAGCTCTCTCAAAGCCACGTCTGCCGAGACAAAACACACAGAGCTGCAGAGTGGTGTTCTCTCTCTCTCACTCTCTCTCTCTCACACACATACACACACCCAGATGCAATTTACAGCAAATGACTTCAGTGAACACCAGAATTATTGGCACCCTTCAAATGAATGGGCGAAACAGATTTGTACCTCGATCGACTCTACCTGTCGCCTGTCCTGTAAGAACTATTATTCAAATTTAAAGGTAAATAAAAACAAAAGTATTTGTACCCCTACAAATACATAGTGAAATACATAGTGAAATACAAATACAAATGGCTTACATTTTAAAACATGCAATAAGCAGGAAAGGAATTCCACTTAAAAACTTTATGTTTTAGATGACATAGTATGCATTTATGATCAATAGGACAAAAAGTGCATGTGTTTCTTTTGGTTTATTTTAATAAAGCATTAATAATTCCTGAGTTAAATAACTGGTAACTGGACACTATGCTAGACTAGGCGGCCTCTGTGGTGTTATATTGACCTGTTTCAAACTGTGGTTATTTGATATATAATGTCAGTCACAGTTCCTTTAAGTCCTGTATGTTGTGAGGTGGGGTCTCTATAGATCGGACTTGTTTCTCCAGCAAAGAGATGTTTCCATAAAGAGATGTACAGTACTTGGTCAGAGGACCATCCACATGAATGGCAGGACCCAAGACATCGTCCAGTGTCCTGGCTTGACTTCTTCACATTTTGCGTCCTGGTGCCATCTCTATGCCATCTCTGGTGCTATATACACATATACAATATAGTTAAAGGTGAGCAAAATGAACATACCGGTTGCACACAATGATGATGACCACCAGAGCAATGAGAAAGACTAGCCCGGCAGCTGCTGAACCGATGATAAGAGGTAGTTTCTCCTGTATGCTGGTGTTGTATTCCTCTGCAGACACACACACACACACACACACACACAAAACACCTACATTACACCTACAAACCAAAGCTGGTGGATGCTGCAGTGTA
>JAOVVA010000001.1:21283902-21313366 GCA_028565275.1 Leiocassis micropogon
ACACACACACACACACACACACACACAAAACACCTACATTACACCTACAAACCAAAGCTGGTGGATGCTGCAGTGTACAGGCTGTGCATCGGCAAAAGTGACAGATTTCTCTCTTGCACCAACAAGGAGTCTGAGCTGGTCAACCAAAAACAAGCTTGTACTTGTAACCAAAACTGACAAAGATGGGGGCTTAGGGGTGACATCAACTCTTGTGTTATAATAAAATATAGTAATGGTGTGTGTGGGAGGGGGGTGTTTAGCAAAAAAAAAAAATTGCTAAATTAGTTATTGCCATCATGCATCAATGGCAAAAAACTAGGAGGACTGTTGTAATTGGCAAATGTGAAAACAAACCAAAACAAAGCAGCAACTTCTAATGCTAACAACCTGCTTTTAGAGGAGCTTTAAACCACACACACAAGACACAAAGTGCTAGTGTTGAGCACTGAAGTAAAGCCCTTGAGCAAGGATTTGTTTTAACACCTCCACACAAACCCCTAAATCCGATCGACCCTGCAGCAATAAAGGATCCGCAAAGACGCTGCAGATCAACACAGGTGAGAGCAGCAGCATTTCCAGTCTTGCCCTCAAAAGCGTAAACTGCCCCTGGGGTGTACTCACATGGTGCAGGATGCCTGGAGGGCAGAGCTCACCTAGCATATGGTTGAGCGATAGAGAGATTGAGTTGAGCTGTGTGTGCTCAGTGTGGGACAGACGGCTGAGGATGCAGTGAGGGTGTGGAACTTTCCCTTTCTCTCTCTCTCTCTCTTTTTCTCTGGCTACCCTAATTAAAGCCTATCCAAGCACCACACAGACACAACAGCCTTGCTAAACCACCCGCTGATTCCCTCTTGAAACCCTACAGAGGCAGGGACGGAGCCAACGCGCGGGCGGCTGGCGTTAGATGCTTGGCACAGCTGAATCTGACTGGGGAGACAGCTTCCGATTCTCTTGGGTTTGTTATGAGTAAACAGAACTCAACGTTGCCAGTTTGATGAGCTAAACCACATACCGTGTGTTAAAAAAGAAAACGCTAGCAGGCAAATGATGTGTACTACATATGGAATCTACTATGTATATAAGAGGTACAATGCAATCCCGCTATAGTAGTACCTACAGTATTTAGTGGACGATATGTTTTTACCTGTAGCTGTATTCGAAGAAATTTTCTTTTTTTTTTTATATGATTGCTGCCACTATGTCATTGTCAGACTCCTGGCATTGTCTGAGAATTCTGATTATGATTATGAGTTTCTCAACCTCAGCAACAATGCTGGAGGTTCAAAGAGATGTGGGACTGTCTGTTAATCCACAATTATTTATAGTTATTTTTGTGTTTCTACGTACCTACGATAACTCATTTATTGATTCGCTTTTGCCGTGAAGGCTTAGTAGGCTAAGTTAATCCACTGTGATTCTGACCAAGGATGAAAAAAAATAACATTATGAATAAATTCATTCTTTTATTTATTTCCTGCTTGCATAAAAATGAACAAACAAATGTCCTTCTTTTGCTGAAAAAATATACACCCTGTCTCCTTTATTCCAAATAATATACTCTCATTTAATTACATCCCTAATATACACCAATTTATAGAATTAGGGTCTGTTAGAAACGTCTGCTGATATATGAACAGGGTTAATTATGTCATGAAAATAATAAAGCCACATTACTGCAGCAATGGGCTTCTTGGCCAGAGACAGAGCTGACATATATTGTTATGATTAAAGACAGTAAAATTTCTGATACAGAGTGAAATCTCCCCGCACTAGCTGTAAATTAAAGAAATCAAACTGTATTCTGTTAAAGATGGTTAGTCATTTTTAAAAATGTGTTTTTAAAGCTATGAAAGCATATAATTGTAACGTTACCTTGGAAAAACTATGATTAGCAACATCATATTTTTACCAAGACTGCAAAATGTGCAGATAAAGGGGCTAAAGTTGAATACAGAATTAGTTGTTATAATTAACAAGTGATCTTCAGTGTCATCCAAGATTTATTTTATAATGAAATTCTGGGCAGGGCTCCAGACAAACATAAATCTTTAGGAGCCTTTGGCTTCTAAACCCAAAATATTTAGGAGCCAAAATTGAACTCTTTTAATAATCAGCCAATCTCATGTAGGCACTCTGATTTCAAATTAGTGGAATGAGGTTTGGATGAGCAGGGAGTGAGGAAATCCTGAGATTTTTCATTTGGCTGATCATTTTTTTGGGGGGTTGATGTTACTTAACTAACTTAGCTAACTTATGCAGCCAGCTACATCACATCTACAGTATTAGTTCCTGGGCGAGGATAGAAATTCTTTAAGTTATTAAAATAAAATTAACACCGTTCAGAAAATACTACCAAATTAAGTGTTCAATTAATCACTTCTAATGTGTTGCAATTCATTTTACCAACTTCATGGATTGTGCATCCAAGTGCGAGGGTGAGGCATTGTTTTGCGCTCTGGCTATAGAATTGAATCTAAGTAACGTTTAAAAAAAAAATACATCTTGCTTTTCAATTCACTTTGTCCATCTGTCAACACGTCTTTGTATTCCCTCATTAAAAAAATGTTTTAGGCTGAACTGCGAGTCGCGAATGCATCGCTGTCTTCACTTCTTCTTCAGAAGTTAATCTTCGGACTCGTAATTTTCTTTTTAGGGGAGCAAACGGGGAAAGTTTAATGGAGCAAGCTCAAGACTATAGGGAGGATGCGTTAACACCCAAAACGTTTTTAAGTGTCGACAGTGCAGGCAAAAGTGTGCGGACATGCATTGTCATGCAAGATCACAACGTCTTTGGATCGCCATCCTTTGCGTTTAATCTGAAGTTTAGGCTTCAGCTTTGCAATAAGCAACTCACTGTAACGAGCACTGTTGATTGTTGAACTTTTTTTCCTGTCAGTGTTCCAATACTGGCCCTTGTGAATGCCATAAATTTTCCAGTTGATGGTTGACTTTTGAACTTTTTCATTAAGTCATTAAATATGCTTCCATTCCATACTTTGCCATTTTCACTGAGGCTCGTAGTGATGAGTCCACGTCGTGTCTCAAACGCTTCTCCTCACACATAGCAAATATTTTAATATAAACATATAAGCATACTGTATGTGTTTTAAACTAATGTAATAAAACACATTTTTGAATTAATGATCGCTGCAAAAATCAGTATGTTAGATGACATGTCAATATGTTGTGTAGTTACATTTAGATTTAGTTCATAAACTAGTCTGATTCACTAATACTAGATGACTGTGTGTCATCTAGTAACCTGTATATCATAGCAAAAGTATTCACCATAATCCATCACATACAGTATCACTGTGAGCTGTAGCATGCTGCTTACCCTCCGTCATGGTCTGGAAGTACATCTTGCCACTGTACCGTCCGAACCCGGCTACAGTACGTGCTCGCACTTGGAACACATAAATTCCCCCTGGCTTGAGGCCGCGGATGATGGCGGTGTTGGTCTGACTCCTCACAACGGATGAGTTATGCTCAATCTGATCCTGCGAGATAAAGGACAGGTGAAGAAAGGTGGAAAGAAAATAAGAGGAACCGAGCGTGAAAACCTTTCCCACTGGTGGAATATAAATATACTGCACAACCCCCCCAGTGGTCATGGTGTTTCTTTCTTAACTGTAATTTCAGGCATCGTGGTAGAGCTGGGGAAGTGTCAGAGCTGCTGTCTAGCAGGACTGGCTAAGTGATACGTTGATAACGGTGGTATTTGTTGTGTGTCTTTGAGAGAGACTGTGCGCCTTTATGTATGTGAGATGCTAGGCTGCAGTGTGTGTGTGTGTTCTCGCTGATAAACTTGGCTGCTCCTGTCAACTCTATCTCTCGCTTCTCTGATGGGAGCTTTGCAGCAGTATGACAAAGGCTGTTTTGACAGCGAAAACAGAGATAGGAATTATGCTGAGGACAGAGCTGGTAAAGGAGAAAGCAGAGCTCAGGAGACTCTCTCTCTCTCTTTCTCCAATTATTAAATTCACATCGTTATATTACTGAAAGATATTTAACTAGTTAAGGCTAGCATTTTCCACAAGCCATAGTGTTATGATTAGCCAGAAGCAGTGATTTTGGAAAAATCTAGTTAACCGTATTTGCATTATCTCCTGATCTGCTCTATAAAATGTTTTATTCAAGGTTGGATTTTACTCTGTAGACAAAAATCTTGCCTGAGCTTCTATAGCTGTGTGTTTATCCAAGTAATGCATAGAGACAGCCTCCTTATGAAATCCTGTGCATTTACTGGAAGTTTACACAGAGGAATTTCTTTCTGAAATACAGTTGTTTTTTTCTTCTTCAGTCAACGCTCCATTTTTTAACCACAAATCCCTGCATGTAACCTCAGCAGCTTTAACTAGTTTTCCCTCTGTGATTTGCTGTCCTAGTGAATAACTGTGTTAACAATCAGCTTGGATAGATCAATAGTTAAATAACTATGTGCCAACAGCCTCAAATATACAACTGCATGATAATCCAGTCCTCCAACGTTATACTGCTCGAGCAAAAAAACTGTAGCAGCGTTTGCCTCAGCGGCTTTGCTATATCACCGTGCTTATGGATATAGACAGGAGGAATGATGCATGCATATGTTGTTTGTGTTAATATCCTGTGCATAAAAATGAGGCATTAGCTGTGTGGCAGTTTCTAGGCGAGGATAAAGGACGATTTATTCGGTTCCAAATAAAGATACCTAAACTGAGTGTGGAATATAATGAACACACGTGAAGCTATTAGAGATGGTATGGGTGATTTACACAGAATGATTGCATGTTAATTAGTATATCTGAAACACGAGGAAGACAACTGTTCTATATGGTTATTGCAAACATTAATGGTTCTTAATTACTGGATAACTTGGCTTTATTCAGATCCAGTACCTTCTCGTAGTACTGAAGCTCGTAGTCCAGGATGACTCCGTTCGGTTGATCCGGTTGCGACCAGGATAGAGTAATGCTGTCCACGGTACGGCTAACCTGATGAATTATAGAAACTGTGGAGGGAGCTGAAGGAAAAAAGAAAAAGAGAAAAAAAAAGGCAAGGAATGAGACACACTGAGACAGAGATTACAACCAGTGAACACATGATGAAAGTTTGCAATCAAATTATAGCCATGCTACACAAACAGTTTAAAAAAGCTAGCCATAACTGCACATACACAATGGAAATAGCGTGACAAAGTCCATCCAGCTCCAGTCCTGGAGAATGATAAAAAGGACTCTGTGACTAAGCTTGTACACACTTAGGATACAGCACAGAACTGAACCACATAAACAGAGCAGGGGAATTTCCAGTCATGTCTTTGTCACTGAGTCTCGCGCATCGTTTTCAGGTCTACTTTTCACTGTGCTCTGGAGCGAGCACGTAGACATGCCAGGAATGGCTTCCCTTGCTGCTTCCTCTTCCAGAGAAAACCAGACTCATTTTGCAAACCGAACCTATTCTCTAATAAGGGACAAGTATGCTAAAAGCCGAAAATGGTGGGTGCTTAGACACCATAAGAAAGGGCCTTGAGCCAAGGTAAATGATTGGGCTGCTCTTTGCAGTCGTTAAACATGGCACAGCAGTTCAGACAGAAATGGCTGCTCAACAGCAGGACACAGTAGGATCTGTGTGGGCTTTGGAGGACTCTGGATTTATGGCCCTGGCCCCCGGAGTGCACACACGGCCATCACTAGGGCCGAGCCCCATAAAGAGAAAGGCATCTCCTCTGGCACGTGTGCTTCCATGGGAAATCCTCCGACTGGAAAAACCTGTCACTACTTTCACTGCGCTAGGTCTGAAGTGCTAAAGTGCTAAATGGCTTTGGATACATATTAATTACATCTTTGGTTAGGGTTTGTACTGAGTTTGTAGATCGTTGATTAGATTTTTTTTTTTTAGCCAGGATAGCAGAGAATATAAGTAAGAGGACATGTCATGCTTATGTATACTAGCAGTCAGTTTGTAATCAATAATATTTTTACTTAGCGTTGATTGAATGATTTAATGGCGTATTTGAAGTAAATAAAAAAAATATAAAATGTGAATTTCTGCTTTTGCTAAAACTTTTGCCTCAAATCTTTCTCTTTGTGCTTATGACCTTCGATTGTTTTTTTTTTTTTAAGCCAAATTCATTTTTTAACTGGTAGCTGATTCATAATGGTATAATATTAGCAAAGGGGCAAAAGAAGGTCAACATAGAAGGTCATCTGCCTCTTTCCATCAGTAATATGATTTCCCTATAGTGATAAGATCAGATCAGAAAGTCAAAAAGACTCTGATGCTCTCTTTTTTGACAGCATCACAGTCTTTCTGACTTTCTGATCAGATTTTATCACAAACTGTTACACAATTATGACACTGGCATGCTTTAATTTTCGAATTAAATGTTTTTAGGCCAATTTTAATAGAAAAGGATGGGCTTAAAAAAAAGCACATTTAAAACCTTTAAAACGTTTTCTGCGTGTTTTACACAACTAAAGGTCTACTTTACTGTAGCTTTTTATCCTATTTGCTAAATTCATTTTTCCATGTAGACGCCAAGTAATTTGTACTGGACATATAATAAATGGCTTCCTTAAGCTCTATTATCCAGAGTCTTACAGAAATACATCAACCCTCTTAGCAGATCTAAAAGCCTGGTGACTAAAGTTATTTCCTATTTCCAAACTGTATCGCCAAATCTGTTTGCTGTCATAAGGCAGAGTCTAAAAGGGCCAAAAAGTCAAAACACACAACAATGAGCTACCATGGGTCTCCAATTACATAATTACATATGAACACGCACGCACACACACACACACACACACACATATATATTTATATATATATATATATATTTAAAGGCTGACACATGCCCTTGGTGCACTGGTCTCTGGCCTGCTCCAGTAATCTAATACACAGTAATGCAAACAAAGCCAGGAGGACATGTGCTCACATTGATGGACACATGCCAGTATGAACGAACAAGGAAGCAGGATAGCCGCAACTGAAAGATTTCCTTCTGACAGTGAAATAGCACACCAGCCTACAAGGGTTTGTCATTTCAAGAAACCAGACACCAAGTCAGAGGGCATTAGGATTTAGACTAAAGGAAAGCCCCACTGTTATGACAACAGTGGTAAATGAAGGCAATGCAGAAACCAGTAGAAAAAAAAAGATTATTATATTCTCATCAAGCATGATTCCAGGTTTTCTACACAACTTTCCTTCATGGTACAGGGGATGATTTATTTCTGAGCCTGGGGTTTTGCATTTTTTTAATTTTAGGTAAGGAGGTTCAAAACCACTGGAACGATCATCCTACAGGACACACTGATTTCATACCGATGAATTTGTAAGAAGAGATGTGAATAATAACTCCATCCTTAAAAACCATGAAGCTTAAGCTCCATATTTTTTCACATGGATTGAATTATGTTAACTACGCTGTCCTCATTCTCGAATACTAAATGCAACATGATTGGCTGTCTCTATAGTCATACTTTTACTGCAATGTAATTCTTTTTTTTTAAATAGTGACAAAAGTAGTTACTGGACTAAAGAAAAGCTCACAACAACTTGCTTAGAAATTTCCATCCATCCATCCATGCATTTTCTATACTGCTTGTACCATGTAGAGGCCAGGGGTAGCAATGTGGTTAAGGTATTGTACTGCCAAGTAGTAGTGAGGGAGGGACCCTTACCCTTACCTTTATATTATATGGGTGGGGTGCCAACCGATCCCAGGATACACATTTGGCCTACATTACACGTCCTTGGACTGTTGGAGGAAACCATAGTGGATGTACGAAACCATGGAGGGACAGGAAGTAATGGTGTTAAACACTAAAGCCACCATGTCGCCGTTAGGATTGGTCATCTGCTATGTCAGGAAAGCGGCGTATTATTATTTTTTTTATGTATGTTGAATCTGCCCATGTTTCCTGTTGAAAAGCTGCAGACTCTAATGAAATCTATCTTGAGATGCCAATTTGGCTTGTGAAACACGAGCATGTTGACTTCCCGAAAGATTTCATTAAATTAAGAAAATATGACATAAAGCCAATAAAGGATAAAAAAAGCGTCCAATGTAATACAGAAAATATGGACATGGTTCCGTATTTTACAGTCTGGTGTAATTAGGTTCTATATTGGTCTGTATTGTGAAAGAGCAGTGGATTAATATTAAAGCTTTTTACCGAAAACGTCCAAGAAGCAAAGTCCCTAATCAATGAAGAACATAGTTTATATTGCTATTTCCATCCATATAAGCCGTTTGTTTAACGAAGCATGCCCTTGTAATCATACAAAACCCACTTCTAGGACATGGATCCATCTAAATAAATTAAATAAATTCCTCCAGCCTCTACCATTATTACTCTGACAAGTTGCACCATACTCATTTAAATGACTTCTACTTTTCCATATTGTATTTCTCAAAAAAAAACAAAAAAACACTTTTATACATTTATACTGGTCTTAGTCCACATAGGTACTTTATAGCAGGTTGGAAGAGCAGGCACAGGAAGTAAATGACTCCACTATTAAAACACAGCTGCTATTGTGTGTGCTTTCATTGCCTGTTAAAGGCATTTCTACTTCAAGGAAATTCCTTTCCATTTGCCCCATGGCGAAGGGGCACTTTAAAAGTCAACAAATCTAACAGACCTGCGTTTGGCTAATGCTAAGAGTTTACGAAGTGCTGTGGAGTGATAAGGAAGAGGGGAAATGGTGAAGAAAGCAGCATTCTAGAAAGCAGTCTAAAAATATCAAAGTTCGTACTGGCATGTGGATCTCATTTGAAATCAGGTTGGGGTACGAACAGAGATGGGGAGATTTTAGAGAGACTGTAGCTGTAAGCAGCTCCATCAGGTCAGCATTCACAAATTCTCCTCTTTCCTTCCACAGTAAAGTCTTCCCTAAGGCAGATTTCCCAGTGTGCCAAGGCAGATGTCATTCCTTCACTGTGTGGCCACTCCTGCATTTCAGAGATTCCCATCCAAACACAGTCTGAGCTGTGCAGGAGTGCTGCTGCATTTGCATGCACTCCCAGCACAGAAGAGAAAAAAAAAAAAAAAACACGGAGAAAATGTCTGTCTGGCAGGCATCCCTATTTCCCATCTGCAATGGATTGTGGGTTTTATGTCTCCGCGGAGTTTCCAGTGCTATAAAACAGTGCAGCACGATTTCAGTTAATCAAGCTTTTAACCATCTGCATTGGAAAAGACTGAAGTATTAATGGACTCGTATACACACTATAAGCTAATTCAAAAATTGGCACTTCAGAGGCTTAAGGAGCTTGCAGACACTTATAGAGAGTTTGCATTTTATTTAATGCCCTCTGCAGGGCTCTGCTTTTCGGTGACTTCTGGCAGAAAGGAAATCTTTATTTGCTGCCAGCCAAATACATTTCGACGTGAATTCATGCTGAAAATTCGTCATTTGTTTGTTCATTTTTCTTCTCAATTCATTGTTCGCCTTAAATAATAATTTAATCATTGCTTTGCCAATGAGAGACACAAATATTTCGGCCAAATGGATTGTGGTTAAATATCTAAATATCTCCAAAAGTGAAAAGTGTGAATTCGGCCATCTTGACATCCAATAGGTTTTCCCAGACTCCCACACATGTAGTATCATCAGGACGCAAAGGCCAAAGGGGGATGTTAGCTGTGAATTGCGAGGAAGAGGATGTGTCTTAGAACTGCACCTTATGTAGGTCACAAGTGCCCTTGTCAGATAATCACGACTCTCCAGAACAGCTCTTGAATTATGTTTGTAATTGACACAAACCAAACAAGGTAATAAGAGCAGTATAAGATTAGGCAAAAGGGGTCTTCAGAGAGAGAACATTAATCTCCAAAAGAAAATTGGCCATATGGATATAATTTGCATCAGGCACTAAAATGGAAGCAGTACCCTCTACTTGGTTATCACATGCTTTAAAGCTGAACCTTTTTTCTCCTGGGTTTAATATTCTCATCCTGGTACATGCACAAATATTTCATAGAAAAGTCTATTTGCTTAAAGAGGGCCTGAAATACATCCAGAAATAAAAAAAACAAAGTAAAACTGGCAAAAGCACAAAATTATTAAGAACCTGATGCACGTTTTAGAAGCTAGCCGGCCTGATGCATGTGCCATGCATGTAGAGAAGGTGTTTGGAGAAGATAAACATTATTACTATTCCGTGCACAGCTTTGATGTGTGTTCCAGTCGAATGTAAATATGCACCACCGGTAAATAGAACTTTCACTTCTGTCTGTCTGCACACGTGGTTAATCCTGTCCCACCCTGGGATGCTCGAATACCTGTGCTGATGATACAGTAAATATGCCTGAAGAACGTCTGTCGGTCCTAGACTGTACTGTCTCGGAAATACACCGCATGAAAATGACTAATGTAATACTGAAAATGATAAATATTCTATATAAGCAGAGAGTAACACAGCTCTCAGACAGGAAATGGAAAAACAGTGCAGCATGGCTCAGACTCCATAAAAGAGAATAAAGAAAGCCCATATTATTAATAATAATTATCATTAAAGTAGCTGTTGAAAATATATATTAACTTTAGCCGAAGTGTAGAATCATGGCCAAAATTAACAATTCAAATTGTAATCTTCTGTAACTCAACTCTCTACATAGTTGAATGCAACAGTTTGAATAACCTTAGTCCAAAGTGAACAAGGCAAATAAATTGAGTTTAATAACTTGATATCTTTGACAGATGCTTCTTCTGTGTTTTTCAGATATTTCCGGCGAAAAAAGCACAAGGTAAACATAGACATAAACTAGACAAGACTAAATCAGTAAACAGAAAGCAGGCTTGCAGTCGTCACAGATGATTGGTGAGCTTTATGATGATAAACAGATGAGTGTCGTTAATAATCAGGTGACAGTGAGCAGCGGATCTGAGCTTAACTGGAAGCCGTGCGTTGAGGTCGTGGGCTCAGGATCATGAGAGCTGTAGACACGGACGTTACAATATCCGTAAGTTGTCCAAAAAGTATGTGATTTATTTCCCCGCTAGATCCGGCTAATACACGGTGCAAGGCATAACTGTTGCACCATGCTATAAATCTGGGGGAAATTATAGTATAATAAATACAGCGTCTTAAATCAGCCTGAGTTCGTGTGTGCAAATGTTGACGCTTTTATGTAAATTATGTGAAAATGTCAACTGATTTGCAAGATTGCTCGATTTCCACAATTATGACTAAAACAAGCATGCGGATTTATACTCGCTCTGCCGTAAAGAACTGCATAATTAAATGCATATTTTATGTGCTGGTGAGTGCATAGTCAATGATTCTGTCTCTCACTCTGCATACTTATGAAGACTGGATTTCTGGCTAATGCTAATCACGCAGCTCCGACTTTGCCCCAGTGACATCTAGTATGTGAATAAACTCCACTGGCTAAAGCAGACCAATGACTGCTGCTGGTGCTCCAGGTGTCTTTTGCTCCACCCCGGCCACCCTCCTGACCCCGGCTGACACCCTCCATATGTGGCCTCGCTGCCACCTTCTGTCCCCATCCCACCCGAGCACCTCCACTGCCAGCACCTCTCCTGCTTGGCCCTTATGCTCTGTCCATGTCTAATTGACCATGTAAAAGTTTAACTAAACAATAAGAATATTTTTTTTTTCCAGCATGGAACTTTTAACATTTATCATTTAAAAGAGATTGTGTTTGCCATTTTGACTTGAGACAAAAAAATTATAAATTTGCCCCTTATAAATAAAACTAAGGTCATTTATGTCTTTGAACGCATATGTACCATCAATAGCATCTTTATGCATAGCAAGAGATATTTTTATTTGTCCATCCATCCATCCATTCATCCATCCAATATATATCTCTTAATTACCTGATTGCATATTTTTTTGTGTTTCTTTTATTAAACATTGTATAGATTTAGATGGCTTAAACATTCTGAGCAATTGTTCATCAAAACAACATTGTTGACTTGATGAACAATCCATTATATGTAGTAATTAGATAAAACGTAACGATGAAGGGGGCTAAATTAGAACTGATTTCGTCCTTGAGGTCATGGCTGTGAAAGACAGAAGCGCTTAGACTCATCGCGTCTGTAGGTGCGAGCCACTCAGCAGTGTGCCACCTCTCTATCTGGGCTCTTCCACTGGTCCTTGTGGCCTAGCAGCAGCTTGCCAAAGCAATTTTGGAGATAATTAAGTCATAAATCTTCTCCTGGTGCCCGACAGCGGCTGAGCCAGATTAGCAGGCCCACCTCTGAATAACGTAATTCGTTCACACAATGTCTCCTCCACCCGATAAAAAAAAAAAAAAAACTAATTCGTTTTCCTTTAGGTATTAACCCACAGCTGGTTCACGTGCTAACATTCACCTTAGGATAATGAATTGTCTAAACAAACAGTAGGCTTGGAAAACGGTGAACGAATGGATAAATAAGCACTATATGAAGCATGGCAGACGAATGACACATGGGCCATATGAGTCTATATGCACATGCCAGACTTTCAAACGAAAAGCTAATGGGTGGCAGGAGTTAAAGCTGGCAGGAGATCAGAACTGGCAGGATGGCCAACACTGGGCATATGGTTATGGCAACTGCTGTCCTGAACTACAGCATTAGGCCAAGAAAAAAAAAGCACTAGAATCAACTATAGCTATATGCACTTTGACCACTTGAGAAAAAGAAATGACATTTTGTCAAACAGTCATCCTATGAATAAACTGCAGAAAAATTTAAGGGGAATCTGCAAAATTCCACAGAATGCCCTGTAGTGGCTGACTTTTGAAGAATGAGGAAACGTTAACCAATATTTAGTTTTTCTTTCACAAATGTGTTTTGATATTTCCAATTTAAAAAGAACATAATGAATTTTGCCCTAACAATATGGCACTGTTTATTTTGGTTAATGTCAAAACTTGATTCAGCTATGTGCTTGCAAAGATTGTTGTATAAAGAGCCAGTTTATCAAATGCAGCAGTAAAACAGTCAATCAGCATATTGATGCTTAAACTCTGCTAGCCAACTTGCTTTTCTTAAGCTTTAATCAATTTTTTGCCATAGTACAAGGGGCGTTCAAGTCAAACTGGGACTTTTTATTGTGCAGAATAACAGTTATACTGTAATAGTAAAAACTCTCTTTATTTCTCTAAATAAACCCCTGCTAAACTAATGCACTTCTCCCAGCGTTTCACTCCTGTTTGGATACCATGAAGAGTTCCGGTAATGTGCAAGTGGTGTTCCAGAACGATGTGTTCAGTTACCACAGACAGATGCGTCTCTTCCACAACTTGACAACAAGTTATCGACTGCAGTGGACTTCAAGCCACGTCTACCGAGATCGTTTTACACCCTTCTTAAAAATGTTTGCAATATTCAAACGTTTTACTGCGCCTAAGAGTCTCATCAAGTCTTCTGTAAATGTAAGTCGGCTTTACGACTTTATGCAGGATAAATTTCATTACAAGTTTCGGTTTGACACGAATGCCGCTTGTACATTGGACATAGGTCTAATCCATTTAGTTTTTGAGTAAGATTTCGGTTGTAATATCTCTGATGATCCTGTGTGATCATGTCAAGATTGAGAGCGGAGTGCTTGCATACTCTGATAGTATGAACAGAGCTCAGGAAAGTAAAAGAAGGCAATAAGGCTTCTCTATAGTGTTTAAATTTCAGAAGTCACTTTAACTTCAGGTGATGAGACAGATGTGGATGATGCTGCAAATGAAAGTGAGAACTCATTTCCCTATTTATAATTCTTTATGTTTCTTTATAATTGTAGTTATAATTCTTTAAAATGTAACATTGATGCTTTATAATAAGCAGTATAGATTATTTAGGATATATAAAAGCAGGCACAAGGTGTTTAGCACTGTGCTTCTGAATGCGTGGAGTTTTCCTTTGGGATTGGCACTCCATCCAGTGTGTACACTGTTTTGTGCCCCATGGACAGGCTTCAGGCTTTCTTGTGACTCTGTCCAGGATAAGTGTATAGTAAAAAAGTGATAGCGAGTGAGTGAGGATATCAAATTTTATATAGGATATAAATGTAAAGGGTGACAGGGCATCTTTTAGTGGAACTGAAATAAAACATTTGGCGATAGCCTGTATTCACACTCAAACTTTATATCTGGTTAAGGTTCATATGTACAAAGAGCAAATAAATTCTGCCATTTTCAGAAATACAGAGTATAGAAAATGTCAAACTTTGACAATATGAAAAATTTTCCCACAAATTTGGTCCTTATACACTCAGGAAAACTTTATTTAGGCCAAATCCTGTGTAAGAACTGTTAATAACAGCATCTTCTGCCAAGCAAGCTGTTGGTTTTAGTCATCATTCCTCATTAATCTGCTCAGAGGAGATGTATCTCCCTTCCTGTGTTGAGTAAAGGAATAGAGAGTGCTATGAAAGGAGTTCAGCGGCCTCTTGAGTGGCACTTCCCCGGCGATTCTCCACTCCAAAGTGCCAGACAAATCACACATCACCAGTCATCTGTCACAGACTGCTTTAATAAAACTTCTAGAGGGTGGGCTAGACAGACAGACTTTTTTCTACCCTGTCCCTAGTGAATGCTAGTCTTAAGCATGAGTATGTGTGTGTATTTGCGTTTGGAATCAGCCTGTGTTTGTGTAATGACTGATTAACCCTGCATGACCTGCTGGTACAGAGCTGCGGAGGAAACGCATTGAGAGGTGAGTGGAGGGAGAGGGTAAAAGCTGGCTTTGTGCAGAAAGCTGCCCAGCCAAAACACACAGCCTTACTACTGCTTCTTACAGCTTCAGGCTGTCATTCCAGTTTTCCTCGGTAAATTACCTCAATAAAACACTGTGCCTGTCTTCAATAAGGTTTTTTTTTTTTTTTTTTTTTCCCGGATCTGCCAGAGCACCATAATTAAGACAAATCACAAAACTAAGAGAGGTATGGCATGTTAGTTGGGTTAAGAGGGCTCAGGTTACAGGGGGGGATGGAGCATAAGATGTTCTGACTCATGCAATACAGACCTGATCCTTAGTGCTGTCTTGTGTGCAAATAAATGACTGCAAATATAGATTGGATCACTGATATCGGGGCTGAGGGCAGCGAAGGTGAATAAACTACGTATACTTTGGCAGAAGAACTTCTGAAAATAATCAAAAAAGGAACTTGAAGAGCCTGTAAGGTTCATGATTTGTCAAAACAGCTCAATGTTTCCATAAAGCAAGTGCGACGGAGTAGTGAACAGAAGGAAAAAAATATATTATGTTTTTTTAAAAAAAGGTGGCATGAGTATTAGGGATGGGGATCACCAGCTACAACAAGATATGATCACGATAACTAGCTGCCGATTCGTTTTGCATTGAGATTCTGTAAGTATCACGGTTTTAAAAATATCCTGATTTAATATATATATTTTTTTCTTATGTTGTTTCAATCCTAACCAAACTTAAATAATTAATTTTATATTTATATTTAATAATTTGCTCCTGCCACACAGGATACTGGGAATAGTTTAGGGCCCACCACCTTCAGGACTGTACAGGAACAGGAATGTTTTACCACCTCAAATGCAAACATATAGGAATTAAAACTGAATTGAAAAAAAAAAAAAAAACATTCTCTGGAGTCCGAGTGGCGGAAAATGAATCGCCACAAAAAAGGGAATCGCATTACATCACTGAATCGATATTTTTATCCATCTCTAATGAGTATGCTGTTACCTCACTAGAGAAAGCACATAAGTACTGCTGTTTAAGCTACTGTAAAAGTATAGTTAGCTTAGCTACAATACAGAGTTTCCCTTCAGAGAAATGTTCAAAAGGTTGTAATTAAGTAATATTTTTCAGTAATGCTCTTTTAATCAGGCACTAACCTCTTTTAATATCACCCTTTAAAATGTCCAAATCTTAGGTCATTATGTTTGTGAAAAACACATCTCAGCATTACTAAACAAAATCTTAGCCTTCAGAGGAATGCTGGTAGCTATATTACAAACTATGTGGGAAAACTAGTGTAACTGTTTGTATACTGTTTCTGCTTCAAAGAATCTGTCTGAAAAACACTTTTATGATCAAGGAATCAATGGGTAACAAAGCTGTATTCTTATTTTTGTCTAAATGCTCCCTCCATTATGCTGTTCTAACTAACCCACAGGACACACAATACTTGATGGATTTTCAAAAATGTGCATTCAGAAAATTACAGTAGGTTTCATGTTTATCCACAAGGCTTTGCTACTCAGGTGCTAAAAAACAATATTTTAACTCCTCAAGATTTATGTAGCTTAAACAATCTGTATTATTCTATAAATATAAAAGACTCCTCACTTACATTATAACCTACCTGGTTTAAAGACGAATGATTCTAACACCTTAATAGCAGCAACCAAAAGACACTTTACCTAACAAAGGTTGAGAAAAACCTGCTTGTAGCAGGATTATTGCTAAAAATGTGTCTTAAAGAACCCCACAAAAGCTGTCAACTCATCATAGCGACAGAGTTTAAGCTCCTGCCAGTTCCCACCCCTGTGGGGTGCATGGTCAGACAGCCCCCATAAACCACCCTCAAAGCCTTAGAGTGAAACTTCATATAGAGCTAAATATCTCAGACCCGAACTATGCAGAAGGAATAATATAAATAAAACAATAAAAGCATGAGGGACTACTTTATATTTTTCCCAAGCATTCCTGTATTTTTAAAAGTGAATAACATTTCCAAGCAGTAATTCATCAGCTCAACTTATTCCAATCCAAATAATATTTTTTATTTAATTAAATTAAATTTTAATATTTTTTAATATTTACTCAGGAACTGGGTAAATATAATTTTGAATACACCATACATCAAGCCTGAGCCTGAACATCTTGTACAGTAGCTCATATTCCTCTGTTGTCCACTGCCCCCTCCGCCTTTTTTAAATGAGCTTTGTATCCTGCACAGCATTATATGTGAAAAGCCAGAGAGAGTGATGATGGCTCCAACAGCTGCTGGGAAACTTCCAGACAACAATGCAGCAAGGGCCGGGAAAGAGCTGTGCAGCACACCACATTTTGTTGAAAGTGGAAAATGAGAGTTTTGCTTCCCAAAAACACTTGCTTTGCTCTCGTCAGAGATGCTCACATGAGAAACATACTTTCATGCCAGTCACTTCCAATTTACTTATTTGTTTGTTTCTTCTAACAGACGCCCCTCCTCTCTGCAGCTGCAGGGCTTCAGAACGACACTAATTAACACTTGCGCTCACACACACTCTGCCTTTCTCTTTCTGCCCTTCTCACTATTTCTCATGCATACCAACTTGTGAGGCCAAATTGTGGAAGCAGAGAAGCGCTGACTTGCCCAGGCTAATGAGGGATGACAAGATGTTTATGTAACCCCAAAGCCATCTGAACCAGAAGCAATTAAAGGCCTGGCCCGTCTGACCCAGGCCTCTCAGCTCCAGTGGCCTGTCCTGGGGGAGTTAGTGCTTAAATGAGGTGCTGCTGCGAGCTCCGGCCCCAATCGGACCCTTTCACAGCTCTCTCTCCTGAAGACTGGGTACCTCTAATCCAAAGTGATGGCCACTCTGTTTGAGAGGGTGGTGACGGGATCCCAGGATTGAAAAAAGTGACAAAGGGCAATGGGGGCATACACATGTGTGTGAGAGAAAGCGAGCGAGAGAGAGAGAGAGAGAGAGAGAGAGAGAGCAATTGAAGGAGCAAAAGATAGATAGATAGATAGATAGATAGATAGATACAGTAGATATTTACATACATACATACATACATCGAAAAAAGAGAATGAGATTGAGATGGAGAGAGAGCGTGACAGAGAGAGAGAGCGACAGAGAGAGAAAGAGAGAGAGAGTAGCAAGCTCTTTAGAGATATTTACTACACCATAAGGTTGCTATTAACTGTCTGCCTTAAAGGCCATAAAGAATGATATTTGCAGGGGGAAATAAATGCGCCGGCTTAATGAATGAGCACAGGGAAGCACTTTGATGATTCTCTAGCTATTAAAAGAACTACGCAGCAAAGAAAGACTCCAACACTGGACCCTATTGTTTAATGAAGTCCACTGTACAATTTTTCACCCTGAAGCCCAATCATAGCCATTAACTATGCAGCGTGAACAGGCTTCCACTTTTCCTTCTACTTTTTCTGCTTCCTCTGGGAGGCTTGACTACAGTTCAGGCAAACTAATTTTACCAGATGGATAACATTCCTCTGAGAAATCTGATGCTATTTGTTTCTTGGTCTGGTAAACTCTTTTTAAGATGTGCGCTAATGCCAATGGGACAGTCTAATGAATTCTTTTCCTAATGACTAATCCCTGTGAAAGAAATCATCAAATTGAAGGTCATGTTATTCAGAGAATAAATGTTTTCTAAAGCTGCAGTAAAACTATAGGAAAGTTGTAGTAAGGAGAGTAAGGAAGTTTATAAAAAACCTGTGAATCCCAAAAAGGTCCCAGAAGTTTAAAGATCACTGATGCTAGATTTTGGTTTTGGTAAATGTTCCTTCATGCTAGACGTCTTACTGTATATACAGCCATTATCTTGAGTTTCCTTTAAAGTACATAGCCTAAAGATCTTGCTAATGAACCTGGAAATAATACAGGACAATAGGCTTGACAGACAAATAGGAACACCTGCTGCGCCTGATTGGTTGCATGGTGGTGTTGGCAGTGCACTTCAAATGTTTTTTTTTTCTCCCTCCCATTTATTGAGCTTTAGAAGAAGATATTTTATTGGTCCTCTCTGCCTGTGAAGGGAATTTGCTAGATCAGGACACAAAAAGTCTCCTGAGATTAAAAATATTTACTTATGAAAATAACATTTCTTTTTTAGAAAAATTATGATATAGTATATTTGTTGAAATGTGGATAGAAGATGGCTTTTGCAAATATCCTGCTCAGTTTGGATCATCACTGTTGCACATCCTCAGAAATGAAATATTAGTCCCTGTTGTAAAATACCACCAGAAATTGTAGGGGCTGAGCAGCGCCATTCAACACGATGTCTGCTGTCTAAACAAACCAGCGTTGTGTCTCATATTGCACGATAATGTACTGTCCTAGACTTTTGGAATATTCGAATATAGACTCTTAATGTAGTTTTGTAGAAATGAGTCTTTTATTTGGAAATATATCGGAATATATATTTTTTTACTTCTTTAGATTTACATAAACTACACAAACAAATACATGAACCATGCAACTCGCATTGCTGTTTAATCTGCACATGTGTGCAAAATCATCCAAGTATAAAACCAGCTAGTCGCAGTATGCAGTAATTAAAAATGCATTTCATGTAATCCAGTGCTAAATGACAAACATTGACAGGTATTATTCTCATGGGAGAAAACAATGACCTAGAGTAATAGAGGATTTCAGCAGTATGTGAACTCAGTACTTGAAAAAAACTTTTCTAAACATGAACTAATATGCCTTCTGTAACAGATGCTCTGTTGTAGTTTATTCAATTACATGCATTTATTGTAATTAATTAGCTAATTAAGGAAGGTCATCAGATAGACGTCAAGGTGGCGTAGTGTTTAGCGCTGTGGCCTTGCACCTTCAAGGTTGTAAACAATTTTAACTGTATGGTTAACTGTTGGTTGGTAAATTATTGATAGCAAGCAGATAACATTGTCTGTTAAAAAAAAGTCATCCACTAAAACATCAAATTCAGTTAAGTGGATTCTATTAAGATTCCACTGCCCTAGTAATCAGTGGTAATGTGAAGCACGGAAAAGAAATAAAAAGTGAAGTGTCTTATTTATGGCCATGATCATTAATGGTTAAGCATTAAAAGGTAACTTTTGTTGCTGTCAGTCATATTTTATTGCTATCCATCATATTTTGTTGCTATGAGTCATACTGGCTGATACTCTGAGCTTGAGCTTGGTAAGCAGAGAATTTTATATTACTGGATTCTTAAAAAAATTTATTGAATACCCCTGGTGTCGTTAATTTATAGTTCTATAGTTCTTTGTTTGCCTATATTTCAGAAAGAAGTAGGAAATAATTACTGAGCATTTTTAGATGACATAACTGTAGTACTCTTATACAGATTTCAGTATACTGATGATTTTACGAGGTATACATTATGTAGCACTTATTTGTGATCAGGTAAAGATGAGGTCTGTGGCTTTCATTTTAAGGGCCTTGACTTTGGCACAGACTCTACTGAACTAAACCCTACTTTCTGGTAACTTCGTCTTTATAATGACACTGGAGACGGATTTATCTTTCTCTCCTTCACGGCAATCCCCATAAGCCTGGCAATATCCTACTAAATGTCACGAGTGTAGTGTGTGTAACTGGTAAAAACAAGAGCATGAAATTCAGAGGCCTTGACTGTGTCTGTCTGTTAGTTTAGAGAAATGGAAGTGTAATGTGCCTTTTTCCTCATCATAACCCACTACATGCTCATGTATGGTTTTGTGCTTTAATGTTCCACTGAGTATGTTAAACACATTTTCACTAAACAAACATTCAGTGCTAATTGGATTTCCACAGCTGACTGGATGGGTGAGGGGCACACAAATTACAATAGAGGGAGTAATATATAGATCTTTTTTTTGTGTGTGTGTTCACAAAAATGAGAACGACAAAAAAGAACCCTGACTAAGAAACTTCTGTTAAAGCTGGGTCAGTCAGTAGTGAGATGTGTGGTGTGGTTTATAGCAAAGTGTCAGCTTGTGTGGGGTGTGATAGAGAGACAGGATCTGTGGCTTGCATAAGGATTCACCCACCTGAACATCCTACAAAGCACCATTAAATCCGTTGCTGAAAAATAGAAAGAATATGGACAACCACCAAAAAGTCACTGACTGTTGAAGCAGGGGATTAGTCAGAGAAGCAACCCGGAGACCATTTTAGTTTCAGGGGATGAAAACTTATGCAAGCCACTGGATACGTGGGAATGTGTCTGTGTGTGTGTGTGTGAGGAGAGAGCGAGAGAGAGAAAGAGAGAGAGGGAGAATGGACTGTTGGCTTTTCTAAAAGACATCCCAACATGCACTAGGGCAACACTGATCACAAGCCCTCCTTTAGCCCAAAGTCACATTTTCTGCAATTTTCTTTTACTTTCTCTTCAAACATCTGTCCTTTTACTTCCTTCTTCCTCAGAAACATCTATCTGGAGCCACATTCTCATGGCACCGGACGCCAAGCCAACTGGGAGGAGTAGTTATTGGAAAAGTGACGATTTTCATCCCTAGCGGCACATCACGTTCAATAAAATAACGTCAAGCCTCAGAAACGTGGGTTTAATGAGGCCAAGCCAGACTCTGGTGGCAAGAAGAGTGCTGGCACGCTGCTCTACATGAATCAAGCAAGGACATAAGTGAGAGCAAAGATAAAGCCTCTCTCCATCAGAGTTAATCAGCGCGCTGAGGGCTGATCCGAGAACAGTCCACCACATATTTCATAGAGACAATTAAAGCACAAACCAAAGCCTTTGCCTCTGAAGTAACTGGACGCCGTCAAGTAAACCACAATTGCAGGGATATAAAAAGGACAGCTGCTGTTGCTACAGCACCATCTGAGGGTAAACTCATTGGGAAAACTTCTCAAGCCTGTCTCGCTGCAAAGCAATGGAAAATGTTTATCTAATCAGAAGCTTTTTTTCCCTATTTAAAACAAATCTCCCCCTTTTCTGACTCTAAGCTCTTTGGGTGTGTGCCAGAGACCAGTTTACGCTTTAAGCCTGTGTACATCACGTTAAATCTTGCGGAGCTTATTCCTAATGTCTTCATAAACTAAGGCATGCTGTTGAGAGCTGGGGAGGAGAATGAAATACAACTTCACGATGTGGTTACGTATGCCATGCAGTGCAATCACAGGCTGGTTCGGGAGGAAATGGAGCAGGCATGAAGTTGTGCTTTAATTGTCAACACCCCTTTCGCAGATGGTGAGCTCACAGCTGTAAGACCAGTAGGCCATCAAGCTACACCTGGTGTGAGAAGCATCGTCCGAACGAGGGTGTGTTTATTAAGGTTGAGATTTGGGAGGTTTGGGGATGAAGACAGGCGGACAGGCTCTGTGGTGTTGACCTCATAGAGGACAAAAGAAAAATAACTAGTTTTTAAGACATCAGTGTCAAAGTTCGTGGAATTCCTTAAATAGGAAGTAAAACTAGACAGGCCATACTATTACAGAAAAAAAAAATCAATGATGTTATAGTGTAATGCCGTTGATGCAATGCAACGTCATGGTTACCAGACTGATTGTCTGATTATTTTCCTATAGCAGTGTGATAATCCTTTACAGCAAGCAAGTTGTTATTTTTTTTATAAACACTGATACAACATACTTGTGTGTGTAGAAATATTTGCATATAGTCTTGTGGAACATCCAGAAGCAAGTTATTTTCTGTTATCACATACAATAACAGCAGCTTTAAACAGGCATTCTCTCCTCAGCCTCTCTTTCTTAATTCTATTGAAATTAATAAGATGACAAATATGCAGCTTGGCGTGCCAGGGAATCCGCAGTGCCTGCTGTCAGGAGCACTTTCCCAGGTTCGAAAATCTGAGTGTTATAAAGAGCTTAGGTGGGAGACTCCTTCCAAAAATGCTAAATAAAGTTCTTAGTACAGAAAACTTCACAATATTAACAATTACTCACTTTTTAAATCCAATTTTGTGGCGTGTATTCAGTGTTAGTCCCAGTGTTGGTTGTTATTATTGAAAGCATAACATGCGGTATTAGGACATTAATATAAATCAGTGGTTTTCCCAGAAGCTGTCACTACTGTCAGAACTGCTGTAATAGGATATCAACACCTTCTGATAAAATTGGGATTTGTTAGAAGTTTCGTTTTGTTATATTAGTTACATTTTCTCTTTGTGGTTTTTTAATACACTTTTTAACTCCTGAATGTGTCCAGCACTGGCGTGCAACCAATTTACAACCTTCTTGTTTTATGTGTTTAAGATAGAAATTCCCTCTCCTGGAGACTATCCCTGGAGACTTAGGGCATGGGGGGGGGGGGTTTGGGGTTTATACCCTGGATGGGGTGTCAACCCATCACCAGGCACACACACGCTCATTCATACTCTAAGGGCATTTTGATAATGCCATTTAGTCTAATCTGCATGTCTTCAGACTGTGGAAGAAAACTCACAAAGTACCATTAAGAAACCCACCAAGCACGGGGAGAACATGAAAATTTACTCGATGTGAATTCACTTTACAGGTGTAAATTCATTCAGTGCTCATTTAGGACCCAATCCTCATACTAACGCTTTCAAACTCAAGACAAACACAAACACCAGAGAAAAAAAAAAAAAACTCACCAGCTTGGTTAGTTGTTATGTTGACAGACAAATATTGGGGCGAATGTGGGCTCTGGTCTGAAACGCCATTGACAGCCTGCACCTCAAAGGTGTACTGTGTGTGAGCTAGCAGGTCACTGATGTAGACCCACGTGTCAGTGAGGCCCAGCTGGCGTGGTGTGAACTGAACGTTGTCCCCGCATCGTGTACAGCCTCTGCCACCGCAGCTCTTGCAGATGACGTTGTAAACGACGTCGCCGCGCCCGCCGCTATCACGTGGTGGACTCCACTCCAGCTTCAGCGACGTCTCGTTTACATTGGAGATCACATTCAGTGGAGCCGTCGGTACAGCTGTAGACATCACACACATAAACAGAGATACACATAAACCTAAAAGGTAAATATGACCAACAAATGGTTTGAAGCTTAGACTAAATCTAATATAATAATCTAATAATCTAAAATTGAATAGCTTATAATTACAATGACAACCTGGATGTTTGCATAACACATGTATCATGAATTCATCCTTTTTAATCCTACTAAAAGCATTTACACTTCCACTAGCTGTAGCTGTTACTATGAACGTCACTCTTGGTTGATTTCTTTTCCTTTTGAATAAAATGGACGCTCTGGATGCTTACAAAGTCTCCTTTCTATTATAACATCTGGGCCGAAATAAACAGTTTAACACCTGTAATAGGGGGAATTACCCTGGCAATCCATGTAAAACCATTTCTGTCCAAACAAGGTTTAAAAAAAGGAGAGGTTGAAAATATACAGGAAGGTTAAACATGATGTCTCAGATCTCAGACAGAAATCCTAATGTGTTCGAAAACAGTCCTGTTTTTCTAAAACCATATTACAACATCACTGTTTCCAAACCGCAATTACATCCTGAATTTTTGTTTAGTCCAGTTCTGCAGCTAATTCATATGTGCTCTGTGTAAAAACAATGAATTGCACCGAGACTTGGAACACAGCAATTACAGGGTTGTCTCATACTGCTCTACATCAAACCAACATCATTCGGCACTGCTAATTAACGACAGGAAATACAGGTTTACTGCTCACCGGAGGCTAAAAGCTCATGCTGTGAGGTACGTCACGTTCAAGACTGGTAAAATTCTCCCTGTGTGTATGGGTTTGAGAAATGAAATGCACAGGATGAAAAATCTTTGCAAATGTTCACATGAAAAAGTGAAAGTCATTTGCAATTACAGGGCCTCCTTTTTTTGATAGACAGCCCATCTAAAACAACAAACAAACCAATAAAAAAAAATACGCTGTATTTATCTTTAGCAGGCATGTGGTTTTAATTTGTATATCCTGTTCTCTGGGGGCTAATAAGACAACCAAGAGGCAACCCTCTTCCTTCTTGATGTTGAAAAAGAAAAAAGAAAAAAAGAACATCCGACTGATAGCTCATTTATGACCCTTTTAATCACATCCCCATTACGAGACATCTCCAGTCCTGAAGGGCAAACTCATGATGGCCCCCCGTTATTGCACGCAAAACTGTTCCTAAACATTGCCTTCCTAGGGAAAGCGGGTGGTAATGGGCGGTGTTAAGCTCTTTGGAGCCCTCAGATGTGCTCCTTTCCAGTCTTTACTCAGTGTGAAGCCTGCTGAGCGGCAGCTCAGTGACGTTGATGCTGTTTTCTTATTCACAACAGCTGCTCTGCTCCCAGGCCTGGCCTTATGCAAATGCCTTTTGTCAAACAGCTCAAGTGATCTTCCTTTCTATTTTGCTTTCTCTCTCGCTGGCTTTTTTTTTTCTCCCTCTCTCTCGTTCTCTGCCCTCCTCCTCCTCCTCCTCGCTCTCTCCTCACCATCGCTTTCAAACAGAAATGAAAACATGGTGCCTACAATAGTGAAGGCAGCTTTGGCAGCATCAGCCTCCTGTGTGTCGACAAAGAGGCCATGCCCTTCTCTGCTAGTCTGTAACCCGGACTGCTCCCAGGCCAGAGGGAATAAGCAGAGCCAGCGTGGTGGCAACAGAGGTTTAACCTGTTTTCTGTGATGTAAGAGGTCAAGGTTTGGCTAAAGGCTATGTGCTGCTGTTGTCATACTTAAAGCGCTGAAATATAACAGAACTGAGAATTTTGTCAGCAGATGCTATTTGCTGGTTTACCGTTTCACATAACAATTTTTCTTACAGTATGATGATTTGGTTTAAGATTTTGTAAGACTCTTTTGAAATACTAGTCTTGCCTATTGCCTAAAATGAATATAATAAATGTGGAGATACTTAGGGATATAACAGGACTGATTTCAGGGAGCAGCTGCTATTTGCAGCTGATTTGTAACCTTGTGTAACCTCCACATATTTACACTTACATGTCCTTGGGTGGTGTGTTTCTCTGCGTTTTGAAAAGCTTACTCATATAGCCTGAATACAATCTCAACTTTCTCATCATCCAAATTAAAGTCAGCATAATCCTCTCAGCATTACTGCCCTCTTATCTGCAGCTAGAAAGTCTAACTAAACCTTTTGAACGTTAGACAAGCTCTAACTGTATAAGATTAAGGTAATGTATAAATTACCTTGTGTATACACAGAACAACGAACAGTGCAAGTTTTTGGACCTGTGCTGGTTTTAAATATTAGATGAAAATATTTCTAGGATAATTCAGAAAATTAAACCGTCTTAAAAAATGAGCAGAGGATAAAATATTTGGTAAGCATTCTTGTGATCATTTTGATGATAAATGTGAAGTACAACTGAAGTGACGTACTTGTGCAGGGCATCTGGATGGGGTCGGAGTCGGTGCGGTAATAGTTGTTGCGGCACACACAGTTGGTGGCTCCATCGTTGGTGGTGCGGCTGTTGATGGGACATGGCAGACACGCCTCATCGCCCTGCGCTGGCTTGAAGAAACCCGACTGGCATGCTGGAAGAAAAAACAAAACAAAAAACAGTCATGGAGTGAGGAAAAAGTAGTCTGCTCTTTGATTCTTCACATTTGCCAAGGGCCCAGGCATGGGAAGGAAATTAAGGGCCATGGGAGTGAAGCTGAACCATTCTTAGAAGAGGCCCGGCAAAGCGAGCCTTCAGCTTGAACTGAATTACTGAAACCTCCTTGCTCCCTTCTGACACATTAAGAGTGCTCCATTTCCTGTGATTTGCTCATGGATGTCATCTCTTTCAGGGAGAATTGAGACAGAGACAGAATGGGAAAGAGAAGGGGAGGGGAAATTAATCATAAAGCATTATTGCTATGAAGCATGCGGTGTGCCAGTGTACGTAGCTGAGCTGTACCACTCCACATGTAAATGTTAGTCCTTCCATTTTCTATTTTAGCGAACACTTTCCTCATCACCTCAATGACCTTCCATTGCTCCTGACCTGAGAGGACCTCCCAAATTGCACAGCACCTGCTTGGGCACTGTATCAAATGCTTTTTATTTATCGCACTGGACCCAAGAGCAGAATAGGAAAAATTTCACTTAGTAACCAACACCAGCCTTTTTTTTCACCCTTTTGTCTAAGTTACAGAGTAAGATTTGACAGGATCTCCCTAAACATTATTAATAGTTCACACAGAGTGCTTGGGTCCCTGAGAGACATCATTATACAGCCATAACAAACAACAACAGATTTTTCCACCCACAGGAACGAATTGGTGTACTGTAACAGGCTTGGACGGAGATGTAGAGAGCATCCCTGTACGCCGGCCCAACCCCTGTGTGGACAGGGAGCAGAGGAGACGGAGAGAGGGAGAAAGAGATATAAAGACAGAAATGAAGATAGAAAAAAAGTTCCTTATACACATCTGGTTTTCAAGGGAGAGTCGGCCTCACCTCTAGCCAAGCATTCTGTAAAACTCTTCTTAAACTTGTTCCTAACACACTGCTCTCCCCTCGATGCCACACATGGCTAACTTATGCATTTAATCTTCTAGGCCTCTCAGGGAAGCTGAGAGCAATAAAGCAGACTCGTCGTCCTCCACGGTTTTAGCTGGAATTCACGGCTGCAGACAGAGGAGGTTATTTGCAGCGACTAACCCCCAGTCAGGGCTCGGTCCAGCCGCTAAACGTCTTAAAAGTAAGTAGGGCCGCATCTGCCGACTTGCTGACATCATGTTCTTTGGGCTCAATTACGGAGGGCAGGGGTTAACCGGAGCCTCGCGTCCCTTCTGGGGCACATGGTATTTCAAGAAATCAGGTCAGACAGAAAGACTCCCGCTATCCCATGCTCTCTTTCACCTGCTCTCTTTCAAACTGTCGCTCTCTATCTCGCTTCATCGCCTCCATCAACCACAGGAGCAAAGGTGCTGGGGAAACCACCAAACAGGCGCACACGCTTGCTTATACAGAACATACTCTCTTGCTGTCTAAAGAATATAAACAAACTCCATCTTTCCCACATCCAAGTTCTCATAAGCCTCCAACAGGAATCCCAGCCTGACAGCTCTCTTACATTCGACATGTTCTTTCTTCTCCAAACATAGTGACACACAACGTGCTTACACACTGCTCTGTGGCATAACTAGAGTTAAAAGCATGGTGAAATATTCAGCACTAGAGTGTGATTCCGGATGAGGCATTAATACGAGTTTGAGGATGGGGAAATGGGCTGCAGGAAAATATACACCACCACAGCAATAAGGCACTTCACCTCCCATTAGTTGTGACATGTTTTCCTTCTCTTATGATTTATGGCCAAAATAAATGGTGGATGAAGTGAAATATGAGGCTCTTGCATTCAGCGTCAACACAATCCCTAAATGAAGCTCGGACTACGGAGCTGAAGGAGTGGACTGGGACTTCAACATATCAAAACTGCGCCCATGAAAATGAAAAGCAGCTCTATGGCAGAAGAAGGGAAACAGAGTGGTTGTACATCCGGAGAAAATAAAACATACAAGAGAAATTTTTACGTGGAAACGCACATGGACGTGAAGTGAGAAAATATACGAGAGCGGAGTAAAGTGATATCCTGCTCCTGCCCGAATCAGTGCTAATGTACTCGCGTATTTAAAAGACAATCAGAGCCTGAGCTGAGAAAATAAACGCATCTGCGGTGTCCTGAGAGGGGTCAACTGCACAGGCTTTTTACATCTTGCTGTTTACTTGCGGATGGTTCTATCTGAGATGGTCTGTACATGCTTTACAAAAATATAAGGGGACATGTAAAACAAAAGTTTTAAGTTGAAAAATCAATCAAGTTTTGTCATTTTAAACTTCGGGACAAACAAATCACTGAGTCAGGATACGCTGTTGTAGGACAATCATTTCCTTTCCAAATAACAGCGCAACCTGACGTTTTTTTATGCCTCTTATGATCAGAGATCTTGCTGTCACATGACGCACAAAACCGGCTAGACAAATAATGAATTGACGAGACGAGATAAAGCTGATAATGTTAAGAAACTTCAGTTATGGGATATTACCAGTTTTAATCAAGCTCCCTCTGTTCTTTACCACAATTTCTAGGGCAGTGCATTGACAGATTTATGATATGGTGATATTTACCGCATTCTCATAAGGTAAGAGTTAATCAAGCCATTGTTTAAGCAGAATATCAATGTGGTTTACTTTTTATTATTGACCTATTTTTCTCCCTCCCTTGCTATTCACCTGTCCCTCTCCTACAGTATCTGTGCTGTCTGACGAGTGAATGAGGTCACTGAGCGTGTGCTCACAACTGTGTGTTCAGTATAAAACAGGTGCGATAAGAAAACTAGGCTGGGAAAAAAATCTACCTCATTTAAGCTTTGAGGAAACAAACATTAAAATATAATAAATGCTAATTGAATACCATGGGAGGCCTAATAACACTAATGAAAACATAATGACATTGTCAGCCCAATTTATCCCCTGTATGTATTCTAAATTAGCAAACATAACACAGCAAGTATCATCATGTATATAAAAAAATATTTGAAATGTAAATTTACTGAGCATTTATCTTATGATGCTACCTGAGATGAAATGGTCACTACACAAGCGCCTGTGACACCAACAGGGGCTCATCTCTGACCAGGATTAGCCTCGTCTCCCCCCGCTGGATGGCTGATAACCACAAATCTCTTTTCTTTTTGTCAGTGGGAAACTGATAAAACTGTCTCCCAGGTTTTTACCCTTGCATGTTGTGGTATTCCCCATGCACAACAACTTCCCGGAATTGTAAAACCACAGACAGATCGCCAGACAAAAGGGTGGCTGGCTCAGATTTTCACAGAGTTTTGTTTCATTTATGATATTGATTAGGATATTAGGATATTATTTTCCCTAATGTGATCTATCTATCT
>JAOVVA010000001.1:21313466-21358445 GCA_028565275.1 Leiocassis micropogon
TTCACAGAGTTTTGTTTCATTTATGATATTGATTAGGATATTAGGATATTATTTTCCCTAATGTGATCTATCTATCTTACAACATGCTTTTTAATTAATTCATTTGCCACTTCATTAGGTACACCGTACTAGTACTGGGTTGGACCCTATCGGACTGCTTTAATACTATAACATACATTAAAGAAGGTGCTGGATTTATCAGCTGCCGTTCCATGATGCAAGTCTCCCTTCCCACCACATCTCAAAGGTGTGCAATTGGTTGAGATCTGGTGAGCGCAATTCCAATATGGTTGTAAGTGAAAATGCCAGTAGAGGAGCAGCTTTGTAAATAATCAGACCAGCCTGTCAGGGACCAACAACAATGCCATGTTCAAAGTCACGCAAGTCACCTTTCTTCTTACCTTTCTAAATTTTAGGAGATTCTTTTGACCATGTCCATATGCCTAAATACGTTGAGTTGCTTCCATGTGATTGGCTGATTAGATATTTGTGTTAACGAGCAGGTGTACCTAATGAAGTGGCCGCTGAGTGTATAAGCCTATCAGTTGTTCCCTCACCATCTCGATTTTATTCCTAAATTTAATACAACCACAAAGTAAAATGCAGCTTCAGCATGACAGAGAAACCACTAAGCAGAAACACGTCCAGGTCCTGAAGACTTTGCTGTGGGTAAAACGTACTGAACATTACAAACAGCCGACACTGGAAACTCCTTCCATGGATCGTAAATAAACCTCTATTTGTAGGAAACATCAGCACATCACTGAGTATAGATTTTAAGTTGTTAAAATACATTTGTAGCATTTACATTTGTTTTTTCATTATTTTTAGATTATGAATATAGTCTAACACCATATAAGCTGGGAAATAATGAGCATATTAATATTAATATATATCATTTGAATTACAACTGGTGCTACTGTCAAAGCTGCTATTAAAAAAAAAATCAAAAATAAACTTTCTAATAGTTTGGGAAATTGAACAGCTACGTTATTTTTTTTAATTGATTAAATTGATTAATCATTGATCTGTTAATAAGTTGATAACATCAGAAAACATCGGTGCTGAGTCACTAAAAGGAAGGCTGGAAGAATATAAAGTTAGGAAGAGTTAGTCAGAAACTTAAAAATGAGTGAAATAACACTGTGAATTATGCTGAACTTTTCCTGGCATACACAGAAACAGCAACACAGCTTGCAAGCTCCTAGGAAATTTCCAAATTTGTGAATGAGGAATCATTTTGTAAACACAACGAGTATGACCCCATTGAAATGCAGCAATAAGTGCTCACTTTAACACAGTCACTTTTTGTTTTTATTTGAAAACTCTGCGGCTACGTGAAATCATTCCAGCTAGGAATATTCATTCAGTGTGTTTTTCTTTCCTTTTCCGCCCATATAAATCGTTAAGCAAAAGTGCACTTTGGGAACGGGATTGAAATGAAAATGTGCTCTTAAATAAGGTAGAAATGAAGGTTGTAACATTCTAATGGAATTTATAAACACTTCAGGTCTAATTTAGCAGCAGGCCTGTCAAAATGCTCCAGATCACCTCAAAGTGGTTCCAGGTTTTGTGTCAAAAAAAAGAAAAAAAGAAAAAAGATTCTGCATTTTCCTGGCTGTTAAAAGTTAAGACAAAAATGGTGACAGGCCCACCCTCAAGCGCTTTCTTGCTTGTGTTTATTACTCTTAATAACTGTTGGAGACACAAAAAAAAAAGGAACAGCAGCCTAACTCGAGGCGAATACGCAGAAGGACGTGTAAAAGCCACACCTTGAGGCAGCGTGCAGGGTGCCAAAACACCAGTCGGATTTTATTGCAGGTAATTTGCTGGTTGTTTCAAAGGTTTCCAGACCATGTCGTCCGTGCTGATTTATGTGGGCACTAAAGACGGACCTGTAGCCCCAGACATCTCTCTGTGTGTGTGTTCTGGGCAGTGTTGAACCTTTTAGAACGTCTGCGCTAAACTAAAAGTATTTGCCAGCAGGCACCAGATGTGGCTTTTTCTATCCATCATGGCCGCCTGCAAACACTCTGCTACTGGAAGACCACTAGTTGTAAATTGTAGTTAATCCATAAAAATTACTTTTTTTTTCTTTTTTTTTTTACATGTACATACACATATGTACACGTGTATACACAGATATTCCAACACTCACATGCTCACTCATACACATGTCCCCACAGCCCCCACAAAATGACTCCTTTGTCTGAGAGGCTGGGTGAATGTAGCGGTAACGGATCCCCTCCCCTTTTTTCTGTGGGCTGTTCATTCAAGCGCTCCAAAGCCAGCCTGAAACTGCATTTAATGAAAGCTATATTAAAGAGACGCACGGGAGAGGTGTGTGTGTTTGTGTGTGTGTGTGTGTGTGTGGTTGTTTGTGCATGTGTGAGCGTGCATTGAAAAAAAAAAAGAAAAGATGGGAAAAGGAGGTGGGGCATCACAGGATGCTTGGTTTTGTTAGCGCAGCAGAAAAAAAGTGCTGAAAGCAGAGAATTACGGACGAGTAGTATGGATGAGAGAGGGGGATCCTACTGTGAAAGATGGGGGTGGGTGGGTATACTGTAGCTTACGATCAGAACATAAATCTGTTGTTTTCCCTGCTTGAAAATAGTTACTACCTTGATGTCCTAAAATAGATTTGAGAGGATTTCCTAACACTATATATAAACACAATTTAAATAAGAATACAAACGTTTTATATATAGTACCGTCATGGTTTGCTGTAACTGCCCTGACTAACCATCAGTGGTAAAGGTATCATTCACTGGTGGTCCCAAGTTACAGTCAGCCCATCCTCTTTATCCTCACTGCTCTGAAGGTGATGAAAGAGTTTGTTTCATCGCAGTAACAGATCGAGAATTTGGCAGAGTCTCCCCAGGCCTTGCAATTCAATTAGAACCCGGGGCCTGGGCAGATAATTCAATCAAGGCTGTGTGAAAGCAATTAAAGGCCCGGCGTTCGGCTCACCCTACAATTTGGCCACAGATTACACGTTCATTTCCCTCTCTGGGCATCCGTGTCCACTGCAATTAACATGTCTGGATCTACCCAGGCCTCCGTGAGGGACGTACCTGTAACCCCTAGAGTTAGCAAGTATTTCTGATCGGCTAAAAAAGCCTGACTTTTACTGAAAACATAATAGGAACTAGCATGCATAAACAGATAGCTTTCCGAGGAACATGCTATCAAATGCTAATGCATATAACAGATGACAATGGCAGAATGTTCGGTAATGCATTCAACAGGTTCTAAAGGTTTTAGTTTGAAAAAGCGCGTTATAGCAAACAGTTTGCCTTAATCGTACAACATTCCTAGACTAAAAACTATGGTAAGAAAAGTTTGCGTAAATTTTCCTATAGAAGGTTTTACCTGATAGCTAAGCTTTCTGATTACTCTTTCTAATACTTTACCATTCGGGGGAAGGAAAAACCCTGCTAGTTGGTAACGATTCAAAATATATTCTGAAAAAAAAAATGGCATCTGGGATCTGTATGGAAGAGGATTAGGGCCACCATAAAAAATGTATTAAAGAGTTCTGACTTTTTCTTCAGAATTATGACTATAATTTTAGAATTCCGACTTTAACATCAGAAGTATGGGTACAGTGGACTTTCTCACTAAAGTTTTTCCCTTACAGGTACCCATAATTCTCTACTTTAAAGTCAGAATTATGAGAAAGAAAAGTCAGAATTCTGAGATTAAAGTCAGAATTTTTTTTTATGATGGCTCTAATCTTCTTCTACAGAATCGTGCAGAAACGAAGTAAAGGGATTGAATGTTCTAGGGATATCTAAATCCCAAAAAACAATCATTCTACAAAATTTCAATAATTTAACAAACATTCAAAAAGGACATAAATTAACATCATCATCTGTGCTTATGGAAACTTTTGTATACAGTAGATATATTAAGGTTAATTTAGACTAATGTCTTAATCTGAGCATACACAATAATAATTGGATATAAGAAGTTATAAGTAGATATTCTGTAAAGGTAAACTAATGCACAGAATAACTTCTGTGTATATTACTGTACTCTATATTGGAAAAAAAAATCTCCTCCTGAACCATTGTCCTCCCAGTGGAGATATTCCTTACTCCTGATGTGTGTTCTGTGTGATAAGTTTTGCTAAAGAAGGTTCTCGATGTCTCTTTTCCCTAAAAGAGTGAAATTACTTTAACACCCAAAGGATATAGTGTGTTAAAATTTTGGTACATTAGTCATGAACTAAATATCATGTATCCAGCAATGGGGGAAAAAAAAACCCTATCATCATTAGGTTTGATATTTGAATGTATTGTAGATGTATGAGCTGTATATAACCCTGTTACACGAGCATGGCTCACTGAACGTGCTGGCTGCTTAAATATAAGTATATGGCTCATACTTTTCAGGCCTTTCCCAACTGTGAAAGCTCACATTTATGTGAATTCCTGATAAACACACCTCACACCAAAATTAAGACATATATCACATCCAGGGAGTGTTTATGCAAGTGTGAGTTCAACTCTGGCAGTTGTCGCGGCTGCAACCCAAATCCTCCTGCGCACAGATTAATCGGGCCGGTGGAGTGTGTGTGAGAAGGGAGATTACCTAAAAAATGTGCCCAACACCTGGGAAATGAGTCCTCCGGGGTGGCCGCAACAGCTGGAAGGTTTGTGCTTGTTGCACATGTTGTGTTTGCTCACACGCTCACATATGTGCGAACACACACAGAGTAGATTAAAAGAATAAGCGAATAAAAGCCGCAGTCCCAGGCTGCAGCCCAGATGACTGCTTAATCTTGCAGTGTCGTCAGATGGTAAAGGTAAGAAATGCTGGGATGTTTGTTGAGGGGTATGATCCATATGTTGATCCATTTAGGAGCCACAAGGACAGAAAGGGTATGAAGATTAAGAACTGCTGACAGTATATTTATTTCACATAACAGCCATCTTAGGGTGTTTTTTCAGACTTGATTTCGGCAATGCATACACAAGATGGCTGCTGTGTGTATGATGGGTAAATGGTATGGTTTTGTGTACATCCTTAGAAATAAACAGTATATTATGATAAATAAAAAGTGTACATAGACTATTCTTAGTAATGTTTTGGGGATTCTACTCAATCAAAATCTAAATTTTTAGTTATTGAAAGTTTTCACTAACCAGCTATTTCAACACTACTGCACAACAACATCAACCCAAACACTCACACAAAGAAAAATCACAAAAATGGTTGTTGCTAATATGGTTGCTAATCAGGGGCAGCCAATATACCCATGACGTTTATCTATGGCTTTGAAACCAGATGCTGAATTTACAATAGACATGTTAAAAAGAAGATTATCTTCTACAAAAGTATCAGCAGCTATGATGCACGTTTAACGACTAGGTTTTTCATCAAATACTATTAAAAGATTATATATGGAACATGCCTTAAATTCTTTGTGCGATGTTAATTTAAGCTTAAATAATCTCTTTAATCTTTTTAAAATGTTCATGAAGGTCGATTCTCTTTTCACCACGTCTAAATTCTTTTTTAGAATATGGTTGTAAAGCCATAACTAAAGCATATAAGATTAATAAGCATATGCCTGGCCTTGATCTAATAGTTTATTAAATAAAAATATTGCAACATTTCAAATGTTCAAAATGTTTTTTGTTTGTTTTCCAACTAAGAAATGAATTAGTTTAACTTATTCAGTTTTCCCTAAAACACTAACACAATGAGCAAATGTAACTGTGCAAATGTTAGAGCACTCGAATACATTTGGGGGAAATGCCAACTTCCCTATTCTGTATACATGTGATCAAAGACAGATAAATGAAATTTGGCTAATGTTAATCTAATGAACTTGGAAAAGAGTATCACAGTATTTCTTACCAAGATTGCATGGCTAATTGCACTCATTTAGGCTCGTGGAAAGCTGAGGCATTATCACGATTCGGATTCATGATCCAATTGAAAGAGCAAATACTTACTTTTAAGTAAGTATAAAGTCTAACATGGTCAATTAAAACAGTTTAAGAGAACCATGATAATTATGGAGAGCTGGTTTACAATTGTATGATGGTTTAATGTCACTTGATGACAATAAATCTACAGGCTTATTATTATTATTATTATTATTATTATTCCATCAGAGTAGTGGAAATCATAAAGCAATTACATTTATTATTGAATACTTCCATTTATTAGCCTGTCTGACTGACCACTAGAATTAAATGCATTTACTACAACCTCACACACAGGGAGACCTACTGTATAAATAGTACCATCTAATACCCTTCTAATGCACTCTGTTGGTGATAATTACAGGAATAAAAAGCTCTATGGCTCCAATAAATAATAAAACGTTTCCACACGTTTAAATAATGAGTCTAATATTTGAATTATGTTAACAAAATTTAGAGTTAAAGGGGTCGCGGGGTGCAAAAACATTGAGAATCCCTGCCTTAGTGGATTAGGCCTTTAATCTTCCAGACCCACAAAAGGTATGCAGAGAAGCATAGGGTTTGTGCATATGGTTTCCCCATACACACTGTACACTTTCTGCATGGAAGTTTCTCATTGGCTTTGGTAATGACTAAAGGACTAATCTAAGATTGAAATTAACATGAATGTCACCCATGGATTGTCACCTGAATAATGATAGTTCATTTCAAATAACAAATATAGCCAGGGCCAAGGAAGAGTAAAATGAAAAAAAAAAAAGGTAAAAAAATAAAATAAAAAGAAAATTTTACATAGAAGCCATTTTATTAAAGCACCTATGATTAAAACCATGTGTTAAGATTTGAATTTGAACAAAAATGGGTAAAAAAAAAAGTTTTTTTTCCTTCTTTTTAAAGCTGCACCAATAATGTGTGGAATTTTCACTGCAGAGCAATTCCCTTCCCATACAGGACAAAAGTGCATAAATAAAGGCTGGTAAAATTACAGCAATCACAGGAGGCAGCTGAATACATACAGACACAAATCACTTGACTGATAGCTCACAGGGATGTGAGGAGGATATTTGATTGGAAGTGGACCTCCTATTTCTATCCACCCCCACTTTGCTTCTTTACCTTGATGGAGCAGGTTGCAGATGGCTGAAGCAGAGCAAGACCTGCATGTGCATTTATCTCCATTAAAGATGCACTGTCAGTCAAAGAAGGCTGCCTGATTGAGAGTCACGGCCTCTGTGGGGACCTTAATTTCCTCTGTGAGATACAGATCAGTGAACATGGTCTTGGGAGCAGGAATTTCCTGGGTGAGAGAGGGTGGTCAGATAACCACACACATGGACTCACGAGGCAGACATACAGGTGCACTATTAGGAGATATTGTAGGTTTTACATCCTGTCAATATACCATTCAGCTAACACCAAAAAAAAAAAAAAGCTATCATTGTATTGGTCATGTTAGGATGAAGTGAAAAAAAAGAAGAGGGCTCTTTCTTCTCCCTTTTGCTCTCAGGTGGCTTGCTTCAAGAGAAAGGCCAGAAAAAATAGGGATCCGATGGCTCAGGTGATGTTACATCGCTCTGCTTTTTTGTCAATTCCAAAAAAAAAAAAAAAGCTAGGGTATTGGGTTAAATATGGGAAATACACATATGCTATTCACATAATCAGCGTTCATCATTATACCAAGACAATACTATGTATAAAACATGGGTTGAGACCTTGTAGTCACAAAAGAACCACGATCCTTATTACGATGTGGATGAACCTTTGGCGCTAAGTGCTTTGAGCGTCTTTGTGGCTCGTGCCTGGATTGATGCATTGCCAGCTTTTATGGGTTTTGACTGCGCCTGTCAGAACCTTGGCCCCGAAACTCTGAATGTGCCCTTTGCTCAAGGACGGGTAGTTACCAGGGCAACAGCAGCCATTGCGGCGCACATCCCTCCCTTGTTGTGCAAGCATCCCACTGGTCAAAGGCGCAAACTGCCTCAGTGAAGAAGAGTAAAAAGGAGGGGGGAAGCAGAGCTTTAGAAAGCAAGGTGTGTTTAGAACAGCCTCGGCATATGAATGGTGAGCGAGAGGGGGAGGCAGAAATGTGAGGAAGCAATCTTAGGGCAAACAAAATTGTCCTTTACAGAACAATACTGAGAACAAAAACAAAAACGGAAAAAAAAAAAGGTTTAGAAATATCTTTTCTCATCCAGTCAATACAACTGACTATCAATCTTTGTTTCAGAGGCGTGGAGCCTTTGGGGAAGAACTTGGATGATGATTTTTATGAAAAAAAAAAAATGTTTTTTACTTTGACTAAATGCTGCAAATACTTCCTACTAAAAGAAGAGCAGTTTGTCACTCAAACAAATTATGCAGCGAAAGAGTAGACAGAAAGAGTGAATGTCTCTGTAGGCAGACTCATGGAGCCGTCCTACTGCGATGGCTAGTGACAGCGGCAGGACAAGGTGGTGTGATGGGTGATAGACAGGTAGCATAAAGGAGTTGTGTGTTTCCCGTCAGTGTAAGCAGCAGGAAAAGATGAGGGAGGGGAATGTGGGGGCAGAGTGGAAGTGTAGGGAGCAGCTGGTGCCCCATCTTGTCACTAGCCTTGTGCAACCCTCCCTGTCCAGAAAATCTGAAGATAGGGATGCACACAAAAAAAATCTTCAGACATGTATAGGGGAGCAAAATGGACTGTCTGAGGGCAAGTATCAAATTCATTTGCTTCCTCCAATAAATCAGTCGCCATCCCTGGAGTATATTTATGCAAGATTATATCGTATCGGTACTGACCAAACGTCCTTAATGAGCCTTCAGGGAGTAAGACTGCTATTATCTATTCCATCTGAAAAAGCAACAGCTGCATAGTGCCTCCAAAGTGGGTGTGGACGCAACACACACAGCCTACTTATGATTCTGCTTGACCTTTTGATTGCAACATGTGAATATCTATTTTCAAACATGTTGTTTTCTATTTGCTTATTAGTTTATAGTTAGTTTATAGTTTACTACCCACCATAGTGTTAAACATCTAGGTTAAGGAAATATGAATGCTTTTGGCAGGTTTCTCACCCTCAGGACTTCTTTTTGTAGAGCTCAGTTCATGTCCATGGACCAACTGCACTAAGGTATGAGCTCTACAGTCTTCCTGGGCTGTATATCATTTTGCCTTGTGGGCTGTGGACTTCAGTGTCGAAACCTTAGTTCTGATTTCACTGTAGATACTTCATCACAATGTGTTGTGAATTTAATATTTCAGATAACCCAACAGATTCCGAAAAATGCAGGTCAAAACAAGCTGGGCTGGCATGAACCCAAACTCAAGACTCTGTTTGAGGTTTGCATCAAACCATGTCAAAGAAAAACGCTCGATATTCGCCATTTATAGTATGCTTCCCTGAGGCGTCTACACCTGCACCGAGGCAGGGAAGCGCATTGTTCACAGGCGATTCGTTCCGAAGGTTTAATGGCAGCCATTTAGGAATACATTACAGGCGCCAATCATCGATCCAAAGTGAGGTTGCGCCCCAGAATGAATACAGGATGAGCTCGACACATCATTTAATTAGCCTTTAAATATGTCAATGATTTGTTTCGGCTCAGGAAAGAAAAAAAAACTGCACTTTTGTCCGGCTCTTCCAAATGTCTTCTCTGTAGCTTCAGTCTGCTTAACCTTGTTACAGAGGAGTTGCGAGCAGCTTGGCGCTCTCCCATTTGTCCCAATCAATGGAGCCTGTTAAAAGCAGACCCCAGGGGTCAGGGAAATTAAGCGGCCCTGCTTGCATTGAAGAAGGGGGCTGGGGCCCGGGACACACGGGTGATGAGCAAGGCCTCTTTGTTTCTATGGCAACATCGTGCTGGACTGCTGCTCCTCGCCTCGTCTGCATTTGTTTGGCCAGTCTGAGGGAACAATGGCACCTCAGCAATGAGAGATTTGCTTGTTATATGCTTGCTGAAGAGAGAGCTCACTTAAGGGCATGTTTACTGTAAAGTTAATCTTATTTATTTGTAAGGCTTTTAAATGTATAATTGCTTAAACATAATTGCAGCTGACACCGAACATCAAGTTTTATTTATTATTTGAAAAATGCTTTTATTTAAAAAAAGGGTGGAACCCATCTTTTCTAGGTCAGGGCAATTGCTCCCCAAAGTGTAACTAAGTTATTTTATTCTCTTTGTGGACCACACACGCAGAGTTCATAATAGTTGGCGTTCAAATATGCTCACATTAGACTGTATCTGCATGATTTGACTCCAAAGACATAAGCATTTGCACTTCTTTTTGCACTTTCTTAGGTATGAAGACCGCTACAGTGTTTTTACAAAACACAAACTCAGTGATTTAGTCGGCTTAATCCCAAACATGTCATGACTATTTTTTCAACAATTCCATAACTATTCACATGCTTTGTACAAAGCATAGGAAAATAAAGTACCCAAATATGACCATGGGCACTGGGACAGTATGCTGCATAGGCTTATTAAGGCAACGGCTGAAACAACTCAACTCAACTCAACTCATCTTTATTTGTATAGCACTTTACCAACAAGAATGCCCCAAAGTGCTTCACATAAATAATAAAATAATATAGTAATCTAAAAAAAAAAGCACTATGTACATAACAAAATAATATAATACGTTTATTTTTATTTTCTTTTCTTTTATAATTTCCCCACCCATGTTTTTCAAAAACATGAAGGAAAGTATATACAGATGGCTCGATTGTCTGCCAACCAAGTGAATGGATTCTATATTCTATATTAGCGACTTCTATGGCTAGATCACATACAATGATTGACTTTCATTTTGTGCTAGCTGGCTAGCGTTGTTTTTTTGGATATACTGTACTCTATCACCAAGCTAGCTAACTTTGGAACTATTTTCCAATTTGGGACTATTTTCCAATGCTATCTTTTTTTGTTTGGAGATTATTTTACAACCAGTATATTACCACAGTTAATAACCTACAATAACAGTATGTGCTTTCCGTATTTGTTTTTTATTTTACTAACTATTAATCATGCCTGTAATTACTGGCAGCTATGAACAGGGTAGATTACAAAAAGTGGAGGTGATTTTTGTGTGGAAAAATCTGAAATAGTGGATAGTTTGTCAGAGATAAATAACTGCTTAAATAACAGTTTCTCATTGTAGTCAAGCATTTTGGACCATGGACAATATTAGCTAGCTACTAAAAATAAAACTAGCTATGCTTCCCTCTCATATGAAAGCTAATGAATGCTAGAGGAAACCAGGGCTAGTTTTAGGAGTAGCGAGCTAAGATTACCACAGTCACATTTTCATGAACAAATCTTACATACTGCTTGTTCATAATAAATCTACATTTAAGGATTTTGATGTACTTGGTTTCAGTTGAATGCTAAAATGATAAAGAAATACTCTCAGAAAATTCTTTAAGATTCCTGAAAAAAAAATTAATTGACCTATTATGAAACTTTTAATTGCTAGATAAGGGGCAAACCTTAAAAAACACCACCTAAAAATTATTCTTTGCAAAATTATTATCCACAACATCCTTCCCAGAGACTAAACTATCATTCCAATCCATCATACCCCATTCTACATTATTGGATACATTATAGGAAGCCAAACATCCCTCCCTCTACTTAAAATTGCTAGCAAGGCATGAAGGCCACCTTAAAGACACTATGTGTCCATCCATGTTACCATAGCAATGGTAGCCAAGGACACCGGAAGAGCTAGTAGTTCGATCCTGGCTGTCGACCATTATGAAGCAAAGCCTCCGTCACCAAAACAAACAGCTACATTACCGGCTTCCCCCGAGGCTTGAACCATGCATTCCATAGCTCAGTGATCACTTTCACGCAGGTCAATCCTGGCTTCTCATCGCAACAGCCATGAAGGTGAAGACAGCTTATTATCGTAAAGTAAACTGATGGCAGTTGTTTGTCAGCAGAGCACTTGTTAAAATTTTTGACTCTCTCAGCTCAGACAGTTAAGCATATATGACTTTTATAGACATTTATTTCTTATCGGCCTTTGGATAGTCATCCTGAGAAGAGCAGCTGGGTAAATACTGTAGGGTTGCCAAGTAACATAGACACATAGACTGGCACAATGCTGATTTGCTTTTAAAATCCTCTTTTGTGACTGCAAAAGGCCACTTAATCTAAATGAAGTGTAATGGAACCTTTGGCAGTTTAGCTGAGAAAGCGTCTGAGACTGAGAGACTTGCTGGATTAGTCTAAGGTTCCTGGAGCTAGCAGGATTAGTCCAGAGGGTCTGGCAGGAGCCGACAGACAGTTGCACACTGTAGCGGAGATCTTTTTTTTTTCTCTTGTGTGACAGGGGATCTGCAAGAGGACAATGCTAAACATCCTCTCTATAGTTTGAAATTAAATAAAATGAAAATTAAAAGAACATCATCTTACAAGTAGGGACAGTTGTAGTATTTCATGGAGAAAGGCTTTCAGGAGATTGCATCAGCAAACATCTACCAGTGAGATGAAAATTTTATTATGAAGAGAATTTATTCACTCCAGTTATAGAGATAACATGATTGATCCATGTCCAAGCATTGCTTCAGTTCTTGTCTTGTGAAAACTACAGCATAAACACAGTGCTACATACAGTACCATGACAACATTTACATCGAGACAGATCAATGTTGCTTCTTGAGCTTGAATACTTTATTGAACCAAAGCAATTACACAGAGTGTCACAGGCACTAGGTATTTTTAGCTGGACAGACTAATCAAGCACCAGCTTCAGTAGGCTAGGGTAACCTGTGCCTTCCCAGCAGTCAAATACCTTCTTATCAGCAAGTTACGGGTTACAGCCAGACAAGCTCAATTAGCCAGCACTTCAGCTTTGCATGAGGCTGTGCCTGCTTTCAGCACACGCCCCATATCAACAGAACGAGAGCGTCGACTGACAAGTGGGGGCCTCCCACAATGGCTTGATTGTGGCCAGTGCTGAAAGCACTGCCGGAGATTAGGGATAGAGCGTAGGTAGACGGAAGTCTCATCCTAACAGGGGTAAGAGATTGACTAGAACAGATGGTGAAAAAAAATACAACTTAATAAGTAAAGCAAATGACAGAGAGTATGCAGGACAACTGGGAAAAAGTCTTCACAGTAGTAGTTTATTAGGAAAATGTCGCTTTGCACCCCGATTCTTTTCCCAAGTTGGGATTAATGCGAAATGACTCTCAGCAAACTTTTCACTTAGGAACTTCTACAAACTGTGTCAATATCTGTTTGCGTCTTTTGTAGAGGCTTCTGATGTGCCTGGGCTTGTTTCCTGCTGCTGCTTTGATAGTATTGGCTTTGAAGTTCTTCCACTTTTGTAGCTAAACCAACCGAAACAAAACAACTACAATTGTGTCTATGATTTGAAGCCAGTGGTAATCGTTTTGGAAGGTGTATAGCCAAAGCCAAGAAAATTCAAAATGTTTTATCCACTGTGGGTCCATGGAAGTACATTTCAGACTTGCATTCAGGCAATGGAGCATCTGTTGAGCTCAATGGACTGCTGCGAAGCATTCTGATGGAACCATTTGATCCTTTTTTCACATGCACACATAGGTCACAAATTATCATGCCTCCTTGCCATAAATCTAAAAGAAATGTAAAATCCCATTGCTATAGTATATGCAGGGGTGTGTCTTAATCAAGATGTGCTGTACAAATGCAGAAAAAAAACAATGCAGAGAAAGCAATGGTATCATATGTGTTACCAGGATCCCATTACATATTTATTAGGATTACTATGGTTTTATATAAACTGTAATTACCATATAGCTAAGGTATGTCCGCACCCAGTTAAATGAATCGCTAAGACTCTTACTCCTCCCCTGTAATAAAACAGAATGATCCACCTACCCTCAGTGATTGAGCCTATGTGGTCTGGTGGCAAATTAGGTCATTATGTGAAAACATGTCATTACGAAGCTAAGTGCTTAAATCTATACACTGCTACTTATGGTAACAGGTTCATGTGGAGAAACTGTTAAATTGTGATGTTGACATCATTACGGCCTTGTGCTTATGGGAGCAACTACTTCTTATTTTGTCTTGTTTGTAAAAAAAAAAAAAACACACTTTCCACAAATTCTGCTCATCTGTCTAGAGCTGCACCAAGTACTGTTACAAATTATAGGCAATTAATCACCAGATCACCGGTCCCATCAGCTTGAAAGATAAACGCCTCAAAAAATAATAACCCAGCATGTGTGCTTCTATACGGTTGCTTTTCAGAGCTGCAGATTAAAACATGACATGCAACTCCAGCAAGTCTTAACAAAACCTGAATGGTGGGCACACAGCAAGGCCCTTTGATTACCAAGAGCTGGTCAATAATGCTAATGGTTATCCTGGGTGCTGCAAAACCATTCATCACACAGCTCCATTAAACTCGACAGCAACACAAAGCGTGGTCTTTGTGACGAGCAGTTGAAGTTGGGCAAAACCAAGTGCTGAGAAAGACATCAGTATTGAGAATGATTGATGCATGCATAAAATTGATGCCAAATATTTTTGGGATCTTTACCATGTGAAAATAGAACGCTAAAATGCTAAGATCAAACAAGAAAAAAATATCCATGACATACTGTACTGCGGCGATATAGGTATGTCTCTAATAACAAAATCTTTGTTATCACTCCCTCGTTGTGTTCTCTTTCTTCTGGCTTTTGGTTTTTACCAAAAAGCTGTCTTATCAAAGTTATTTTCTTTCCAGGCTTGGAAAATGCCATATGGAGAAAAAGAACCAACACAACGCCTTTATTAACAGGGCTTAATCCATTCCAGCTGTTTCTCTCTTTCAGAAGGGGACTGCTTCTGTGCACTTCAGAGAGAAATGTGCCCGGTATCGTCTCTGTGGTGCCGCCACACAGAGTCTTCTGGCGCAAAACCGATGGGGGAAAAAAGAGCCATCTTGACATCTAGCAAGTATCAGGCGCCTCCCTGGGTTGCCGGTTTGCAGAAGAAGCCTCCCAAATTTTGGGTCTTGCTGACAGCCTTGGTCTAACCACACTGGAACAAACTAGTCTCGGCTCTCTCCCAAACAGTGTCTCCTAGCACTAGTTGATGGTGCTTCTGATAACAATGGTCATCCAGCATTAGTGTATCAATGGCTTGGTCAGAATCAGCCTAGTGTTTAGAGTTTCTGTCAGCATTAACGGACCCTTGACTTCTTTTCTAAGCCATTGAGCATTATGTTTTGTGGACATTCCTAACAGGATGAACGCAATGATTCTGCAATGATTCACTTCGGTTATGACCGATGTCTGCCAGAATGTGGTTTTCTGCAAATCATTTCCTCAACAAGAAGTCATTAAAAATCTCACTACCTTGCAGCAAGATGGGTGTACAGCCTACTACACATAAAATATTGAATTTCATAATGTGGAAAGCCAAGCCATAAGAACAATGGCCAAATGTATCAGACACCACAAGTGGATTGGCACATATCAACATAGAACTCCCAACAGCGTCATATCCATCCATCCAAAATTACTTGGCAGGAAGGATCTTTTGATGTTCTTAGTGGGAAATGTTTTGTAAGAAATTGTAAGAGATTGAACAGGATAAGAGGTGGCTGTACATTATACGTAAGTACTTCCACTATAAAAAAAATTTGTCCTCTCCACAGTAAGCCCACTGCATGTGGTTGACAATCCAGGCCTCAATTACCACTTCATTTTATTTCACCATGAGAAACTCTGTATTAACATATTAGTTGTGGAATGTTCCAGTTCACTCATAAACCAAGAAATCAAATGATCTCAGGCAAAGCCACTTCACATATAATATTAGGACTGAAAATTGTGACAGTAACATAAGGTCATCCCCTTCATGACCTGGATGTCCAGAGAGTGTCGGACGAATTATTAGTCATATTAAATATGACTACTGCACTAGTCAGTCATGATCGAACGCAGAATTGTTCAATGAAAGTCATTTTATATAGCCATGGAATGAGTGTCTTCTAAAAATGAAAATTAATAAAAAAAATAGAGAGAGAAAATAGAGAGAGAAAAGAGAGAGAGAGAAAGATGCAGTACTTTGATTCGCATACTGTAAATGGTTCTGTCGCATTTCTCAGGAGACAACTTCAGAAAAGGACTAAGTGCTGTTTAGTCCTTGTTTATGGAGACCATAAGGCTATTCATTATGCACTGCACCAGTTATGAGAAGAATGTCCTCAAGAGTAATGCTGAATAAGCCACATGCATCTGTTTTTCATTAACGCACCTACACAATGAGTGTTTCACTTAGACCAAAGTTCAAACATGTAAGCATGAAAACAAAGCATCCTATAAATCGGTCATTAACATTACATCACTTGATGTTTGACTACTTTTCAATTGGTCATAAAATTGAAAACAACTGTATTTGGCCTGGCTTCGAAACTGAGGCCATAGATTTACTGAGCATCGAGAGTAAAAAGGACAAATTGGTAGTTTACAATCTGCTAAAGTTTAACACTCTTAAACTGTAACGACCATGCTGAGAAAAAAATAAGTTTATAGTTTACAGTATATGCAAACTCTCCTTAATATCAAAAACCATATGCTGTATTTATGACTGGCTGATTTATGTTGTTGACTGCAGAGTGTCCACACTGAACTATATGACTTTGCATGCACACAAACTAAATTCCAGTTTGAATTACACTGCTTAGAGAAGTCCATGACCATGGATGAATATACTGTATGAGGCAAAAGAGATAAGAGGAAGAATGTACACAGTCATTGTTGACTTAAAGAGGTATCTGGGATTGTACATATATACGAGAAGGTAATGATATAAGGGGGTGTTCGTGAAACAACTGACTAAGACAAGTGATCTTCAAGAGGCCACTCTAAACATGCGCCAGATAAAACGCAGAACAAATGAATGACAAATCATTTTTCAGGATAGGATGAACACAGCAACCACACAATGTTGAACTTGGCAAGCGTGCATATGGAAATTGGAGTGTACTGTGGCCAGGATCAGTCCCTGTGTATTTACATAAGCAACACTGAATTAATGTCCAGGGTAGATTAATTTTAACTAGAGATCTATCCAGCTAAAGTCATGCTACAGGTGAGTAAGTCACTGTATCCGCTAGATGAACTTTTTTTGGGGTTTCCTAAACAAAACTAACATGCTGCTTTGGGTAATAAAACCCAGCTTGTAGAGTTTTGGTAAAGTCTAGAGCTCCAAAGCAGCTCATTGATTTTAGATATTTTTTACTTAGTGATGTCTTAGTTCAATGTTTTTGCCATATTTTGCAATTCCAAGTCATTGAATTGTCCAACATGTATGGGATGGGTGAAATACAATAACACTATTAATTTCTGTTTAGTCCTTCAAATAGCCATAGCTCTGTCTGTATAGGCATTTAAACCTAAACTGATATATGCAACAAGAAACCCACAACTACTGTATGTCCACATAAACATGGAGGAAAAAACAGAAAAAAAGCATAGTGTGTGAATTCTGGCTTAGACAGTTTCTTAACTTCTGCTATAGCACTTTAATTCGCAATAGGGCTAATTAGAGATGTGTACATGACTGTTTTTATATCCTGCAAACACCGTTATAATTATATTTGTACCTTGTAACATTTTCTAACTAATTTTGTTGAGCACAATTTCCCAAATATAGACAAATCATTGGGCTAATTTAAACCACGGTCTCTCCGTACAGAAATCTACCAAGATGCTATAAATACACAATGCCACAGGTTAATGTTGAAGATTGTGCCCTTATGTGTGTCTAATGCCTTAAAGGGATAGGTTAGATATTTTCAAGTCTGTTTTAAATCCATATTGAGGTGCATACACTGATCAGCCATAACATCACAACGCAAAACATTTTGCCCAATACTGTGTGGGTGGCACTGTCCCCTCAGGGCAGGGCTCCACAGTGCCTCTGGGGATGTGCTATGGTAGCTGGCATCATGCCATTGGCAGCAGATCCTTTGGGTGGTGTGGGTTGCGGAGTGGGGCTTCTGTGGTTTGGGATTTTTTGTCTGGCACATCCAATTGGGAGGGGTTTGGAGGCCAGGTCGTGGCCTTGGGCTCTATGCGTTTCTAACTTGTCCAGCGTTGACCTTTTTCAGCGAATTGTGCTGCATTGGCTTTTCTGCAGAATTGGACCAGACAGGCTGGCCTTTCGTCCTCACAGGCATAAATGAACCTTGGCTACCCATGATCCTGTCACCAGTTTGCTGGTATATACTGTAATTGCTAATCAATATTTATGTGTTACTGTTTTGTGGGGTTAATGTTATGGTTGATCAGTATATAAGTACATAACAGTATGTCTTGGTCTTTATAAATTTTCCTGCTCTGCGCTCCAACCATGAAGTTTGTCATCTTTAACGCGTGTACGTAATCAGCACCAAAAAAAGAACCCTCTGTTCAACAGAATATTTGGGATCTTTTAAAGTTTTGGTGTATTTACAACAGATTTACCTCTTTTCTTTTCCCGGAAATAGATATGTGGCTAATTTTGGTTAGGCACACTGCTACTTCCAGATTAGCTCACACCCCTATGTACGGGAAAAGAAGAAAGTCAAATATGTATTAAATTTACTGTAAGTTTGAAGGACACCAACTCGATTTAGCCCAGTGGGACAGCAAAAGCTTAATATGAGTCTCAGTTAAACTTTGGAAAGTATTTTTGCATGGAATGAGGGTAGTGGTATATTGCTTAGATTACGTTCAGAGCTCTGGGTGACAAACTGCATGGTCGGTTTGCAGAGTAAGAAAACTTATAATAAAAAAGATACATTGTAATGTCCTTATATGCACCTCAACTCTGACTTAAAACTGACCAAAATGTCGTTATTTTGTACGCGTTTAATATTTGTATTCGCATAAGTGAACTATAGAATACATTATCTATTCATTTAAAAAACAAATTAATTTTGATGTCTAATCAAAATAATGTACTGAAAAATCTGATTGCAAGCTAAAAAACGCTGTGCAGTAATATATTCCTGATCATCTTTGCTCCTACACATACATGTACATTCCATTCTTTATCTATAATAGCGTGTGGTGTGAAGAAAGCAAATCCCGTGGGTCAAGAAGGCAACCGTCAGAAGACTCGGCATGTTCTTCATCAAACGTATGGGAGTGTAAGCAAAGCCATTAAGTGTCAGGATTAGCTGAAGGCTCAGCAGTGTCATCTTTACCTGTGGTGCCTGTCAGAGGAAAAAGTTTGTACTGCAATTCAACTTTCATACAGACCATTGATCACAGAGTAACCTGACAGAGCAAACTAATCTCCTTTGGGTGTGTTTCACAGAGATAGCACGGCGCAGAACTTCGCCAAGTCGGGTTTTATATGTATGAGTGTACAGAACTTTGAGAATAACAAATTCATACATCCAGTCTTATGAGACTCACCGAGCACTCACGGAAGCTCGGCTTAGTAGTTTCAAGACAATATATTTTGCCAACATCACCCAACGAGTTTATGGATTAGGAAGATTTAGATAATCTTCAAAGTTGTCACAAAGTGTAAACGATCAAATCTATTATGAGAAAAGCTTCCGCGTTAATACTTAAATGTCTATGATCTCACAACTATGATAATCTAGGATCTAAATTTAGTTTCCATGTCATTGTTCTTCCTGTGTTGTGAATAAAACATTCCTGGGGCCCATCAGCCTTCAGTGCAGGAAGATATTCAGTTCTCTGTGTAGTCACTGTCGAGATTGTCCGTTTGTTTTTCATTGTTTCTGCTCCGTTCTCCTGGAGTCATCTACTTATAAATCTTAAGCACCACACTTAACCTAACACGGAGCTGAATGTGTTCTGTAAAATACCTCTTTTTAGGCCATTATCAAAACAGAAAGTCTCCTTGAAGAGCTGACAGCAAATCTAACATGTCCCTCAACATGTGAAGCCCTATTAGCGATAAAAACGGCTGGATAGAGAGGCTCGGTGAAGGGGAGATGAGCATGAGCACTTGCTCTCTTTCTCTCTGCCTTGCCCATTTTCTTGTTTAATCTTTAATAAGGGGGAAGGAAGACATCAAGACCTTTTGGTAAAAGACTTATTTTTAGAATCTATTAAAAACATGGGTAGCTGCGAAAAGAAAGGATGTGCAGATAGACGCTTGTCTTTTAGCACGAGCAAAGCTCTCTCTGAACGTGGCAAAGCTCCAGCACAATATGTCAATTCTTTTCATCATACAGTACAGTACAGTATGTCACTTTTCAACAACCTCAGAGACACTAAAACAGGTTTCCTTTGAGGTATGTAAGCAAAGTACTGAAAATGTATCAAGTTTCAAAATCTGTCCTTTTTTGTGTGGAACGAAGAAAAAAAAAGAACAAGTGTTCGAAAAATCCGTTTTTATTCAGTTGCACACAGTGCATGCCTGTGAATTAAAGGCCTTAACATATAGTGCAACAAAATCTCCTGAATAATCTTTTGTGCGATCGTATGTCAGAGGAGAAGGAAACCAAACACCATGTCTACCCTTCTGTACATGGCAAGGGGTCAACAGAGTGAGAACAACTGGATTCAGACAGGAGGGAGCATGACCGCATAACACAGATGACGTTCCTTCACTCAGACTCGTGGAATGAAAGATATCTCTCTTGGGATACTTGCTGCTTACACATCCCTTGAACAGACTAAAATGGACAGAAGCCCAAAGATGCTTCAATTATAATGTTTGAAGTGCATTGCAGCTACTTGCCCCAGATTTCTTTAACTGCCCTGATCTAAAGCACAACATGCCCTTTTCCCCCATTTTGGGATGTTCATCTTGTTTTCTCTTCTTTCTTGACTTGGGTCCAAAAATTTTCCCCATGGCCCTGCACAGTCTTTCAGAACTCATGAGAGTTGTGGCATGTCTTACTGAACTCATTGCCCAGATCATGATAGAGACAAAAGGTCCATATCTTGTCTACTTTCTGAAGGCATCAAAGGAAACGTCTGGATGAGATTCTACCCGTCATCCTACACCTCTATTCCTCAGATCTCTTTTTTTTAGATTAACATTTCAGAGCTGAGATTCCAACCAGGAATCAATATAAAATACCACTAAATAGTGATAACACATTTTAAAGATGAGAAGAAAGGCCATCACATGGACTTCAAGGTATGAGATGTGGAGGGTCATATGGAACGAGTTAAAGCACCAATCTCACTGAGTGTCAGACCGTTCCCAGACGCCTGGCTCAGCCATTATCGCTTTCACTGGAATGATGAATGTGCTGTGAAAAAAAAATGACAGTCAAGAACCAGCAGGACATTTGTGGCATTGTAGACGGGTAGGGAGTCTCTAGGATCAGCATTATTACAATTAATCTGTAAAAAAAAAAACACACAAAGACAAGCTGAATAAAAGTGAAAGAATGCCCTCCTGGGTCTCAGCTGGGACACAAACAACCCTTACAGATTTTGTAAGAAATGGTGGTCCATGCGGATTTTATTCCTCATCCTGCATAATTACCATGTCTGCCAGCATCAAAAGTACTCAGTGTTCTTAGTCCCGCACTCGCTTCTAAAGGCAGACCCCTTTAGACTACAATCCATTGTAGTGAGCTTAAATTTCGCTTCTAAAATTACTCGACTTCTCCGGGCGGGCGCTGTGCTGAGGACTGGCAACAGGAGAGCAGTTAGAAGTTCGGCCGTAAAAGTGCTAGAACGCTCACATGTGGATCAGGTCGTCGCAAAATGGCAGCGGAGGGGCCATGTTCTGAGCGCTTCCTAATCCAGGTGAGCAGCAGAGAGGTTGAAAAGAAAGGCTTCGATTACATCCAGAGCTGTATATTTTACGTACAGTATGTACACACAAACAGTATGTGTGGAAAAAATAAGCATCCAGCTCAATATATGTTGAGTTTAACATTAAGAAGTTTAAGAGTACTTTAGACTACTGTGTAATGATGATAACATATTAGATCAATACTGCTCAATATTAACTTTTCTTAACACGCTGTACCATTGAAAATACCCTGATCAGTCACCACATACTATTAACGCATAAATATTAAATATCAATTATATACTATTAAACTGGTGACAGGATCTTGGGCTCCAAAGGCTCATATATGCCTATGTGGAGCAAAGGCCAGCCCTTTCAGTCTGATTTCACAGAACAGCCAATGTAGCACAACTCACCGAAAAGAAAGTCAATGCTGGCTGCAGTAGAAAGGCAAGCACACGGCCGTCAACCCGGCTTCCAATCCCAATCTGAATGAGGATCAATAGGATGTGCCAGGCAAACAAGTCTGATCCATGGAGCTCCCACCACACAACCCACAGCACCCAAAGGATCTGCTGGCAACGTCTTGGTGCCTGGCCAAAGAGCTCTTGAAGAACCTACACAATTCTGGGCATAGAGTTTCTGCTGTAATGTTTTGACTGTAATACTAACATGGATTTCTGTCATATACACCTAGATGTTCATGATGCATCTAGTGATAGATTTGGGGTAGGAAAAAAAATGACTAAATACACAGCACGGTGTAATAGTGGTAAAAAAAATAAAAATAAATCTGCAACATCTGTCAGCATCAAAGTTCTAGAGTGAAGAAACCACTGTAAAAAACAACAACACTTATGAGAAAAACTCTGCCAGCTGGATTAAAATAAAACAACTGTAAAAACGGAAATACCCAGTCTCACTAGGTGAAAGACATCCTGTAAAGGCTTAAGACATAATCATCATGTTGTTCTAGTCAAGAATAATGAGAGTGAGTGAGAGAGAGAGAGAGACAGACAGAGAGAGAGAGAGAGAGGAGAACAGCTCTTGCTTTTGTTTCCCTAGAATCCTAAATCAGCAACAGTTCAATAGACCTCAGTCATGAAATTCTCTGTTTCTAGGCCTTGGCATGAACTCAACACAACAGTTTATGTCTTGCGTACATTTGAGAGCACAGTAAGTAACCTTTGACCAGTTACTGTAGTCAGGCTGTCTGATGTAAGTGGTGTTCATCTACATCACACCCCTGTTTCTTAGGAATAAGAACTCGCTTAAAATGGTTCTTGACATTGTTGCTAAGAAGACCATATGTCATGCTCTTCTTACTGATGATCTGCTGCTAACAGAAAGATAGATAGATTCCTGGCCTAATGCTTATACTGATGACCTGCCAGGTGTTAGATAATTCCAGTGTATCAGAACCTAAATGAAAACAAGACACATTACAAAAGGCCTATATCTTACCGAGTGAAATATCTTTCATATAGACCGAATTAACTAAACTCTCTTTTTTTACGTGCATTGTTTTATAGATTACAAATGTAATGTAAGATTATTAAGCCCACTTAACTTAAAAAGGCCAACATATTTCATACAGTTTCAAGCTTAAAGTCTGGAAACAGCACTTGCAATGCGACAAACTCATAAAGAGAGAACAAAAATTCCATTATTAAAGATAGTTTCACTTGGAGCCATGCTCTTAATTAGTAAAACACAAAGATGCAATTTGGAACAAAAAGATGCACAAAGGATGCTTTATCATCACTAATCCTTTTTGCAAAGTTTTGCAATATTAATTGTGAAAAAACATGCATAATAAATAAAGAAATACACCAAGTTGTGAAATAAATCAGTGTCTGTGTTTGATTTCATTCCAACTGTTTTCATTTTCTTTTATTTATGACTGACATGACAGCTCTTTTGTGAAACTGGTGCCACCAGGCCACAACTTCTTTAGCTGTTTTGTTTCTCCGAGACAGCTGCCTTATTCCCTCAATCGATCTTTATTTGAACACCGAGTTTCAGTGTGAGCCTGATGGAGCTCTGTTTGTGTTGCTTCATGTCATGTGCTGAGCGACTGTGCAGCACTACATGCGAGGTCACACTGCAAAAAAAATGACATCAAGTGAAATCTTCTCGAATCTAGCTAAACCTATTGATAATTTTTTTTTAAATAAGTTGACAACAAATAACAGGTTACTATGATTATTTTCTATGATCAAGAAAAACATTCCTCAAAACTAAAAAAGTTCTCTGCCCATCAGTGGCGGCTGGTGCAAAATTATTTTTATATATATAAGAAGTGCTGGAAAAGCACCGAGAGCAAGCTCGGCCGCGATCACTGGACTGCTGCTTAATTAGAAGATCAGGTCGATCTGACCGGCCGCCACTGCTGCCCATAGAGGAAGAAATTATTTGTTTGCACTTTTAGTGACAAACAAAGCTTAATAATCTTATATTTGGCTTGTCGTAAGTTTAAAATTTTTTAGAAATTATAGACAGGTTCACGGACACATCACGTGCCATAAGGAAGGTATTCTCCTAAAATAGAATGCAAAGGTCTCCCTCCTTCACCTAAGAGACCACTGTCCTACTATACAACCATGACTCAGAGATTACAGAAAAGCTACAACCCTTAATCTTTAAGCTATGTACAGTACATGAGATCATTCCCGCGAAACCAAAAGTAATGGCGCGATGTGAATAGGTTTTGTATACGGTGTTGGTTTCACTCTTTTTTGAATATACGGTCTAGCCTACGGTTTAGCGTAACTTCGGTAGGAATGTTCGCATTCTTTGATCTTTATTTGTATTTTGCGTGCGGCTCAGCAGGTCTCATCATTGTACGCCCATAAATTAAAACAAGTTTTTTGATCTACCTGCTTCTACTGATTACAGAGGAATGCATGAGCAATGTTTGTTGGCCGGAGGGGGGGTGGAATCTGCTCCTGTTCCACCTCATGCTGTGAGAAGTCTGTACTTAGTAGCCATGTCTTTTTTGTCTACATTGTTCTAGAAGCTTAACTAGCATTTAACATCCAGTAACATGTCAAGATGTGGCGCCTGCAGGCAAAACCTTTAAAGCCTTGTCGTTGGGTCTGTGTGAACTTGCCGTGGTGATTTTATAGTTTATTACTTTACTTTCACTGAACGGCATACTTAAAGAGGAACTGTAACATTTGGCAGCTTGCTGGGTGTGTCTGATTGTAAATTCAACCTGTCATTTGCACATATGGTGCCACTGCTTAATGTTAGTAATTCCCACAGTTTAAATTCCTATATGTTTTAAAGCTGAGAAATCAGATATCAAAAGCACAATTATTGTTTAGGAGTCGATCTTTCTGCCCAGGAACATGACTCCTGTTGTGGCCAGGTCAAAAAGGTTCCTCCGTTTCCAGATACATGCTGTGACACTGGCTGAAGAACAAGACCCTAAGTGTCTCGTAAATCTCCCGAACTCCTACAGCTCGGAACGAAATCAGAGCTCTCTTTTTAAGGGACATTCCTGCTGAAAGACATCCTCATGGCTCATTTCCTTCTATCGTCTCCACGGGAGGAAACATAATCCGGTGAGATGGTCGCAGATAGGAAAGAGCGCAGCTTTCAAAACTCCAAACGCATTTGTTCATTGTCAATATTTTGACAGAGTTCTTGTCAAGGCGCAATTATTTGTCAAGTGCATTGCCAAGGATTTAATTGATACATGCATAATTACATGCTTTGTCACAGAGAGGAGTTTGAACAAAGCTTCTGCAGCCTTATTAATGGGGCAGGGAGATGTCTCTGTCATCAGTGGATCTCATGATTGCTTCGCAGCCGCCTATAAATCCAATACTGTAAGAAGATACGGCCTCGTCCCTGAGTGGACATCTTTCACAAATCAATTCATTACGCCCTTACCAACTGCGATGAAAAAGCACCCTTTCATAAATCAATCCATCCCCCTATCCTGGATACTGGCAGTTAAAAGGCACCGACCACAGTTATGCTTTTGACATTGTCTCACACAGAGCTATCAGCTTCCCTCTGCCAGAAAGATTTATAGCTGAACGAACCGATGGCAGATTTCAATCAAACCAGTGTATTCACAATGTGGAAAACCACATACAATGGTGTAGCAGCGCTTCGCCTATTTTAATCCTTTTATTTAATTTCCTCTTCATGTTTCTTCAACAAACATCAATTGTTTAAAGTTATAGAACGCATATGAATCTAAAACACATCGTGCAGCCGGTTTTATTGTATGCCAGGACAGATCCATGTCACACAAAGAGTTGGCTATATTCTCCCCTCCAAGCAGCTCGCCATGTGGGTGTGAGACAAATGAGGACCATGTCATCCTGTAAGACATGACAAAGCAAGTCGCTAGACATCAGGAAGTAATAGGTATGCTCCATCATGAGCTGTTGGAATAATGTGTTGAAGCTGATGGACAGTTGAGGAGTGATGACTTTTGCATAGAACAGTCACGGATTTCTAAAATAGCTCAGGGCAGAAAAGCAGCTCTCACTCTGCTGAATCCAAAACCAAATTTACAGCACCTTACATTTCTTTTGGCTCAGATCTACACAGAAATGCTGCTCACAACCCAAAATGCACAGCAGGTTAAGTTCACTTCTTGCAGTTGGATCGCTTCAGGTTTGAAGCGCGTTCTCATTTGCAATCAAACTGCGGTAGTATTTGATCGAAATCGGACTGAGACCACCTTGCTTGGATGGTCTCGGATCGGTTCCTTTGTTCAAATCCATCTAAGATCTTGCTTTTTGAAACTGCAGAGAGCCTTAACAGGACTGTTAGCATTTCAACAGTTTTTACATCCAGCCGTAAACAAAATATGCTTTAACCGAACGAGACCAATGGGATATTAAAATTGGTGGCACCCAGTAATTTACAAAAACACACAAACATGTAATTATTCTGTCTTTTCTTGCCCAGGTTTTACGGGCATATATTTCCGAAGCTGGAAGAGGGGTGGGGGATTGGGTGGCCATTCTCATTAGCTGGCATTGAACACTTAAAAGCAGAGCGCCACTCGGTGAGAGAGATGATCGGCTACTGTGACCGTTTAGCCTGGCCAGTGTCATAATTACAGCCTGCCTTATGAAAGAGGCAGAGCACACAGAATGAGCGAATGAGTGTGTGTGTGTGTCTGTATGTGTATGTGTGTGCATGCACGTGTGTGTGTGTGGATAGAAATGGGGGGATTGTAACACAGGTGGGCGTTTTATTGTGTCGTCTGTGCCAGCGTGGAGCCCGTCTGCAGGCTGGCGTTGCCGTGGGAACAGGGCTGACGGTTGGTGGTTGAATCACAGGTGAGGGATGGGGAGGGGGCTGGCCTGAGGTGGTTGGTTGTGCGGGAATGATAGAAAGACAGCTCCAAGAAGGAAGGAATGATCGATTGAAAGAGGGAGTGAGGTGTAGGAACAATACAGCAGTGCCAAGGCCATCTGTATTCTATGCTCTACATGTAACATTTACTGAAAATAATAAAATAAATAAATAAAAACCTTGGAGCCATTATGCTTTATAGAAGAAAGGATCAAGAAAGGTTAAAAAAAAAAAAAAGAATCACTTGAGCAGTAAAGAAACAAAACATTATTTAATGATTTGATCACATTTGAAAAGACCATAAATGTATTTTTCATTCATATTGTAATACTATTAAATACTAAATATAAGGTATAGGAAAGCAGACAGGGTCTGCTCAATCATTTTATCATTCTGATTAAAAAAGCAGCATTTAAAATATTTCAAATGCAGAATTTAATTCCATTTAGGCTTAAGAATTTCTAAAATAAAAATTGCCCCAAAACTAAAGTGAAAATGAGATTACGTTTGAGCTTACCTCGACATACAGTGCCATTTAATATTTAAAATATTTCAAATGCAGAATTTAATTCCATTTAGGCTTAAGAATTTCTAAAATAAAAATTGCCCCAAAACTAAAGTGAAAATGAGATTACGTTTGAGCTTACCTCGACATACAGTGCCATTGTCCACAGGTTCATGCCCAGCCTTACACATGCACCGACCGATGGGCACCATCCACTCGCCATCTCCATTACAGTAGAGTTTGATGGGTACATCAACTTCCTCTGCATTGGGGATGCACACACCCCTTGCTGCCACCAGTGAAGTACTTTCAGCCCCTGAAAGCGTCTCTTGAAAAACGGCCCCGTTCCTAATGACCCGTGGACATTTTCGGTAGAAAACACGGACGGCAATGAGTGACATGCAGCCGCCGTAATCCTGGAAGGCCAAGTAGAAACCATTACGTGAGACGGGCCCGAAGCTGCGCACCTCTGTGTTGATCTTCATCACGCGTCCACCCAAGTCCACCTGCGAGAAACTTTCGTCGGCAGCGATGGTGTCCACTTTGATCCACGGGTTCTCCATCCAGGGAGGGTAAACTTTAGTGGCCGTGTCCCCGTCTGATTCGAAGTAGTACAGGTTAAAGGTCTCCTTGCACGAGCCTGGTACCCGGGGGATGCTGCTGCAGTCCCGCACTGAGAACTTCATCTCCACATGGATACGCTGAGCTCCTCGCCGGTGGATGTACTTGGTGCGGACCCAGTTGTTCTGGTTGGCATCGAAGACGTTGCACACTTGATAGGTGCGGATAGTGTTCATGTTCTCGTCGTACCCGCTCACCTCTTCCCACTGCAAGAGAAAATCAAAGGAATATTTACACAATGGATATAGTAGAGTACAGTCCTATACTCTTTACCTCTGGTGTCTCTATGATGTCTAAAGCCCTATAGTCTATGACAGCCCGTGTAAGCCTATTCCCATTTGAGGGGGAACTCACAAATTACTTACATGAATACATGAGCTTTAAACCGCAGGGCAATAGTGAACATCTTGAAACATGCTATCTCATGTCTGTCTAGGCTCTCTGGGGATGCTCAGAAAGTAGCCGAGCCATTTTCAGATACTTTCCCCACAGGCACCAGCTAGATTACAGGGCAGGAGAGGTATGAGGTGAGGATGAGGGTGAAATCTTCTGGCTAGCCTGCCAAACGACTGGCACTGGCAGTAAAATTGGCTAGAGTTGGACCTTTTTGATAGATCCCCGACTTGGCCAAGTGAACCTTGGCTGTTTATTTGCCCTTAAAAGAATGTCCTATTAAAACAGTACACTAAGAATGGAGGAGCAGGTGATTAAAGCCAGTGTTTATGCAGTCAATCGTCTTTTTTGCTGAGGTGGTTTCCGCTTGTCACCGGAAGATGCTAAATATAGCCACCGGCTATCTTTAGCATTTTCATAAACATGAGGGAAGGTATCCAGAAAGGAAGTGACCTTGCCAATGAAATAAATGAACTAAACTTCTAGCCTTTATTCTTTTTGGGTTTTTTCACCTTTTTACCCATAAAATCTGAACCATTATTTAGATTCTAAATAAAAACGAGTGGCTGACAGAATTCGGCAATTGTCAACCCTCTTGTTAATGCAGACCACTGTGTTGAAACTTGGCAGATCCAACACATAAAATTTCACCCCTTACACGTTACAAACTTGGAATAATCCAATTATACGGATGACCATTTTAGGAGATGGAAACAGACTTCTTATTAAGTTTACAGCTATATATTGCACACACTCAAGCAATAAGGATGCATGCACCAGAGACTTCACTGCTGGCTTTAAAGTGACTCCAGATGCCTTCTCTGTGGTTTTCAAGTCAGTTGGATAAGGATCAAGCTAAGGGCCCTCAGCACTAAACAACCAAGATTCCAACCACAAGTGAGTCGGAAACTTGACCTTGATCAGCAGGGGAAAAGCCATTTTCTTCACTTGATAGGCTTCTTTACACTCTGGCCACAAAGCCCATTGAGCGTCAATTCCTTTAACCCGCTCCCCCACCCCCTCTCACTTTCACTCTTCACTTCACTGCTGACATAATTTCCCAAATTAGTCGCTGCTTAACGAGGATTTTGACAGGGTTTTGACGGGATTCAGTGAGTGCGTCAAGTCTCGTGTTCAAGACCCCCATTCTATCAAACACCCTCAAAGTAATTAGAACAGCTTTCTTTTACTAGATTTTGTCCTTCGTTCTGAATAATGTCTGAATTATTATCTGAAGCTTAGAACAACTATTGTAAGTATGCACAGGGCAGCATTTGCCACAACACTTCTTTATTTAAGACACCTTGGTATCGTTCAAGCTATCTTCATAACCTCTATCAGGTGATTCATTTGTTATGACCACCAAATGAAGGATTACAAATTTATTTAATGTTCAGTTGCCTTAATTCTGTAAGCTGAGAAGTCATGTGTCATGTGCTTTAATCTTGGTCATACAAATGAACAAATTTGTCCATGTGCATCAGACGCCGCTGACCTTACCACCTTCCTTTAAGCTAAATCATTCCTCTATTCATCTGAAGGTCAATTAAATAGGAGAAGACAAGAGTATAACATCCTCTTGATGGAGGCTGCAGAATTGACTGATCAGATTAGAAGGGAAGCAATGCAGTTACTAATGAAGATGGAGAGTCAGGGAGGGCAAAGCGTGGTGCAAAGGGGAAGAGGTAGCGTGAAGGGGGAATAGAGAAACCCCAAACAAACCTATTTCCAAGGAGGGCCTCTCTTTGTCCTGCCATTGCTTTTCTGCCTCAACCAACAGAGAAAAGCAAATGAGGCATAATAAGGGCCCAACGATCAAGCACCTAACGTCAAATTAAATGAAACATCATTTTCACAGGTTTTTTTTCCCCCCGGTGTTAAGTGGGAGTATGGCTGCAGGTGGTCATGTGCTTTCAAAAATGAATAGGGAAAATCTAAGACAGCACATCAGCATGGCTTCTGCATGCACAGAATTTTTTCCCCCCTTTCTTTTGCTTCACATTTGTACTTGCTATAAAGAATTAGGGAAGTCCCTTGTTAACACCAAAAGTAACACAACTAGGTACAGCGCAGAACACCGGATGAGTAATTCTCAAACTGTCCTTCATAGAAATGTCTGTTTTTTTATTACTGAAATATGAGGCATTGTTAGAAGAAATGCCTTGGTTTAAGATTCCACTTCTGAGTGAGTAGTTCACATTTTGTCGAGAATGAACACGGGAACTAAACACCCAAGAAAGAAGAAGCATGTGAGGGCCTTCAGGAACAAAAGAAAATAATACAAGCTGTTCTCTTTTGAGGCCTCAGTTCAGGAGCATGGGTCCAACATAAAGAAGCATGTGGGAAGTGGGACATCGTTAGTTCTTGCGCCCATTCCACAACCTAGAGATTGGCACTTAAACAGAAAGGCTGAGGTGCTGTTGAGTTCTGTGGCTTGAGACTTGGCCTTAAATGTTGCATTGAAGTATAAAAAGGGTCGTCACACTCTGTGTTAGTGTGGAATTAAACTATCCTAATGGCTCGGATCATTAGATGTGAACGTCTCTTGGGGCCTTTCGATGCAAATATTTCAATTACAGGAGTATTGGAAAGGTCTTTGTCACTTACCTCACTGCTATACTATGGATAGATAACTAGTACAGTGGGCCAATTTCAATATCTCACTTTCAGTAAGCCATTACTTATGAAGGTCGTGGAAAGCAATAAAAACTGGAATTGAACACATGTAACTAATGACATTGTCTTTGGTATGCTACAGACTTTGAACCCCCAGTCACTATTTTGGCAAACAATAGCCCACTGGCATACAGAACACGATTACTAAAAACAATAACCTCAATAACCTCAACACCTAAAAAGGCAGAAAGATCGAATGTGATGTAATCTATAAGCTTCCCTGACATTCTCTCTGGCTTGCGATCAGTACGGTCTAGCATAACAGACTGCTTTTTCATGAATTATGAAACAGGCTAGCTTCAGGGGATGAAAATGCTGTCAGCCATAACCATTTTTTTTCAGTATTAATTGCCCCACCATGATAAAACTCTTGAAATTTTATCTGGACTTCAGCATCTTTCACTAATAAACTGTCACAGTCTTTAAAAAAAAAAGTACACGCGCCCAGCTATCATAGCTCTCTCCCAAGACTGTCACTCATAATACTGTAATACAGTGCTGGATAAGGAAAGCACTGCTGACATCTCATCAAATAAATTACGTTCTTTTAACATAGAGTTATTAAAATCTAGGCAGAATGAGTTTGGAGAAAGCATTCTTGGTGCAAAAATTCATGAATCTTTAATGGATTCATGTAAAAAAAAAAAATACAAAGAACAAAGCGTACTGAATGCTGAGTTCCCAAATTTTTAGTGGTGAGAAATCTGTCAGCAGACACGTATGTCCTGAGGGGACATTTGGGACAAATGACAGGCAATCTCTGTGTTGAATTACAGAGCAGTAGAAGTCTGCATCTGTGCACCATTGGGCTTCCCACCACAAACAGGGTGCAGGGAGAGAGAGGTAGGGAAAAGCTAACGAACTGAGCCATCTTTAGCAGTCAAGTCCAATTACTGCGATCTACTGGTAATGTGCAACATGTGAAGCTAGACAAACAAGCTTCCAGTTGCTTCTTTAACTCTTTATTTTCATTCTCTATATACTGTATATAGTCAAAAGTTTGGACATAAGCTTGGATTTATTTTCTACATTCAAAAGCGATACTGATTTTTTATTTTTTTACCTATTAAAAGGGTCAGCTATTCTGGAATAGTTCTTGTCAGTATTGAACAGAACAGTATTGTCAGATGCATTTGCAAAACACATCATGCGCCATAATGAAACTGGCTCTCATAAAGAACATCCCAGGTAAGCAAGACCAAAACTTTTTTTTTGCTCACTCACGCACTGTTACGGCGGCATAACACACTCAGAGGACAGCGCTATCCGCTCCTTCCGCTTACCTGAGCTCACAGACATCCCTGATTGGCTGTAGAGCCGTGATTAATGTGGGAGCACTAAGTACCTCTCATCCCTCCCCTCTGAGAGAGTTCGGCCAATCAGCTCTCTCTAGACCTCCGGCTGCGAGAGGTTACAGCATCAAACGGGAATCGAACTAGCGACGGGGGTGACTTTACCACTGGAGGCCTGCAAGACCAAAACTTACCTCAGCTGCAGAGAAGAAGTACATTCAGAGTTACCAGTCTCAAAAAATTACCAATTTACAGCACCTCGGATTAGAGCTGTTATGAAGATACTAGATGTGCCTGTGATTTTGTACGTGTGGAATTTAATAACACACTCATACAGTAAGCACATTTTAAAAAATGTATGAATGAGATGAACTAATGATTTTTTTTCAATTTCGATTTTTTTATGATATAAGTGCGTTTTTCCATTTAACATTCGAAGTAGCATATCTTCTCATCCCGTGGGCCGATTGCGATGAAACAAAGCCTATATGTTACCTCAAGCGTAGGCAAATACACCCCATTAAAATTCGTTCAGTAGTTTTTAAGTGATGTGTGCAGAGAAAAATTAAAACAAAACTTGTAAACAAAAATTGTATTTATGTCAACAATTTTATTATACAGTATGTATAGAAGATGGAAGGATACCAACAATTTTGTAGATATACTCTATTAGAAACTGCTGGTAGTTTGTTTTTTAAAATGCTCCTTGTAAACCACAGTTCAAAGATAAAAGATGAGACACTGCCACTGACAATTTGACCTTTACAATAACAGTATGACCACACAGAATTTTTTAGAGACCCTAAAATCGCTAAATTCGACATTAAAAACCGTCCCTAATTGGCATGCCAAGAAACATGACTGTTGTTCAGTTTTGGAATGCACCCTAAACCAAAGACCTCTTCCCAGACACTCACAGGCCCTCTGTGTTTGGTATTATATATTATAAACAGACATGGCTGCTTTAGGAACATCTGTTTCTTTCCAACTCCCAGCTCTTTGTATGCCGCCCACTGATATAGAAAGTGTGCAGAAGTAGACCTAGTACGGTTCTGTAGATAATTAGGGCAGATAGTCATAAAAGTCATAAAACCTTAGGCTGAGAACCTATTCATAAAATTTTGGCTAAATGATGTGATCTTTATACTATCTTCAGAAGCTCTAATGTCAACACCACGATGTCAGGGGTTTCCCCCTAGCAGTGTGTGACAGTGGCCACACAGACTTTTTACGACTCTTATATTGACCTTTTTTGCTGTCTGTTGTTACTTATTTAGTGCTCATTAGCTTCCTTGTTTAATCTCAGAGATTTTTCGTTTAGTTTGTCTTTCATTGAATGTGTTAAGGTTCTATTATTTTGCTACGTTTGCAAGACTCCAGGGATTTTCTAGACTTCAGGGTCGAGGGTTCGGTTCCTGCCTTGTGTATGTGTGCACGGAGTTTTCATGCTTTTCCTGTGCTTGGCAGGTTTCCTCCCACAGTCCAAACACGTGCGTTCCCATGGTTGCTGTAACGTGTAAATGAGTGTATGTGTCCGTGTGTGCCCTGCTATGGATTGTGTAGCCCCTCGTGCCTAACGTCTCCTGGGATTGGTTTCGGGCTTCCCATGACCCTGTGCAGGATAAAGTGGTATAGAAAACAAATGAATGAATGAGACTCCGGGTCGCCCAGTCATGCTTGATGCTGACAACACTGATGTTTTTTTGTTTTTGTTATGTATTACAAAACAGATCCTGAGTAACAATATTTCAGTAGATTATATTTCAGGATTACTTATTGATAATATATTGAGCTATACTACTTTTTGAATCAGGAATAATATGATAGCATACAGTTTCACTGTATCAATACTTATGCACGACACAGTGATATTAGAGTTTCTTTGCATGCTCTTTCTATGTTGCCAGATTATCCATTTTCCACCACCAACAAAAAGCATGCTGGTACGTGTGTTGGTAATAATTAATTGTCTCTTGATGTAAACATGATGCAATATATTTCCTATTTCCCATAGGAAATAATGTAAATGTAAAAAAAATCACAAGGTGGTGGCGTTCGTATGCCTGGGTACCACTGTATTTCATTGACAAATCCCGGTTTGACTTGAACAGAACTTACACTGAATGCATTATTCAGAATGATAAAAATTGCTCACATCTGGCTGTAGAAAATTATCACTATATATTACCCATTTGTAGTCCACACACCAAACTGTGCACTCCTGAGAACATTCTACATGAGGATGGGTGACTGCATGATTGCGTTTATGAACAGCTGCTTGGGTGGATGAAGGGATAAATGAAGGAGTGAATGCCTGCCACATCTGGATATTTTCTCCTCACATACCTCGCAGTAGGTTTGAGTTTATTTAACTAAGCTACTCAGTGTCAGGAAAGCCGACTGTTGACGGAGCACTCCATATTTTGACTGATAGTGATCTTGTAGCTCAGACCCTGTGCCCCAGCGGTGGTGTAAGACAATAACTTAAGGCCGCTCTTTCAGCAGGAATCAAGAAGCACACCTGTTCTGCTCCGCTGCAAGCCTCTGCCTTTTCCCATATCAACTGAACGTGAGCTGTGTGAGACTTAGTCAATTACAGAAAGGATGCATACAGATTTATGCAAACAACTGTTATAGACATATTAAACCAAATGATTCTTGAATTCTTGAAACAAGGGTTCTATGTAATCTCAACAAATTTAGGTTTATGGTTGTAAATAATCTAAAATTAATAAATATAGTTGCAAGCAATGATGAGCGGGCCCAAGCACACCAGAAAGACAGTGGGCACAAGCATTTAAAGGGTACATACTGTACCAATACCTTTATGATTTAATTTTAGAAAAGGTGGAATTTTATGTAAAGACCTCCAAAAAGGCCCAGATGCTATGATGTCTCTAAGCAGTATGATGTCTCTCAATGTAACGTCACGCAATATAATGCCACACAAAGTTATTAACCACTTTGACGTCGTCACGGCGAAACCCGTTTGGGATATCAAAAATCCCAATTCTGCATCCTCAATGTTTTGAGATCACATAGGCCCGGTTTGTTGCCAATCGTATAAATTAACTTTTAAAGACAGAAAAAATATAGAACAAATGTCTCGATATATTAGAGCGTGCATGATAATTGGAACTAACTTGTCCTGTGGATGTTTTACAATGTTAAATGCAACTATAAATGTTTATAATACAACGTGTCCTTGATTTAGATACCAGATGAATAAAACACCACATACTGTACTGTAGGATGTGCTGTGATTGTTAATATTATTGAATAATTTTGTGCACTTAAAATATTTCTAAACTATAGAAAAAACAAACATTTAATTACAAGTTGTTAACAAGTTATATAAATTTATCAAAAAAGCAACATTAATTTTTACACTTTAAATTTTTTACTTATTTGACAAGGCTACTCACATTACAAGCCACATTGTTCATCTACGATTTTTGGGTCAGATCAGATTTGCATGTCATAAAAGTTTACATTCATAATTATGTAGTGACTTACATAAACGATTTTTTTTCTGACTTTTATGTGGCGCGTCCGTCCTCTGAATCAGCACGAACCTGTGCATCCGTACATCTTTGCTCAAACGCTTCTGTACTTACGTACGTTTCTTAAATTTTTTCTGAGACAGACTCATCACCTCAAATATCTACTAAATCTGGATCTACTGTAGGACCACAAGTGAGTCGGCTCAGATCTGGAAAAAGTCGCATAACCACGTATCAGATATGTATCTGATCTTTAACCACATATGAAAGTGATTCAGATCCGAGCTTAAAAACATCATATGTGTGCGTACAGACATCCCTAGAAAAATCTAATCTGGGTTAAAAAAACAAAACAAAAAAAAAAACTGATTTGAGTCACTGCAGACAGGTAATGTGACTGTAGGTAAAACCACCTGCTGTCATGTCCTTGAATTAATCTGACTTGAATCTTAAATAAATCGAGACATTTTAGTATAAATAAAAAAAATGATGCAAGCACAGGCAATTTCAATTCATGTTTTTGGGGATGACAAAAAAAAAAAACTCATTCTGTTTAGATTGGATCCAGAAGCAGGGTGTCTGATACCTTTTACTCTGTTTTCTCGAACACTGAGAGCAGCATCAGCAAAGAAAGAGGCTGCATGCCCTTGGGTTTGACATGGTGATGGAGAGCAAATTATACCAGGAAGACTAAAAAAAGAAGTTTCTTTCTCCCAGTAACTGGCCTGTTGAAAATTGTTCCCTGGTTCATTCATTCTCCCCTCTTTCTTTTCTTTTTCTTTTCTCCGGACAGAATGCAGATGTATGGTACAGTATAATTTAAACCAGCCCCCAAAACAGACCACAGAAGCGTAAATAATTGAATACAACAGGGATTTTTTTTAACAAAATACACTAGCAAATTACTGGACAACATTTTTTTTTTTGTTGCTTAAGTCGACTAAGGACGACTAAGGAGTAGTCAGGACCTCTGGTTTCCCACTCACCAAACAGCACTGGGCTAGTAAGCGGCTTTTTACCGTCTGACTCAGCTCTTCAAACTCACCAAAACGTGGCCAGAAGGTCTTATAAAGGCCGGGAATATTTCCGGCGTAGAATCCGTGATGGTAATGTGGTATGAAAACTAGTGCTGAACATAGTTACTTTACTTCCTGAATCACCACTGATTTCTTACATTTGCTACAAAAACATGACACTTACACTGTTCTCGCTGGTGCCCGATACAGGAAATACCGTCCATCCCAGCTCAGCCGTTGCTGTAGTGGAGTCCATTAAGGTTTCTGTGGACGAGAGATCAAACGTTCAAGGTTAAAGAACGTACATAAAGATCGCCTTATGTACGACTCGAAGACCTTGTGGCTGCCAACCATGCTAAGTCAAACATCAGACTACAAGTCATTAATCACAAGAAGGTTTATGGAAAGTACCTGCGAGTCAACCACTAATGGACGCAGCTACGATAAACAGAAACCTGAATAGCACTTCTTTTAGGCGTTACGTCGGGTCAAAAACAGCAGGCTGCCTAAAATACTATCAACATATTGAAGCGCCACTGTTGACTCCACTTTATTATTCCCTCAGCCTCGAGTGCTTAAAAAAAACTGAAACGAGCTCTTACGTTTAAAAGGGAATCTACAGAAATCTAGGCAGAAGGAAATACTGGATTCTTACTTTCCCACTGTGCGATTCAGCCAACATCTTTCAGAGACAAGAGCTCACTATATAGCAGGCTCTCTGGGGAGCTTACGTGTGGAACAGGATGTGGGTTAGGAGTAGCACTGCACTCAGATAACCACCAGAGACACTCTCAATAAAGACGTCCTCCTAGATTGACATAGGGAATTGCTAATCAACCCCAGTCTTTGTCCTCAATATGCCTTTGCAGACTTTTTAGGTTATTTGCAAAGATAACAATTTAGGCTATGGTTTTTGATTTGATATGATATTTGATATGATATGAAATCAAAGAATTAAAAAAAAGTCTCCATATTCCGCTGCCTAATTAATTATAATAATATTAATGTATCTAAATACCCAAGTCATACAGGCGTTCGACATCTCTGAAACCCCCAAGATTGCCTTTTAATAACCCTAAGGACAACGTCTATATCTTGTGTGTCTATTACCACCCCAACCCAACCCCCCAACACACACACATACACACACACACACTGGTTGAACGAAACGCATATGCTACAGCTTGTGCGAGCTGCGGAGACAAGCGTCTTTTGTGTGTCTGCACAGTGACGGTACTCATGTGGCATTCACTGGGGAATGGAATGATAATCCATGTGCAAGAGAATGGACCGCTGGGAGAAATCAGAAGAAGCCGATAACCTGAGTCGACTTCCTTCGACATTCAAAGTACTCCAGTGTGGGTTAGATGCCGTGTAACTGGTCCTGCCAGACCTTTAGCTTCACGACGTTTTCCAAAGTCTCTTCCGAAAGACTCTTCCAAAGTCTCCTCAAGCACGAAAGACGGTTAGTCTTCCCGCTCCGGATTACTTGGAAGGCAAGCACAAAGCACACCTTTGCTAATTGGGTTTTTAAAAAGGACGCCTTCTCAGTAGTAGTCAGGTGGAACGCCTGATGCATCGACTCACTCAGTCATGTCTGGTATGCAAAATTCTCACATGATTAATCCATGATAATGCATTTTTCCCCTTAATTAAATTTCTGTGTTAATTAGGGCAAAGCCAAGTTACTGGACCTTATAAAGAATTAGGCAGTGACATTTCCTTTCATTTTCTTTTATCGCAGTCTTACGCAGCTATTTTGATTTCCTCTCACAAGCTCTTTAGTATAAAAGACTTTTTTTGTGGTCTTAGCTTGAGGCTGACATAATTACAAGTCTTGCAAGTTCTAGCTTTTGGAAACAGTTAAATATTTACAGACTTTTCTTTATTCATGCATCAAGACATTTGAACATTTTAATAGTGCTTTGAAAATAGCTGCAATTTAGATTCTTCATAACACACACACACACACACACACACACACACACACACATATACAAAGCTTTGTTAAAGAATGCAATTTTACAGTTTTTGCCATTGGATTTCCAGGAAAATAAATGGAATTTCCAATTAAGTGGCTTTGCATGCAATGGAATTATTTGTGGGTCCATGCAAGAGACCTTGGCCCGTGTACATGAACATTTAACATACAATTCAGTTATTACATAGTTGATATATTTATGATTTTTTTTCCTGGACCATATGTGTCCAGATCAACCCTTCTCAAAGGAAGAGCTTCACTTTCACAAAAAGACTTCAGATTTAATGAACAACATGGGGTTTATATATCATAATTATCAGCTCCATGTACAGGTAAACGCCAAGAGTGTTACCCATCTCAGAGGAGGAATGTCAGGGGCGTCCCTATTTGTGAGAGTTATGACCGGAGTGGACTTATCGGTCCGGAGTGTCAGTTGTTGCTAGCGCAAGAGCGGTGAGAAAGCATAGTGCTAATACTAAGGTTGCACAGGGTCCCAAGCATTGCAATATTTTCAGCTTCACCAAGCACGGAAAAAAAAAAGAAAAGAAAAAGAAATTAACTTGAGCTTTCAACGGGGGTAGTTCCTGAGTGCAGTTCCAAAAAAAAACCTGAACCTTCAACACTCTCTGCGGGCTTTGAAATGCCCACAAAGCTCACCGTTCTTCTGGCAACACCTACTAAAAGCTGGGCTGGATTTTTAGGAAGGCTGCTAATATTCAGAGTGTGATAGATGTGTTCGGAAAGTACTAGGCCGAACTGCACTAGGGGGATGCGTGCTCTGCTCTGCGGTGTTGCATACACATCACACAGCTCGTGCATTTCAAATCAAGTTTAGAAATGTCAGCTGTTCATCACAAGAGCGACAAACAAAGGACCCCCATAGATGCAGCTCCACATTAATTGATAGGAAACAGGATCCTTTCAGCTGGAGGATTACTGTTGTGAAAACTGGTTGGTTGGCAGACACGCTCCGAAACCCCAAAAAAAGAGACACCTGTTAAAGCTGCCTGTTTTAAAACAGCCACAGAGAGCTATTTGGGGTGTGCCGCAGTGTGAAATTGCCTTCCTGCTCATTAGTACGAGGTCTGTTTATTTGGGGAGGTGATTAGTAGTGTGGTTGGACGCCGCAGAATATCACACCCTCCAGTCATGAAAGGTCCAACGGCACTGTCCTTTGTCTTCTCATGCATACTCTGATGTATTTAAAATTCAATCTGCAAACCTTATTACTGAGAAGTTAAAGTCTAGGCTCTTGAAATATAGATATTTTCTCTAAACTTCTTTGTTCAGGGACTAAATGGACATCTTTTGTTCATCCTACAACTTATTCTCTAACAATAGAAATGGTAAGTAGTTACAAAAGTAAGAAATTTAAATATGGACTGTCCAAAGCTATGATTAGCTGTTTGTTAACGCATCATTACTTTACATATAGTTGGGCGACCAAAGTACTGTCGGCATAAAATCAGCCCACCTTAAGTTAAGTTTTCTTTTAAATTCATAGAAATGATCATCGTAGAGAGATCATTCTTTTTATGTCACACGTACTCATATAAGCATTTTACTGCATATCATGTGGTGTATGGCTTTATATGTGACAAATAAAATGTTTATTTGAAACTCATAGAAAAACATTCTCAAAAATACTATTGGCATTAGAGGTATAAATATGCAGGAAATATCAAATATAATGCAATTTTAATCAACTTTCGGATTATTATGAACATTATTAAACTATTAGTAATTATTAAAATGGGTTAATTGTTTCTTCAAATAGCAAAATCTAAATTTAATATTTTACCTTTTCTCCTGTTCATTTGCACAAAACACTAGTTTCTAAACTGGCTTTGAAGTTGAACTTAATAAAATATAATATATATTATATTATATAAATTAACACAAGGTATTTTTAAGTTTTTTAAGTAGCCCCGACTCAGGGGCAGTGGTGGCTCCAGCAGTTCAGGCTATGAGTTTCTAATCGGAGGGTCAGAGGTTCAAGCCCTACCAGCGCCGGGTCACCATTGTCGGATCCTTGTGCAAGACTATTAACCCTATACCCTATACAACCCAGAGGACGGCTATGACAGGAAGGGCATCCCTTGTCGATCAAATTATCTTAGGATAAAAGGGACAAAGCTGAAGAAAGAAGTAGGGAAAAAAAGTAGAAGTGTCTCAAATTGCAGAGTTATTAGGCAAAATGGACGAGATGGGATACTTTTCTGATATGAAAGAAGTCATTCTCTTTAGAGTCTATTAATGAATCTGATTGCACATTGGAGCAATAGCACATTTGCACATATTTTTTATGCATTAAAACATTTAGAAGATAGCAGGCAGGTAATTAACAGATATGAAAACTAAATTCCAGACTGTCAGAAATGTACCTGTCAGTTTATCACCTGACCAATATGTCCACTGTGGACTGTTTAAAAGCATTAATAATTAAAATACCAATCTGCATTTTAACTAGATGGACATTGTTTTAAATTCGCATTATAAACATCCAAAGTCTGGCCCAGAAATTGGCATTAACCAAATAATACATTATTAATATTTGAAGCAATGCATAAGATTTTTAGATGTTCAAACTCTATTATGGATGTTTTTTGTCGAAACTACTCTGGAATCTTCATGTTTGCAGACATGAGCTTTTCATAACAAGACAGTTTCAATAAATTGTGGTTAAGGCTGTGTATATCTAGAGCACATCATCGCACCCAGTGACACTGCCACAACAAAGGCACACACTCTTACCACATCTTGTTCAGCGAAGAGGACCTGAGCTGGCAGCAGCCACCACAATAGCATCACTTCAGCATAAAAGAGAGCAGGTTCTCGTCTTTCACAAGCATAAAACCACACTCACACCTGGAAATCTCTGCCTCCACTTCTCCTGAAATGATGTGTTATTTCATTAGCTTGAATATAGTTATGCCACGAGGGACGTGACAGGCAGGGCGTGGCAGTTTTAGCCTTTAACAATAATGAATACTCATCAAGAGCCTTTGGGAAACCCAATTTCCCAAGGATGTCTATCTATAGTAGTCAAGTTCATGTGCTTGCTTACATGGGCTCGCTTAAAAATGAAAATGACGCGTGCGATAGAGAAACGATGACTGAGTAACGTTCGGCTGCTGGAAGAACTGCGACCCTGGACTTTCAGTACAAAGAACGTCAATTAGGTGGGAGTGCTCATGAGCATGGTGTTACAGAACGGCTTTGTATGGTAATTGAGTCCGTATGACTGAGCATACATCTCCGGGAGTGAGGCTTAGCGGATAAGGTGGCACTGACCCAAACCCCCTGACAGCATTACTCCAGGGGCGGCTCGGAAAAGTCAAACACCAAATCAGTATGCGCCGCACTTTACATGCATTTCCCGAGCGATTTCACTCTACTGGAGAGATTTATGGAGGCTCTGAGGTTACTGCTAGGCACTAAAAGTCTGGGGACCTGATGGTGATGATGTAAAAGCATGTGGAGTGATGTGGCAGAGCAGAGCTGGAGGGAAGGGAAAAGCCAACAGAGAGAGTATCAGTACGTTTCTAGGGGAAGAGGAAGTCGACAGTTGGTTTTGGCAGTGCAGGATGCCATGTGAAATATGCTACCACATAGCTGACAGCGTGATGTTGCTCTGTATTCACAGGGACTGGGGCTGCACTAATGTTCCCTCATAGCACATCTCTCAAAACGGCTAAATATGTCAGAGATGAAAACTGGCCGAGGTAAAGTACGGGAGAAAGGAAACATAAAGATGACAGAGAAAGAGTGAGTGTGCACTTATTTATTTTTTTGCTCTCTTTCACACATTGACAGCAGCACAACCTCTCGACAAGAAAAACATTCTTGGCTACTCTAATTTATGTTTGTCTCAAGGCCGATCCTCCAAACGCCTCCTTCACCACACTTTTAATGGCCCTGTGTTTTTTTTTTTGTGAAAAGCTTAATTATTTACTCTGAAAGAGCCTCACAAGGGCCCCACAAAATGGTAATTGCAGGCACCTCACTCACACTCAATCTCTTCCTGTCTTCCTCCTCCACCCGCCTATGTGAAGATCCCGCGTCAGATGATTGGCTGCGTTTAACAAAACAACTAAAACCAGACGCACATTGACAGACAAATCTTTGTTCGAGCAGATTACTATTCCATAGCACACAGCAACTTTTCTCTAAATCCCTGGCTCTCACTTCGCATTGGGATTACAATATGCTGCTAGCAATTCCTGTATATTCTCCATACAGCCCAAATGTTATAGTTATTCATTTTAGTTCATGACCGTCATTAACCTGCTAACATGCTGAGAATTCGTGTTTGGTTTTGAGAGGAGTACTTATTTTACAAGCATTAAAGGATTAAAAGGGGCAATAGATTTTGTTTCAAATATCTTTTTTAAAAAAACTGTCAGATGATTAACATAAACTTACAGACCATATATATATATATAAAATATTGTGTCATGAATTATATTTAAAAACTTTATAAGGACAAATATACTAAATGCAAAAATTACACATAAACCTTTGCATTTTAAATCCATTAAATTTATAATAATAACATAAACTCCATTAAATTTATAGTATTGGAATATTTTACTGAGCAAAAAAAAACAAAAAAAAAAAACACAACAACTTTGTCTCTAACAAAGTTTAAAGATTCAAATTTGTGAATTGAATTTTTGAATAAATAAAAATGTTGTGGGTTGTCCAAGAATAAAAACCAGCATTTGTATTTATTAAGCTTATTTTGATAAATCTAATACTACTAGTATAAGTGAAGATTATGAGAAGACCATAGACCATGCAAAGAACTAAATCTACTACTATATGTGTACATACCAGGGAAAGCCCTTTTTTACTTAGATTTTAATAACGAGTGACTGCAGTACAAATTACAACTGATCAATCCCAAATTGCTTGGACTGCAAATTGCATGCATATCCACGTTGATTGTTATATTATTGATGCGAATGTGCACATGCCAAGTAGTGTGCAGAATGTGAAAGTTAGCCTCTTGGATAGCAACCAAGATTTCGGTATTTATTAAAGCTGTCAAGTCCCTTTAAAATGACATTAGCATATCACTTTAATTAGTTTTGATTTACACCATACATGGTAATATTTGACACTGCAAACAAACATTACACATTACACTGTGCCTTCATACCCCATTAATCCATAGAACTTTTATGGAAGTAATAATAAAAATTAAATAAGAAACTAACCAAGAAGACATAATTTACCAACTTTTTCTTTTTTTAAGCTACTTAAATTACCTGCCTTAACTACCCATAACACAGTACTATACTGTACCTACCTAGTATATCTACCTTACCTTACAAAACCTACATTCCTTATCTGCATTAACTTATCTTAGCCATAGCTTACCTTACCCACCTACATTACCAGTCAAAGGTTTGGACGCACCATCTAATTCAGTGGTCTTTCCTGATTTGTATTTCTTTACATTGCAAAAGGCTTTCAAAATATGCAATAATCTCCTTTGAATAGATGATATTGACTACTTATGCTCTGCAAAGGCTTCATAACCGCTCAAATCTGGGCTGCTGTAAATTGCTGTTTTTTTTTTTTTAGGCTAGTAACCTTCCTGGGCTGGTCGTCATGGTTTCATCATGGCGCTTGATGGGTTTTGCTAATGCACTTAACGATATTGTTCTTGTAAGAACTATTCCAGAAGAGCTGACTTTTGTGTGTTAAAATAATAACTGACTCTTGTTGGTGTTGTTACTTAATTACTTAATGCCATATGCGTTATTTTACAGCTCTGAAAAAAAAAGACAAAACAAGAAACATTGAATTGGGTGTGTCCAAACTTTTGACTGGTACTGTCCCTTAACTAAAATACCTTACCTTGCCTTACTGTTTTACCTTACCTCAAATTTTATTGTCACATACACAATGGTACTGTATGCGATTTCATGCTTATACAAGTATGAGTGACCTAAATATGTATAATAATCTAACACATATCTACAGTCTATTTCCAGCTCCAAAAACTCTAACCTGCTGTCTTA
>JAOVVA010000001.1:21358545-21375767 GCA_028565275.1 Leiocassis micropogon
TTTTTCATAAATTAAATCTGAGAAAATTGTACAAATAAAGAAAATCTTTTAGCTGAAAAATGTACAATATATACAAGGTTGCAAATAAAACAGAATTGAAATAGTGTATGTTAAGTGGTGTTAAGTGTATAAATTATACAGAATAAAATAAGATCCACTCATCAATTACCTTAACTTTCCGACTTACATTACCTCACTTTCCTACTTACCTACTACCATACCTTACTATCTAAAATTATTTTCATTATCTTAACTTAACTATTTATAACATATAATGCTTTTTTGTTTTCCCAGGATCCATGTACAAATTTACTCCCCCCATGGTTGAATACCAAACGGCTTCGGATTCATTCCATAAACTCACAACATATGGTTTAAAATAATGAATTCATAGAGGCTTCACTGCATTCCTACACCAATTCTGAAAAAAACTGTGGTGATTTTTTTTATACCTTTCTTAGTTGACAGTATATTGTAATACCTTAAACTTCAAATTAAAGTAAATACAAACAGAACAGTGACAAAAACTGTGTAGGAGTGTATATGCCACGTGTTCTCACTCTTAACTTGACTTAACATATGTATATGTATACCATGACTGGCCTTCATAGTGGCTTATATTTATGGTTTCTGATGTCGTGATTCAAGTGCCACATGATCAGGTTTGAAACTCCATAGCTGATGTTCGAATATTGTCGGGGGAAAAAAGTCAGATTTCTTGTGTTTTTGTACTGTTCTGAAGAAAAATGTTCCTTGAAAAAGGCAAAAAAAACTGTTCTTGTCTGAACATAGCCCAATGACCCTTATAATCCTAGTTCATATTAATGTGTGGTCCTTATTCAAGGGTGTAACATCAGGACTCTGTAAAATGTCTACTATAGGAGCCTTATACATGTATCTGTAGGTAGGGAGTATGAGCATGGGCATGTATTCCAATTTTAGAGTGATTAATGCTCCCTCATTATACATCTCTCTCCTTTTTTTTTTCTTTTTTTCTTTTTTTTGTCAGCCGTCTATGCACACTCCAAATATCCCCGAGCTAAAGCATGTGAAGACACAATGTCTAGGGCCTTTTTTTCTCTCCTTTTCTTCCACTAGTACACGTTTAGCAGTTAATAAAAATAGATAAAAAATCTGTCCAGACTCAGTTCTGCACCATATTTACCATTATTATAAAAAGTCAGTGCCAGCAAACAACAAAATGTTTAAAATAAAAACTATTTTTATTTTAATGCCAGTTGGATTTTGGTGATAGATTTGTAGCTGTGTAGATGCAGGAGTCGCAGTAACCTCCACATGTCTTCATGACACCCAGGGTGCACCCATGATGCCACAGATGGGCTGCTCGTGAGTTGTCAGAAACAAACACTGTACTACAACACCATGTCATGTTTCAGAACTGACTGCTGAGCGCTAAATATTCATGAAGCAAGAAAGGGAGAGGTGCTGGGCTCCGGTTTCCACCACCTTGATAGCATGCTGAATATTTAAATACAGTCAGGGGGAACTGTGTCCTTCTCTGCACTCTGGATCATGCAAATATTTTAAAGAGAGTCTTTTCTCAGGTAGGGCTGGAATAAGATTTGATATTGCTTTTGCATGGCTTAGGTCTACCTATAAAACTTGAAGGAATACGAATATTTTAAAACGTAGCCTGTTCCAAAGTGACTTTTCAAACACGCTCGACAAATGGAGCTTTTAATATAAGCAGCCTGATGAATTTGATCCAAGATATCAATGTTATCATGCACTAATGACCATAAAATCATTACCATTAGGACAAGACACTCTGGCAACCTTTAACACAAAGGTGATTGGCTTTTATTCAGGGAAAAAGGGAAAAGGGCAACATTTAAAATCACAGCCTGAGGGGCTGTCATAGGGAGGCTCGACTGTTCAGTTTTAATGCATGAGCGTGCAAACTAACACAATGAACGCTCACAACAAACATGCCGCTGCCTTTGACCTTCAGTTTTCTTTTTTTTTTTTCCTCCTCTCCAGTCGAGACAAACAGGAGTCTGTTGAATTTTAAAGACGCTGGGTGCAGCCTATTAAAGCAAAATTCTCCATTTTTTTTAAATAATCTTTTCTTAAATGCTGTTGGGTTTATAGCTCGGGTAATTAACATCAGTACGATGTTTTCACTTTGTTTTTCTTTTCTTCATTTATTTGTTTCCCTTTTTCCATGACAGACGCCTCAAAAAAAGGATCCAAATGAATTAGTCCCAAAATCATCGTAATTAGATTTAGCAATAGAAAAAAAAAAAAAAAAGTCATCCTGCCATTTCGAAATTGAATTTAATTTCTAGGTCAAGTGCTGTGGAGCTAAAAAGCTGTAAAATGGCTTCAACTCAGTGCTAAAAGTGAATATGACAAATCTACAGACATGAATCTTTGATAACTAATAAATTAATAAACCATTTCAGCACCATTTCCCTCTGGCACTGTGTTGAAAAGAGCGCTCTTGTTATCGGCATTACATGCACTCCAAGAGACTCCATACACCACTGAAATGACCTTCATGCCACCACACACCATTCGGTCGAGAGGGTATTTAAATTACAAAATGTGCCAAAACATATACCCACATTTCACCTTGTCTGTTTGTCTGGCTGTCCTGGTCTAATCAGAGAAAAGTGCTATTAGATGATACATCTCAAAAGCTCAGTGAGGTGGTAAGGATTCTCTAAATGATATGCTAAAATCGCCCCATATGCGCTAGAACATAGGCAATATGGACAGGGCATAACCCATAATACTCATTTAAAAGGGTGATTATGAAGTTCATTAATAATACCACTGGGTACTTAATTTGCACCAGACTGCTAAATCCAGCTAATGGAATATTGGTGAAAAAAAAACCCTGAAAATTGCAAAAAAAAAAAAAAAACATACAGCATCACTGATCTCTAAAAAAACCCTCTAAAAATCCTCACATCTTGTTGAATTCCCACATCTGATCCCACATCAGAAGGTGAATGGAATTTTCCATAACAGCTGCTTTGACAATACTATTAGCTGTAATATTGTGTTTTAATATGTAATCCGTTGTGTAGCAACAAGAATTGAATTTGTGTTCAATGGACATTCTATATAATGCAAGCTTAATAAACAGATTTTATTATAAAATGTATTACTATAAGGAAATGTTTAGTTAATTGGAGGGGTTTTTAGTGCCAGTGCTTTGTAATACTCACTCTTATTCTCTCTATAGCTTATTCCATACAGGGTCACAGGAAGCCTGGAGCCGATCCCAGGGGACTCAGGGTCACGGGACGTGGAACACCCTTCACCACAAACTACAGGGAATTTGGGAATGCCAATTAGCCTAATTGGCCTATCTTTGAACTATGAGAGGAAACCGAAGTACCCATCAAAGCACGGGGGAGAACATGCAAATGCCATGCAAACGCCATGCAAACAGACCCGAAACTGGAATTGAAAACTTGTGCCTAAAGTTGTGAGGCTTGCTACGTTACAGTCAGATGTTAAGCTGTTACGTTGGTTTTTTTGTCTATATGTCAATGTACAGTTGTGTACCTAACATGGCAAGCTGCATTTTATTCTCTTATTAACTTCAAAATAGTAAGTAAATAAAATCCAAATGTCACAAAAATACCCAAGGTACAAATATTCAGATCGTCATTTCGCCATACATGTGTGTTAACCGTTACAATTTCCCGTAACTTAATATATTATGCTTCTGGATACCTGACCATCATACAGTACTGTATGTGGGGGTTTCGCAATCCGGCACAAAGCTGAACACAGGCAAGGGCATTGGATGTCTTTGCATGCTGTCTGGAGCTGTGCTATTTAATCAATTTTGCAAGTTCATCAATCTTTTCTTGATCGATTCCATTAATTGAAATGTTGGGTCAATTTTTCATTCGGAAACGATTCACACCTTTTAAGCTATTTACACTTACATCTTCCCCAAGTAACTATATTTTGTCAGTGTACCGCTTCTTTCTTCTGTTTATTTAGGAGCATGGAGCAGAATGTTAGCAGAAAAAATTATCATTGCTTTTTTTGAGACATTTTAACAAACAATAAGGCAAGTTACACAGCATTTTAATCCTTACTGTATTAGATCATTTTGACAATTTGTAAGAATTCAAACGTAAGAAATACAGTTATTTGAGACAAATCAAACAATAAATATTAGTGCTATTGAATTGAATTGCTATTGAATCTAAAAATTAATCATAGCTCTAATGCGGTCACATTACAGTTTTCCCTTACTGGCACAAAGAGGCCCGAACCTGTTCCATCATGACACAATGCCCCTGTGAACAAAGTGAGAGCCATGAAGACATGCTTTGCCAAGTGAACCCAACCCCACTGAACACCTTTAGGATGAACCGAACACCAACTGCACCCCTGACCTTCTCGCCTGACATCAGTGCCTGACCTCAGTAATGCTCGTGTGTCTGAATGTAAAAATCCCCACATCTATGCTCCAAAATCTAGTGGAAAGCTTCCCAGAATAGGGGAGGCCAATATATAACAGAACAGGGCTGGACTGGATCTGGAGTGAAATGTGTGTGGGTCTGATCATAAGGTGTCAACAACCTTTTGATCATACTGTGCATACTGTACAGTATACGACAAACCAAACACACACATTGAATACGGAGGATAATGCTTTCAACAGTCTAGTTTTGACACCAAACATCATTAAGTCAGTCAAAATAGCGCATTAAGTTTCAGCACATCCGTACAAATGTGTTACATGAAACCATTTAGAAGTGTAACATTCACTGCAGTCTTTCACGGTAATAAGGAATAATGAAAGTAGCAACCTGCTGGGAAGGTTCACACCCTTAAATTACCCCCACATGTAATCTGTAATCCATTTCCCCAAGTGTAAATTATGCAATCTGCACAAGTAGCTGCACACTGACAGCCAATATGTTGATAATAGCATGTCCTCATTACCAAGGTAGCTCTTCCAGCCTTCTTTATTATTATCTGTTTGATTCATATGGATCCGCTCAAACCATAATTATGAGTGAGGCCCTATGACCCATTATTCATAAGTCCCGTTCCTGAAGCTGATAAGCCAGTGGCATCTCTATTTCACCCAGCATGTCTGATGGGAGGAGCAAAGGTGCTGGTTCTCTGCAGATGATGGTTTAAATGCTAATGTAATGTGAACAAAGACGCGAACTGGGGCATCTCCCACAAAGATTCAGAGCACTGTCACCTGTGGGAGTTCAGGTCTGTTCATGTCCTCTAGCATTTTTTTTTTTTTCAAGATAAGCTTTGCCTTGTGGTTTGGTGAACATTAAGATTTAATGACAGGACCTAAAGGTAAAATAACATTTTCTAACAGGGTTTAAAACCAGTTACATCAATATGGCTCGATTTTTCTAATATGACTGGTGCAAAGATTGTGATTTTTTTTAGCAACAACAGCTCTGATGGTAGTATTAACTACCACCAAATAACAGTTTATATTAGCCCTAATGCCCTCATACTAATAAGTTATTCTTTCTATAGTAACAGATTCCACATGAACACATTCAAAATGCCGGCATGGTGGCATAGTGGTTACCTTGTACCTCCAGGGTCTGAGATCGATTCCTGCCTCAGGATCTGTGCGCATGGAATTTGCATGTTCTCCCTGTGCTTGGTGAGTTTCCTCCGGGTTCTCCAGTTTCCTCCCAGAGTCCAAAGACATGCATAGTCTAACGAGCGTTCCCAAATTGCCCGTAGTGTAAAGTTTAAATGTTGACCCTGATGGTCATAAAAATGAGAATAAAAACAATAGTGATCACTGTTGGCTTCCACTGGCCCCAGGTGAATTACAGAGGTTCCAGAGACAAAGCTGTAAATTAGAATTTAATTTTCTTCCTCAATCTCTCACTCATTCTCGATACCGTGTATCTTGTACAGGGTGGCCTGCATCCTATCCCAGGTGACACAGGACACTAGGTGAGGTACACCCTGGAAGAGGTGCCAATCCATCACAGGGCACACTAGCACTAACTAAGTTACTCAGAGTAACAATGCCAATTAGCCTGCCTAATCTGCATATCTTAGACTGTGGAAGGAAACCAGAGTACCCAAAGGAAACCCTCTAAGCACAGGGAGAATATGCAGACCCCACGTGGGAATCAAACCCTGGAGGGGCGAGGCCACAGTAAGTATTAATATAAGAAGTTTTTGTGGTGTCTTGATAGCCGACAAACTGCATTTTTCTACTTCCAGACAGTTGCCGACGTAACGAGGAACCTGTTTCCAGCCGTTATAATGTAAGTGATATCAGTAACTCACCTGTTTTGTGGACATTCCTCAACGTTAAATGTACAGGACATGTTGTTCTTTAAAAAGCAAAAATGTAATAAAATAAAAAAATGATAGCGCTGACAAATTACTGCGTTATTTTATAGTTAAACACTATAGAACTTGTGGAAAAGGGTGGTAAAAGTCAACCTGTCATTTATTATTTCTATTAATATAATATATATTCATAATATATATTATGTCATATATTATATACCTACAGTATAACCACACCCGATTGACTTTTTTTTAAAAACATTTAGCCAAACAGATTTGTGAAAACTTAAAAAAAACTGCCATTTTTATTAACCAAATAAATGTTTTACTGTTGAAATGTGAGATTATCAACGTTAAAGATAAGAATCAAAGGCTGACAGCAACTCCGCATTAAGGCTCTCATCCTAGGTGCGGACAGATGTTTTCATTTCCTCACACTGCTTTTTATTAGCAGTGTGTCTCAGGTTCGGCTCTCTTGTGGTCTCTGACCCGGGGAGACAAACAGAGCTTCTCCTCACACCCGTGACCATTTACCAGTATCCTTCACACTTTAAAAACGCACTTTAAAAACGCCAAAAAATGGGAGAAAACTAATGGGAGTCGGATCCTGTTCTAGATTCCATGCTCATGAGCTAGCTCTTCGTAGCTGGATGACTTATGGCTTGTCATGGCCTTCTGGGAACTATAAACAAGAGTCTCCAAGAGCAAAGCTTCCTGTACTGCTGGGCCCATTTACTGCCCTGCTAGCCTGCTGAACCACACACAGACAGTGTAACCCAAACACCTTCTGGCAAGTGACAGACAAAGTGCTGCAATCACACTCGAGGTCATTAGGGTGACCTGTTGTACCACTTTAGCCTCATTGTTACTGATACATTGGCATTAGTTGTGCTGAGATATTTGAGTCCTTAAAGAGAGACTTTAAATCCGACAAGGGCTCTTAAATGTCTGGCACTAATGACATGTTTGTGAGACAAGCTCGAGCAGAGAGACACAAGAGAACATGGGGATTTTTGGATTGTCTTCTTTTGCAGCTGCACCACAAGGAGCGTCATGAAGCATCAAATATTAATCAAACGCTCTGAAAGTCCTTAGATGATGAATTATGTGCTGTAAGAATCCAGTACCAGCTGAGGAGAGTAAGCAAGTTTCTCTCCAAAGTTTTTCCCTATCACAGGGGCATCATCTGAGACACAGCAGGCTGCTCTTATGTTTCATACTCCGCGCTTGTGAGTAATGAACCAGGCAGCTGAAAGCAGATTGAATTGAGGGGAGTCCCGTATGATCTCTAGGAGCCAGACAGGTCAAAGACTATCAGCCATCAGAAGATCTAAACAGTAATAAAACTGATAAGACCCACTGCTTATCTGAGGTCATGAACTGAGGGTCATAATCAAGGCCCACCTGCAGCAGACATCTCCATACCATGTATTCCGTGATGACGCACTACGGAGTTTGTCTGGAAGAGAGGTCTCTTAAGTGCACTTAGTCTCAGGTCACTTTTACCAGCTGAAGCCTCTTAACGTTTCTCCAGGACTCGGACGCCGGACTTGCTGTCTTAAGCCTGAATGAGCCTGATATTGCACAAGAGTGCACTCAGTCCCGAGAAACACACTTCAGCTCCTAGAAGACGTTATGACATCATGTCAAAACAGAAATCCGTGCAGGCAACAGTGTAAATAATGACTTTTTATAAAAGACAGCTGTAAAATGATTTGAAGTCTACTGGCTGGACCAACTTGTCACCTGAAATTATCCTTTAGGCAGCCAAACAGCGCTCAGACCCTCTGTTCACAGTTAAACGCACAAAAAAAAAAAAAAAAAAAAAAAAAAACAGTTTGTGTTCCTATCACAATGCATGGCTTGTGTAACTTTTTTGGGTCTTTTTTTTTTTTTTTTAGTCAGTTTTTGGAATGTCTAATGTCTTCACTAACACAAACCTCACACTGTTTGCTCTCGGTCAATTAGCGTCACTTAAAATGATTTAGAGGTTTGTGTTTTCTTATCCACAGGTAGAGCCGAAAAGACGGGTGTTTGAACTGTCCATCACACTTTCAGTGGGAAGAATGCGGAACGCGGAGAATATTTACCTCTTAAACATTGCAAAATATTTTTTCTAGATTTAAGCACGCTCGCTTGAATTTGCAGGAATTTAGTACATGGCAAAGAAATAAACGGATAAATAAATACAATAAATGAATGTAATTTTCAGGAATTTCCAGCCACCAAAAATAACATTCTTTGTAAAAGTAAACTGTAATGAAACAAAATTAGAAAACGGTAACTTTTTTGTCCTTTTTTTGTTCCCCAACATGCACACTACATGTAATAATTAAAGTTACATTGTGATCATCAGATATTAGTGCTTAGCTTATCTTTTTCTCTTTTTATTAATTTTAATCATTATTTAACAGACATATATATCTGTATATGGTTTCAGGTTTTGTACATCGAGTGTTCATTGTACAAAGAGTTCTTAAATTTCTTTAAAAAATATAACCAAATGAATCACTACTTGGCAGCACAATGGTGTAGTGGTCAGCACTGTGGCCTCGCACCTCCAAGATCAAGGGTTCGATTCCTGCCTGGCTTGATTCTGTGCGTCTACAGTTTGCATGTTCTCCTTGTGCTTGGTGGGTTTCTTCTCACAGTCCAAATTGATGTTTTCAAATTGGCTGGAGTGAACATGTGAGTGTGTGTGGTCTTGTGTGCTCTGCAATGGATTGGCCCCCTGTCCAAGGTGTACCCTGTCCTGAGTCCCCTGTGATAAGCTCCAGGCCCCCACAACCCTGTATAGGGTAAGTGGTAAAAACAGTGATTTAGAATCTAATAGTTATGTATGATTCTGTTTCAATATCGCCAGAATTTACATTCTTCATTGAGTTTGATGTTGACCAACGCAACAAAAATGCAAACCTCAGTAAACATAGGTTTTAAGTAACACATCTGAAACACATTTAAAGTACAGTACTGTGCAAAAGTCTTAGGCACCATGTTACATGCTGTACCAATTTTGTTATATATGTTTATCATGTCTGCATAATTATGTACAAAATCATTGGTCTGTCTTGTACTATATTTTTTTCTTTACAGCAATGCATATATTCTCCTGTAATGTTATTTATTTATTAATTTTTAAGTTATATATGGGAATACTAAATGATTTTGTCCATAATTATGCAGACATGATAAACATATATAACAAAATTGGTAGAGCATATAATATGGTGCCTAAGACTTTTGCACAGTACTGTATGCTAATGTGTTATGTATGTACAGTACATAATAGTAACAATATTCAGTTTAGTTATTCTCAGTCATGTTTAGTAAACTGTCAGATCAGCATCGGATAATGTCTGGGTAAATTTCATGCTGAACTTCTAAAAAAAAAGAAAAAGGGAAAAACAAAAGAGGTTGGGGGGGATTGTGGCATACTCAATCTAAAATAAAATAAAGTACAGCAAGTAGAGCTCCGTGCTAATAAATAATTTTATACAATACCATAAACTTCATATTCATCAACATATGTTCTCTTATTGTTCATTGATATACTGTACATAACCCCTCTTTGCTAATGAAAAACAGCCTGATAAATATAATAAGTGTCAGGAAAGCTTGGTGATAAAAAAAAAAAAAAAAAACAACAGCTGAAAGTCATCCAAGGAGATGGAAGTAACATTGTCTTGGCAAAGTAAAGCAATTAAGCAAGCTAGTTTATCAGAGATGGAGAAGGCGAAAGACTAATGATGGGTCATCTGGACACCACATCCCAGACTGCAGCGAAAATCAATCATGCTGAGGATGCAAATACCATTTCCAGCTTCTATTGAACCAAAACGTGAGATTATTGTAAAAGTCGAAAAAACATTTCAGCTTCATATGATGTAATTCAGAGGGAATATTCTAGCCGAGAAATAACGAATGATTTCCTGCTTTATTTGGAGCATGAAATGAATGTTCATTCTCTCATAGCCAGCAAGCTAATATATTTAACCTTTTTCAAAATGAAAAAAAAAAAAAAGCTTGGAAATAATAAAGACGCATCAAAAATGTGGTTTTACTCTACAAGGACGCTGTTTTATATATATATATATTTTTTATATTACATGTCATTATATACCATTTGTCTGCATCAAAATGAGCGAAAACCTGCATTTAGTCATTAATTGAACTAAAGCCATTAAGTCACATGTACTGCAACTGTGTAATTACTCTGGGACACATATTAGATGGATTTTCTTTCCAAACCCAAGTTTCTAAGCTGAGCATAAAAAAAAAAAAAATCTGAACAAGTAACAAAGCATCTTGTCACAAGGCAGCCACATTCCCAGAGAGGCACGCTAGAAAAACACCTCTGAAGAAGAAGACAATGCTGCATAAGGGTAAGAACATTCTAGAGGTTTCTAAAGGACGCAAAAGCGGTTCCGCAGCCTTTTAAAAAGACTGGACCTTTTTTTAAGGAAGCCTTCAATGGCAACATTCACTATGCAGGAATTGTGTGCGTGTGTGTGTGTATGTGTGTGTATATGTGTGTGTGTCCATGTATTGAAAGCGGCTGAGGGGGAAAGAGCTGCTTCAGTGCTGAGCTATTCACACTCTTTCACTGATTACATTGTTCAGTCTCCTAATAGCCTGGCATCAACAGGTGGCTAAACGAGCTAAAATGTTTTCACCCCTCCATGCACAAACACTTAATTGCACACGTGCATGTGCCTGCACACACTTTGATGGAAAAAAAAAAAGAAAAAAAAGTCACACACATCTGATTGCAAACAAGGCGTACACAAACAGGGCATGTTCACAAACCCTGGTGTGTATCCCAACTCTGTGATTCGGAGATGGAGGAAGAAAAAAAAAAAAAAAGGAAGACAAAACCACTATGCCTGAGTGATTCTTCTCTTGAATATCATGCCCAGGTGCACATTGTCAGCTGCTGAAAACTGCAAGAGAATGAACAAAAAAGGACGAATGGACAAACAGAGGGACAGATAAAGACAGAGAAGCTGATTCACGGATGGACTGCACGGTGGCCTGGGAAAAGATGCAGAAACAGTGTGGATTGGCATGCAAATTAGGTCTGCGTGTGGATGCAAGAATCCGGCCAAAGGCCTTTAGGAGCTGTAATTTGCCAGCATTCACCTCCCATTAATATCAGAGGCGATTAATGAGGAGCCGAGGGAAGGACCAGGTGTCGAAGCGGCCATAGAGCGGGAACAAAGAGGGCAAAGGCAGTGATCCACAAGGAATGCCTGCAGAGTGAGAGGGGGTGAAACAGGCATGTGAATATACGCGGGTGACCTAAGTCTTTTTGTAAAATTAGTAGAAAGTGTTAATGTTAAGTGGGTGACTACTGGGCTTAAGTTAACTCGCTTCCTTTGGTCGACATCGTTGAACATGTGACTTATGTCACGTGGCATTAAGCGTCCATCTTTACGCATCCAAAGCCGAAATGCTGACATACCGTGTAGAATAATACATAAGCGGGTAATTTCAGAAGGAAAGCTCCATCGTCCGTTTCAGCCTACTCAGGATAGGCGCAAGCATAGCACACATTCAATGTAACCAAATCCAGTCGAGAAAATGAGGTGATCACATGCAACCAAAACAAGCAATTTACATGCATTATAAGATATTCGTCTTTGTCTTCATGTCTGTTTGACAAACTTTACAATAATCCACTTCGCAATTTACAGTCTCCATTGTGGAAGCTATTAGCACGACCACAGTCCATAAAGAAGGCTGTAAATCCAAAACAACACTACAAACCGCAACATAAAAGTCGAAACGGCCCTGCTGTGCTAAGACACACTAATTTGATATCCTCCGTAACAAGCATCGCCCGGTCTGTCACATTCCTTTCGTGACAGGCTATACAAGAGCGGAATATGAGATGAGGATACTGGTGCCAACTTAGAGATGAAAACAAATCTTAAACAGGCAGGATAATAAGTGCCGTGTCTGCAAACCAGCGGATTTGATATGAGCAGGATTAAAAGTGCAGCTCCAAAGGATGTTCACGCTGGAATGTTTTTTTGACTCCCGATGCATAAAAGCGCTATGAGAAATGGAACAAACATAACGACTGAAAAAAGTCAGGAAGAGGGCTGAGAAAGTGCACTTTGATGGTGCTTGCGTGGAGCATTCATGTCAGCATTTCTGTGTGAAAAGCAGCAGGTCAATAAACACATGAAGCATAATTAATGTGTTGTGGCTTTTTGCATGATCACTTTGCCCAGTGCTGTTGTAAAAGCATTACAGCATATAAAAGAGACCACTGAGGTCAACCGAAGCCAAGAGGAAGTCGACAGAAAACTCTTGCTGCTTGATTTCCCTAGAGAAATAATCGGAGTGTACTCACACTAGCGCCTGACTCTGCTCCCATCTTGTTCCCCAGTGACCTGAAACCAATGAACATCTTCCATGGGAGAGGTCTTTAGTCCTCTAGACCTAGCCAGACTCTAATCGTATATTTTACATACATTCAAGGAGAGGTGAAACATGGAGGATGACACGTTGATGATCAATGAACATATAATTATCTGTTTCCAATGATTATTCCACATCAATCATTGATGTTGATTGTAGAAATCTGTTGATACGGAATTTTTGTATTATCACGTAAATGTTCATTCGTTTCAACTTCGGTGCACTACGGGAAGTGCCGTGAGCAGAACCGCTTCCATTACTACATTCTGTACTAATGAAGAAGAATGTGTGAATAATGGAGAATCAGGGTGAAAAAAAGAATGACAGAAATTTTCGAAAGTATGGCAGCATTGCAATAAAATAATAAACCAATGAAACAGGTTAAACGCTAATTCTTTGAAGCATAATTGTAATTTCACAGGAGCACTATAACATGAGAATCTGAAGCGCATGCTCCTGGCTGGTGAAGGGCACAATAGAATTAATCTTTAAATAATTATCTTTAAATAGATCAATCAACTATCAAAATAATCGTTAACTGCAGCCCTAGTCTGTATTAATGTTGTATCTAGCTCACTAGCTTTCTGTAGCTTTTCCCCTATTATAATAATCTCAACAATTTAGCCTAGCGAATTAGGTTTATTTATGATATGATCACTCCTGTATATTCTTCTGATCATTGCATTAATTTCATAATTGTGCTGACATACTGCTGTAATACTTTATGTATTTTAGTTTGTTGAAATTGAAATCAGGACAATATGACAAAGAATATTAGCCAGATATTGAGTAATATTACAGTAGATCCAGCAGTAGATCATAACATTAGCAAAACGAAAAAAGAGTGTCTCACATGAGGCCCGCTCTTCTCTACAGTGGTCAGCGAGGGTGTCTGGTCCTCCACTGACACCCACAGAACTGAGAAGAAGGCTAAGAGGTTAATTGAGTCTCCATGCTGTGCCTTCCTCTGTGTAATTTACTGTGATTAAGGCAGCGAGGTTACTGTCGAACCCATTCAGAAATTGTCCGAACCGCCTAGTAATTAAGCATGTGCTAAAAACGTGTCTTTTCCTGATATTAAATCGTTGTAACAAAGTGTGTATTCAATATTTATGCTTCAAATAGTCTTCGACTAACTTTAAATATCCTTTACTAATAAGTCAACACAGTTCGTGGTAACGGGCTTAAAAGGCGTTTTTTAATTGAGCTATAATTAGAGACAGCAACATCTATGCTGTCAAAAATATACTGCTCAAAAAAATACAGGGAATACTTAGTCCCAGTTTGATTCGAACGCCTCTCATGTGTGTATGCATGGTTCAAGTCAAATTTTTGAGCATTTCTTGAAATGAGGTGATGGTACTAAAGACTTATAAGTAGGTCTATGAAAGATATTCTGAATGTAGCGAATTTTGTGTTAAGGCACAAAAATGTGAGATGGGTGAGAGCTGAAAGTGTGAGATCAAAAGAGAGACTTCATTACGGAAGGTGCTGGCTCTAGAGACGCTCTCAGATCTTTATCAGGGAGCTGAAATCTAGCCCAAAGTGCCTACGGTGAAAGATTGAGACATTTAGACAGGCAGCTTCACTAAGAGGATTCACTATAACCTCATTTTCACCTCAGACACAAGAATCTGCAGCTGAAACTTTCTTTTCCTCAGCTTCCTCTGGCAGGTCAAAAAAACAAAAGATCGTAGTGTCTTCAGTTCAAGTGAAATTTGTGTTACTATTTTCTGCTGCAGAGGAACTATGCTCATCTTTTGTATCGCAATCACAAGTAAAGTTACAGCGTTTTAGAGGCTTTGGTCAATCCACAATCCCCCCACCCCCCAAAGGTGAAACTTGCATTTAAAGCTTTCATTTAGCCTGAGGTGCAGGTGCATCATGGGCATTTTGAACGGTCTGAACAAACTGAATTGATTTTTCTATGACACGTAGATCTTCATCAATTTGATCAAGACCTGACACTTCACTTGCAGGGTGTCTTCAGACTGATACAGCAAGGTAAATCTAAATATTTCCAAGTCTTTGTTGGTTGTTCGTCAGAATTTCTTTGCAAATCTAGTTATTCAAATTTAGTGAAATCAAATGGGGTTTTCCCAGATCGCCACACATACGCCATGTGGTGATACAGTAGGTTCTTGGAAGATTTTTTTTCCCCCCTGAAATGTTTTGCCTGGCAAATTTATTTGTTTCTCTCTCAGCTTGATATAAATTACAAGTGCTGCACAATTAATCGCAAAAGAAATCAAAATAGTAATATGAACCTGTGCAATTATTTAATTGCTAAAAGGTGCAATTTATTATAGATAATATATGCATTGTGAGTAATTCAGGTTTTGCCTGAAGTATACTGAACATGACCTATGGACTCGGAGACTAAAAATAACAAAACTGGCCAATCAAAAGCCTCATTCATCAATGCGTTGTTTGTTTTAAGCCAGTGGTGTGTGTGTGTGTGTGTGTGTGTGTGTGTGTGTGTGTGGTTTTGCTGACCAGGTGCTTTGCAGGTATCATTACGAATGAGAAAACGTTGAAGAGACAATAAAACCACAGATTCTGCCACATATTACTCAGCCATACCTTCATGGTAGCCATGTTATGAAAGACATCTTTCAGAAACTTTGGCTGCGTTAACATTGCCATCCTGAAGTGACTCAGTTTTCAATTTTTACCCTAGCGCCTCTTTGCATGCGTGGGGCGCTCTCTGGCATCAGTCAGCAATGGCAGCGCAGGGATTTCATTGCAGTTCTAGCAACAGCTGCTGAAACAGATATAGCGAGGCGTCTGCCTTTCTTCCTTCTTCTGGATGTCAAAATTGCTTGTCTTAGATTTTGCTCTGGATATATAATTTATTTCTTTTTTTACTAAAATCAACAAATTTGTAACTCAGATGCCGCAAAGATGTATCGACGTGCGCATGTGTGCCGTTTCAGAGGACAGACCCCTCCATATTAGAGTCAGATAAAATGACCGGAAATACAGTACAAGTTGCCTTCAAGCAACTACTTCTACTGTCATTATTTGCTTTTAAACTATAAAAATAAGTTTAAATACTAAATTGTAGAATTCACAGTTAAACACTACAGTTATATTATAAATCTCAATTGCAACACTTAATAACAAATAACCAAAAATAATGTTATATGTAACTACACAGCACATTTAAAAAAATATAGCACGTTCAAAGGATGAAACTCTTCCTCTTTCTATTTTCTCTCTCTTTCTCTCTCTCTCCAAAACAGTTGGGCCAATTTGATAGACTCGTGCTCATCTTTCTCCAACAATAACCAGATAAGAGATGAAAATTGTGTCATACGGCTGAATAACTTGGAGCACTCTGCAGCTGTCTTTTATTTAACAGCTGAGGGGACAAGATGGAAAATTCAGTCCCACATTTTTGTCTGTATTCTTTATGAAAGACGGGCCAGTATTCCCCTGGCAACCAACTCCCCAAGCTTATCAGCGGGTATGCGAGTGTGTCCATGCATCAATTTTCCAGTGTATTCTCCGTGCATGGACGTGGGCATGCATAAGACGTGTGCATTTGCCAGCTCGTCATTATGACCTTGTGTGCAGATTTGCGTAACTGCGTGCATGTGTATTTGCCGTCATGGGCATTTGCAAGCCTGTCATCATCCCTCTCTCCATTTCTCTCTCGTTGATCATCTCCCTCTGTCTGTGTTTTAAATAGAGGAAAAACGATTTGATCTAGGATTATGCTGCTGAATTTATAACGAGGAAGTTTCTTTAAGCCAGTTTGATGCATGTGGCGATGGAAAGACTGAAAAGAATTCAATCCGAGCGCCAATCCTTCTTATTTTGTCTGCAGGTAAACCAAGCGTGGAATGAGTTTGGTTGATACTTAAACTTGCTAACTCAAAGTTTCTGTGGTCAGACTGTGGGAACTTCAGAAGCTTTTTTTCTATTTACTTAAAGCAGATTAGATATTCAGTGTGGAACAGGAAAGTAGCACAAGCTGGGAGTTCAAGTCTTCAGTTTGTTATTAACTGTTGATTAGGAGACAAAAGACACTGATGAGAAAAGAGAACAAAGTGATACATCAACTCAAAAATATGCTTCTAGTTTAAAAAAAGAAAAGAAAGAAAAACCAAATGCGCCTGATTGAGTTTTTTGTTCTTCGTTTTTTTCTGTGCAAATAGTGATGCATTAAAATACCATATTCAAGAAATTCTGTTTATTCAATATTGGGTTTAAAAAACAGAACAAATCTTTTTTTATTTCCTAGTGAATGCAAGGACTTTCAAAGGATGACATAATAAAAATGCAGTGATACATTAAAAGGACACTCTTGTGCCAGAGTGACGATTAATTAACTTAATTAACTCAACTTGATGATGGAGAGATAAAAACACTGTGATCGCCTCCGAGTGGTGCAGTGGTAAAGTGCTCGCCCTATCATCTGGAGAGCGCTGGTTCGATCCCCGGGTGATGCTGTTACCTCTCACAGCCGGAGGCCTAGAGAGAGCTGATTGGCCGAGCTCTCT
>JAOVVA010000001.1:21375867-21388951 GCA_028565275.1 Leiocassis micropogon
GTAGCCTTAATGTGGGAGCCCCCTAGTGACGGGGAGGAATTGGCCACGACTAAATTAGGGAGAAAATCAGGAAAAAAATCCAAAAACAAAACACTGTGATCATTAAGAAGCTATATGTACCAAAGCAAATTTGTATATTCATGTATATTTAATGTGGAGCAGAACAAGCTTTACTGATACAATAATGTAACATCCAAATATCATGAAGGATTGTACTGTACTAGTTCATTTCTCAGTCATACCATATTTGCCCTGAACAAACATATTTGCCCAGACCAATTTCCAGCCCAATATTTCAAACTTTTATTAAGTTCCTACAAAAATAATTTACTAACATTTATAATAAAAGTTATTTAATGTAAACATTTAATCAACTACTTCTACCGTTATATTTTCTGGTACACATATGATCATTTTGGGGATCATTTTTCAAAAATCATAGTATTATCATTTTACCACATGGGCTTTTCAAGTCGAACCGGGTGAACAGTTATGAGGGTAAAGACTACCTTTATTTCTCTATGTAATCTCCTGCTATAGTAATGCACTTATCCCAGCGTTTCACTAACACTTGGATACCATCAGGGTAGAAAGTTTTCTCAGTATGCCAGAGCCATATTTGACTACCTGCTTTACATCTGAAACGAACTCCCAGGAACCCCTTTAATGTCTCAAACATGTGGAAATGGCTCGGAGTTGAGGTCTGGACTATACGGGAGTTGTGGCAGTAAATCCCAGCTGAGTTCCTGCAATGTGAAAGCGGTGTTCATAAATTACTGTGCGTACAGTTGCCACAGACAGATGCATCTTTTCTGCAAGTTGGTGACAAGTTATCTGTCGATTTCCAAGGATCAGGAGTTCAACAGCTGTGGGCTCTGAGCGACCTCGGCCGGGATTGGTCCATCATTCATGGAAGTACAGCAACATGCAAATGTTTTACCGTAGCTAAGAGTCGGTAGTCGTGCCTGACTGCATCGTGCCCGAAGTCTTCTGTAAAAAGTCAGTCAGTTTTATGCCTTAATTCATAAGAAATTTCATCCAGGACATTGAGATATTGTAAAATGATATTGAGGGAATAGCATCATATTAACCCAGCCCTTCTTTAATAATGTCCAAACCTCTGAAATGTTTAATACAGTAAGTGCAATTTTACAACGGGGAGGCTTCGACTTGACTGGGAGTAGACTTGAAGGATTTAGATCTGAATTTACAAAATAATTAAGGAAGGCATACACTGAAAGACAATAAAAAAAAATCAAGACACCTTTAGTGATCATTAGGGGGGCTGAATCAGCCAGAAGATTGCCCTGATTATCCTGATTATCCTCTAGTGTAGCCAGGCCAAGAGACAAGTTGGGACCACGTCCATGATTATGTCTGGTTAGATACATTGTAGAACACAAAACATAAAAAAAACTGTATGACTTGAAACTGTATGTGTGTGTGTGTGTGTGTCTGTATCGTCAGCCCTGTTCCTCTCTCAGCACAGTACTTCTGTTCGTCTGTCTGCCTGCAGCAGCGTGCTGACCCGTGCAGCTCTTCAGGGAGGTGCTGCGGGAAACGGAGAGTTGTTGTACCAAATTAATTATAATGAATTTGCTGGGAGATTGCTCCGGATAATGCCCATATCATTACGGCACTACGCACTCTGAGGTTTGACGTGCAGATGCTCTCTGTTTGTGTGTGTGTGTGTTTTGGGGAAATCAGTTGTTTTGACCCCAGAGGCTGTGACTGAAGGGGAAATTGGGGTTAATTAAACATAAACAAATGTAAACACAAGGGCAGGTGGTCGACTGTGAAACCTGACATAAAAATCCACTCACACACATACACACCGGTGTCCTTCTGATCTCTTGACTCTCTTACAGTTTAACCACAGGCCTATTTCGGAACTCATGCAGGCTGGTCCCTGTTCCACCACGAGCTTTGCACATGGAATGTTTGCAAGGGAAAAACCTGTTTGCACACCAAACCTTGTCTGATTTTCCGACAAGGCCGAGTCATTGCCACGTGAAATGATGGACTGAATAAAAACCGTGGGCTGATGTCGATGGGACAGAACTGCCCTCCTGACCAAATGTGGCCACGTCATTCGGAAAAGTGGACAAATGTGTGCCGCAAGACAAGTATCTGTGCCGGAAAACACCACCTTTTACTCCCCTCACTCCTTCTCTCACTCTTTCTTTGGGCCTTTGGACAAAGCCATTGAAAATGCAAAATGCTTGACCATTCCACAAGCGTCCTCCTTCTGTTCAAACTTTTCGGTTGCCCCTTTTGTTCGATTAATACCTTCATGTCTTTCAGTGGCTGCCCCCCATTCCCTTGCCTTCTTTAGCCCCAGCTCCCACAAGAGATCTCCTTCTCATTATACATGCTTGCTTCCACTCTAGTTCCCAAGATTAGGCAAATGAGCCCCTGAACACAGCCTAAAGACCCCTCCCCACAAAACACACTCAGTCTTTTCAAACCTCCAGCTACAACCAGCACAAAAATGAGGAGGAATTAATAATAACCACTAGTCTGTTGGTTCAGCGAAAGAAAGAAAAATGAGCTAAATTCTTATTCCACCATAACTTTAACGTCCAAACTATCTCACTCTCTAAAAATTGAGGATTCATGGTGAAAATCGATGTCCCTATGAGTTTTTCTAGAACAAAATGTACCTTTTATTGATGGAGAAAATTTGATTCACGTATTGTGTATTGGTATTCTTTCGTGTGGCACTGTCTCCAATTTTTTTTTAAAATTCATATAATGTTTGCATTTAAGGTGGTAAAATGTTGCAATTCCTCTATGAACCTACAGGTGGGGTGCTCTAAACTATTCACACATTGGCAAGCAGCAACGCATCCAGAATAGTAAGAGCTAATTATTTTGTTTAGGATTGTAGCAAAATTAAAATTCAATTGGAATGATTATAAAATCCGTGATAATAACAGAACGAAATTTTTAATCGAATCGGCACTTAGTTATTGTGAGAGTGTCATGCCGGGTGATTCCCATCCCTAGTTCCTTTCCGACTTGAAGCTTGTGTTTTGTAGATGCTAGATGAACTTAAAGAGGAGAATAAATGCAGAGATGCAAAATTAAATAAATGTTTGTTGGTTGGTACAGTATGTATTGTCTATGGTGGAATTGTGAGTTTTATATACTGTATGTATAGCCAATAGAGATATGATCAACATACTTAGTACTAATACGAACATGTTAGCGTAATCACTATGTCTTGGAGAAAAAAATTCTTATGGAGCCACTTTTAAAACCTTTGACTTAATTATATGAAAAAGCTATCAAGACATGTCAAAGTTCTGAAATAAAATATATGTATTTCTTTGCCCTCACTCTGTAATTCTCTCTCTTACACACTCTCTCTCTTGTGGCAGTCAGCAAATAACGCACCAGGAAGCAAGACTGCCTCTAGCTTCAGGCGAACAGGAAGAAGACAAGTGGTGTGTGGCAAACGGGGTGTCTGGAAGATTTCACTCTGCTGCACTTCTCAGTGTTCCAACGTACTACACTACAGAGACTTCTACCAAGTTCACTCATTCAGTACAAGTTAACAAAGACAACTGCTTCCATCTTCACCATACTGGATCAGATTGAAGATCAAAAGGAAGAGCATTTTTTAAATGTAAGTGCACAAAATGCCAATTTGCACAAGATTTCCCTAAACGCCAGCTACTTCGAGAAAATATGTTCTGTACCACATTAAATGGCAGGATTGAGAAAGTCTACTTCTCATCACTGCTCTCATTTTTCTTTTCCTCTTCCTTTTTAGGTCCTCCATATTTGTTGAGCAGAATGAGCAAAATTCCTGAGAGTTAGAAAAAAAAACTGAAGCAAATGCAACGGACATCTCACATGACGAGCAAAAAGCAAATGTTTAAATTGGCTCTTGTTTCTGGGTAAAAGCATTTAGAAACTACACCTTTATATTACAGTTACTGCAACAGGTGACAATCTAAAACAATAAGACAACACAAAAGATAAGGTCAAATAATATCATCAGCAACCTCATTTCCCCTCCCATCTGTTCCAAGCACTTAGCTTTCAGCAATCACCATTAAACTAATCACCAGCCTGATCATCTGCACCTCTTTCGCACTGGTTCATGCCTTACTTTAGATGGTTTTCACGTTTAAATAATTCATAGTTCACTCTGTCTTAACAAAGAGAAAACAATCCTCTGAAACTGGTCAGATACAGGGACAGGATTGAAAATGAGAGACACAACTTACCAAAAAAAGGAAAAAGGAAACCTGGAGAACTATTTGTCAAATCTACATGAAAAAAAAAAACAGGGAGGTCTAACTTTTTGAAAGCAAATTATGAAGAAAAGGCAAGCTGGCTCAAGACTTTTGCACACTACTGTATTTTAAAATTGTGAAAAGCTGGTATAATTCGATATAATCATTTCAACAATTGAGATCTGAAAAAGGTACTTAAAGACATCCAGCATGGATAAAACAGGTATAGTCTTGGCCTCCGCCCACAGTTCCACACAATCTTCTGGTTTCAAACAAAAAAAAAACAACAACCTTAATACTACAACACAAAAAGCTTTTCATAGAAAAATATACTCAACAGGATTGAACAAGAGTCCTAACTCTCGTGCATTTAAATCATTATTAGAAAGTTTTGTTGATAGCAATAAAATAAGATGGCTCTAAACATTGGCTGATGGGCCACGAGAAAAGCTTGTGGAATAATACTTCTTGTGATTGTGGATGGTTCTCGGCCAAGTTTAGCGAAGACATGTACCAGACTCTCTAGCAAAAGACAGACTATAAAAAAATATGTCAAGCAGAACGACCAATGACTGGCCAGCGAATCTGGCAGTTGGAGCAATGTTATTAGGAAGAATGAGTGGGGCTTAATATTACCACTGAGACGATCCAAAATCTGTTCGGAGAATATGAAAACATGTCTGTTGGAATGGCAAAGGGTAAGCATACAAGTCACTGGAAAATGTTTATTGAGAAAGGAAGCTTTTGACTGTTTCGTTTCATTTCAAATATCATAATATACACTATTGCTCCCTTTTTATAGCCCTGTGTTAATGCAGGAAAATTTGAATGCTAACACATTAAATGTCTTAGTTGTATTTAATTAAATTGCTTTGCTCCTTAGGGTATGCAAATTTTTGCACTTGACTATAGATGTTTAATATTTAACAACACTTTATACTGTATATTACATGATTTCTACACACGCTGTAAAATGTCAAGTACTACTTGGATATGGCATGCAAACCGAAGTGCGCACACACACAAAAAAAAAAACGGAAATGTTCCACCTTAGTGTTCTCATTCATCTTGACACATGTCCTCTCCACACTGAAAGGTGAATTATTGCAGAGCAAGAACATCTACATGCCTGGACTAGTAGTACTTCTTCTTGACATTAAGTAACACTGAGTTAATCTCAAAAAAATCCAATTTGTTCTACACTTCATCATTCAAAAGTACCTACCTACAGAAAAACGCCACCCCTGTGTAACATCGTATATGGGAAAAAAAAAAAGAAAACTTTAAGATTAACACATACAGCAACAGGGAGAGAAGGACGTCTTCAAAATGAGAGCAGAGTGCAGTGAAATGTAGCCAGATATGCATTTATGAAAGCTGTGAACGAAATTAATCAACCCTTTTCCCTGTGCCCTAAGGGAAGGTAAGCTGGCTAAGACCACATTATAGTTTGAAACACTTTCTTCTCTGGCAATGTTAAGTCGAAAAAAAAATATATTGGAGATTGATAATCTAAAATAGATGAAGAAAGAAGTAGAGTTGGGTGAATCTAGCCCTCTTAAGTGTGCGTGCAAAGGCTGTATATCAGGATTGGAGATTCCTATTTATCACGCCCCGCTGAACAGTGCTCTCGCCTGGATCTGGCCTGGAGCACAGCCAGATCACCACTTTCACTAAAGCCAGACAGTATAAGAGAACACCTCTGCAATTTTGAGTAAACATAAATCCAGCTGATGACGCTTAAAAAGCTCAGTTTGTGGTGTAGCTTCTGCACGATCGTCGCCCCCAGTGTCAAAAACAGGAAAATAATTGAGTGCATTAGCATTACATCTAGCACATAATTGCATTAAGGGTTATGTATCAAACCAAGTCGAGGTGACACACAGTAGAGGGGAAAAGCTGTAGCATGGGACTAATAATCATTACCAGGAGGCAAATGTTGCTATATTTCATATGGAGCATTTCCAGGGAAGTCTTACATCCTCGCAGTGATTTCAGGAGACATAGCCAAACATAAACACAGATGTACTTGGCACGGGCAACATGGCAACATTCCTGTGATGAGTACCACCCCACCCTTGTCTTGAAAAAGGCGAGAACAAAGAATTGTGGTTTGTTTACCAGCGCCAAGCAAACGGTCTTTCTTGGCTAAGCTGCTCAGTATATTACTTACTTATCTCAAACAGTGTCAGGCAAAATATATTTTATTTGGGGAATATTTGATTGAGCAGTGCTGGGGTGGATGAAATGTGGGGGGGGGGTGGTGTTTTCACTAGAAAATGCCCTATTCTCACTGCCCTGGGAAGCAGTGCCATGGATATGCAAATGACACCATCTGAATTAGTCACTGATATATGCTACAGGTTCCAACATCTTGTTAAGATTTATAATGAGTCATAGGACTACAACAAATACATTTCCGTCTAATAATAAATGATAATAACAAACTCACAAGGAGGACTTTATTAGGACAAAATGCATATCATAAGACTCTTCCTACTCATGTGCGAGTCTGGGTATGTGTGTCTGGGAAAAGCTATCCACTACTTGTCTTGGTATCATACTTGCTCACAAACAGATGCCTTTCACACTTATGCTGACAGCAAATCAATTGGTCTCAGCTTGGACAGAGTTCAAACGTTGCCCTCGCTTTACCATCAGGTTCTAATCCTTCAGATTACAGGGTAATCCTCAGCAGTTACCTGTTTGCCACTTCATTTCAGCAAATTATGTCCAGTTTGAATTCCATTATGGGAGAAGTGAGCTTTGGGCCATGAGGACACCATGAAATCAACAAGGTCGTCTTTGCGTCTGGGAGCAATAAAAAAAAAAAAAAAATACTGCTTATTACACCTTTAATTCTTCAAACTTTACTCAAAGACGCTATTGTACACCATCTGTACTGGCAACGTCTGTATTGCATACTGAAAACATAATGAATCTGATCTGACAACCCTGCATGGTTTTCTTCATGTGGTACTGAGCCTCTCATTTATTTTCCAATCCAAACTAGGAGCAGGAGGAATTCCTCAGCCGTGCTCCAACAGCTCCAATCAGCAATAAAACATGGTCAGCGTGCCACTTTCCAGCCCTAATACCTCACTGCTGAGTGTTTATTTCACATCCTCAACCTCTGTCTTTGGGGAGAGAGAGTAAGCAATTAGATTGACTAAACATGAGTATTATGTATCTATTTCCAAATCGCTGATAATTGGGTGCTTATTTGATGCTGTAAACATAGGGTTTCGTTTATCACTGAAGCCTGAAGTAGCATTTGGATTAGGTTTTGGAGGAAAAGAAAGACCCATTGAAGGTGGGATTTGCTGATGGGAAGACCACATGGGAAGACTAGAGAGATAGAGTAGGCTATTCAAGATCAGCACAAAGTCCAAATTAACATATTTGGACATAGTATAAGGCATAGATGACTCTTTATGCTGGAAGCAGCAGTTGAATTTCTGATAATAAGTTTCACAAATGCGCATGTGTGATGTCAGGATGTCTCCTGCTCCATGCTGTTGAAAGAATGACAGGCTCTGAAATCCGGCCAGGGCAGATGGACCTCTCCCTGTCAGAGTACTGCCAAGACATCAGAGATGGAGTTAGCCAGGCATAGATCCCACTTGCACTGCCGGGCCGATATCCAGCTGCAGCCAGGACCACGCTGCACTACTACATTCCTCCCATTTAGCACGCACAGTCAATCTACTATGAGTCTGCAGGCATGAGTATACCGTACCAGACACGAAGTTTTCTGGTTTGCCTGGAGTAGACACGCCATCATGACGCCTGGGCCAGGGACAAGAACTAGACTTTGACCAACATATTTTAATCAAATAAGCCCATTCCACATTCCAGCGGATCCTTCGGGGCCCCAGTTTGTACCGGTTGTCTTCGGGTGACAGCGGGTCTGGCCCAGGGTGCTTCCCCTCTTTTCCGTGCTTGTTTGTTTCACGCTGTTGAGAACAGAGTTTACATTCTGAGGTCTCCGGCAATACTCATCCAGTCCAAGTAAAAAAAGTTGAAAGCTTTGGCAATGCACGACTTGGCCTTACTGTGAAATGAGCCATCTTGATTCTTGACAGCAGTAATTTAAAACTATGAATTGTTTCCAGTTTACGAATGGATATGATCCTGCCAGTCTATTTAGATATTGAAGCAATAAATGTTTTTTTAAATACCTATTATCTATTAGAATAGCAGCATAAGCAATATTGACTCTAAAATTACTTCACATACTTGGAGAGGCAGTATTTTGCACAGGTTGAAGGGATACATAAAAGAAGGAGGGAACAAGTTAAGAACAGAGACTAAAATCATCCGTTTCTGTTATAATTACCACATACGGATAATATACATATACATATAATTGTAAATTATATACATATACATATATGTATATATATGTATATGTATATAAAAATACATAATTATTTTGCCACTGACAATGATAAAACTGACAAAGAACATAAGTAGTTACTTATATAAAAACCTGCATAACGAAACAGGGCCTTTAAACATCCACCTTGTCATGGGTAAAGATAAAAGAAGAAAACCGAAACGAGGCCACGCATAGTATCCTTGGAAGCCAGTACGTCCTGCAACACTACTGCCAGATTAGCTCCAGAGGAAACATCACCAGTTTTCCGAGGTGCAGAGCCAAACCAATGAAACTCTCTGTTCCATATGGGTTCATTTTGTCTTAGTATCCGTTCCATTTTTTCCCCTCGCTGCTTTAATTTTTTTTCTCCCACCGATTCATATGCCGGAAGACTTAGACACTTTTGCCAGACTTGTAAACGCAATGGTACGTACATTCCTAAATGACAGTCTCTCAAGATTAATGCTTGTAACTCCATTAGATGCAACAGACTGAGGTGTATGAAAGTTTACCTCCTAGAGTGGTTCGAACAGCACTCCGCTCAATTAACGATATGCTGTTCAGTGCTAATTCAAACAAACCCGATAGTCCTTTGGTGGATTGCAGTATAACACATCTGGTACCAATCGACTTGTATTACCTAATACAAAGTTAATGCAGCTCTGGCCGAATGCATCAAACATTTTTGACTGTGTTTATTGTCCAACATCCCACACTATTGGAGTTAGGGTGGGGACAATTGTCCTGTATTTAGTCCATGCTATGCACAAATTCTGGTCTAATACATACAGTACTGTAGGACTGCTCCGGTCATCCAGAAATTACTTAAATAATAACCCTATTACATGTTCTGCTGAGAAAAGTGCAGTTTGATGCTAGAGTCAGGCTTTCCAAGAACAATATTTGATTATTGTTTCCAGAGCGTGATCTTTTTCCTGACCTAAGTCCTAAATACACAGTCTTTCTTACATCAATTTGTTTGCTCTTATATCACAATAAAAAGCCAGAAATCCTGTTTTTCTCATAACTACTTACTTCTTAGTTAGTTAAATAACCTTTATTCTTAAAAAAATATTTATTTTCCTAAAGTTGTTAATTTAGCGTGTAGTGAATGGTTGAACATGCATAGAAACACTGCACTATGCATGTGACCCATCACAACAAATCAGGCATTAAGTTGCATTATGGGTGATTTGAGGTGGTTTGAACACATTTCAGATTTCGGGTTCAATAAGCTTCATTTTGATCTTGGATTTATTTCTGTTTCATGTCCGGCTGCTGAAATATGGTCAGTGAGATTTTGAAATCTGTTTTAGAATATTTAAATAATGATTCTATGATGTTAAGTAACAGAAAGCCCTAAGATTCATTTTGACATTAGGAGCTCCCTGCTACCCCTAAAAATAATTTCACCAGCAGTGTTGTTTTATAGCAAAACAGTGCATGTTTTTTTCTGTCACAACTGGAGTAACCAGCTTGGTTAGTGTTCATTCAAGTTTCAGGATGTAGATTTTCTCAATGGTGTTGAAGGAACAGGAAGATAAGGTATTTACAGTATCAACTGATTTTTGCCGACTTGATGAATCGGATCACGAATACAGTATAGTCCATAAGTATCTGAACAGTTCTGTTGGATTATTATAGTTTTGACTGTGTACACCAAAACACCAGATCAGAAATCCAATCTGACCATGTTGTACACAATATAATAATATATAATCATTCTAATAATATTGACAATCCCAGGGTTCTCAGAAAGCGCATGATCTAAGGGAACCAAAGGAACTGGATAAATAAGTCTGCAAGAAAATAAAACGTATCATAAAAAAATTAAGATATGGTGTAAGCTGCAAATTGTTAATACAGTATGCTTAACATCTTTAGTAGCACTTTTGTCTGTATACACTCCTCTTGCCATTACTAATACAGGTTTCTTCTGGTATTTCCGCACGACGCCCAAAAGTATGAAAAGGCTTTTCATATTTATGCTATTTTTAACCTAGACGTTTTATGCTGCTAGTGTATTCTACGGTTTACAACAATCTGACGGATCTTTTCTAACATCATTCGTGACTGACAGCATTGTTTGTTTGGTTGTTTACTAGTGTCTTCCTTCCTCTTTTTTTTCTTATGTTAACAATTTCATTCTGATTTCCTTTTACACTTGTGATAGTCTCAATTAAAGTTGCTATATTAATTTAGAGCACTTATCTTCTCATCCTGATAGCTCTAAATATAATTGTCGGAAAGAAAGAGTGTCTCGTTCCTGGGCTCTTAAACAACTTTTAATTATTTCTGCGGAAAAACAAGGTGGGGCTATAAAAGAAACAGGGTGCAGTGCAGTCCTTAGGATTCTTGTAGAATTAATGTTTGAACTCTTGTCAGTATTGGCTGAGAAGGTGGACATTTTATCAAGCATTTCAGCTCCACAAGTGGAGACCATGTATCAAAACAAGTTTCAAGTTTAAACCATCTGTGCCTTGGCCACGGAGCCTTTTGTAAGCTTTCAGGCCACGAGTTTCAGGATCATGAAGGTTGCAGGTCCTGCAAATCATACAGGATTCAAAGCATGATATAGTCACTGCACTAAAAACAGGCCATGGCATCGTGTCTTTAAAAATTAATAGAGTTTTTTTCTTAAAAACATATGTTATATAAATAAAACATGAATTTTCCCAAAATTCACAATATTGTTGGCAAAAAAATATTTGCCCTTGCCATTGAGAAATCATCATCATCATCATCATCATAATCAACCATCATTATTATTATTATTATTATCAATAGTAGTGTCCCGCTTTTCACATGTACCGTGGATAAAGCAGTCAGTCTCAGGTCACCATGCATACACATTCACACCTTTGGCAATTCATCTTAGCCAGTTTACCTACTACAGTACCATGTTAGAAAGTCTGAGATCCCAGAGAAATGTGTGACACACATCAACACAGATGCAAACACACACACAGTAACCTAAAGTCAGGATCAAACCAGATACTGTGGTGCTGCAAGTCAGCAACGCTCCCCACTGTGCCCACCCTGCTTTACACATCATGCTGCTATCACTCACTTTGTACTCTGGTACTGCCACTACTAGGAGCATATTTATATTTCTTTCTTGGATATGTTTTTATTTTTTCTCTTTCTTTTTAAATTTTGATTTTAGTTTAGTTTCCCACGAGGGATTAATAGACGATGATGTTATCTGATCCTATCAGACTCATTAACTTACAGTAACAATACAACAAAATATGGTGCAACACCACAATCAGAATCAAAGTTATTAGACTTGCAGAAACATTCAGTCCAGCTTCTTTTTATTTTTTAAATACTTTGTCATTAAAGTGCCTACTTTGATCAGGAGATGGAATTAAGCTATAATCATTCCTTTTTCTTCCGCTAATTACTCCACTCTTCTGCAGCCATGACGTTGTGGTAATAGAACTTGACAAGGAAAATGGTTAGCACTTTAAATATGATACATATGGACACCACATTATCATAAAACTAATATTTTACCATTATTTACAGCAAAGGTTATTTTGCTGTCAAGAGACATTAAGGTTTTTAAGAATTTTACAATAAAAAAGCCAATGGAAACATGCAAGTCTCCATGCGAAGAGACTTGCTTGTTTTTATGATGAAAAACTGGGAATGAAAAAAAAAAAACAGAAATTCAAGCATTGTGTTATAGACACAAATAAAGATGCCAACAGCATTTTTATATTAGACTCTATGAATGAGCTGGGAACTCTCATGCAATATTCATATTCTCCACAGAAGATTTTTTTGGCCGATAAATCCATGGCCAGCAGGACAGGACACAATAAAGTCTGGGTCCCATTTTAAAAAGATTGCAGTTGGAAAAAAAAGAAAAAAAAGAAAAGAAAAGAAAATGGGGAATCTGATGTAACTGTATTTGTGTTCTTTATTTATAGTCCAGGCAACAAGCCTAGAACAGAGTGCACACAGTGTCTGTATACACCAAACGGGACTAGAACATGAGTGAGAAATCTACAGCTGAGAAAAAATAAAAAAAGGGTTTGAATAATATTTTCAAACAGTTATGTTCATTAATTGTCTAGAGATTGCTTTCTCATTCGGTATGAGGTTAAATAAATGGGAAGCCATTACAGGATGATTAGCATTATCATTCATTTACAAAAATGGCATGGCTTATTACTCTCATTGCCTCAGATGCACAAATGTTTCAATGATCTTGAGAGTTTTTTTTTTTTTTTTACTGACCTGTACATTCATTAATGCAACTAATAGAAGCATTTTATGGGCAAATATTATTTCAATATCCTGTTTCCTAAAAGTGCTTTGTCTTGGATAAAAGAAAATCCTTTCTCAAAATGTTTTATAGTTTGTTTCATAAGACGAGTGAAATGTGATGGGGGGGGGGGGGGGGGAAAAAAAAAAAAAAAAAAAAACCAAAAACCCAGCTTTCAAA
>JAOVVA010000001.1:21393948-21406584 GCA_028565275.1 Leiocassis micropogon
ATTTGTACGTTCACTGCACATCATTCCCTCAATATTTTTAAATGATTGTTCAGAATTTCTCTTATAACTAAATCTTTCTGGAAAAATACAGTCATTATAATGAAATGGTACTTAAACTCTCCTAGTTTGATTAGCAGCAGTACTGGGTTCAAGTTTCATAGTATATTATTGTAGCATATCCAGCAAATTGTTCTGCTCCTTTGTAATTGGCATTATTTATTTAAAAGAAGGCAAAAAAAAACAAAAAACACGAGGACAATACTAAATACGATTGCTGCTTTCATAGGATTTAAGAGGGTGTGTTGCAGCCAGGTGCTGCTAATCATCAGCACTTCTTCACAAGAGTAAATGCCCCAGCATGTTCAGCTCAAGGTCAGACCATGCAGAGAAATACAAAAACCCAAGAGCTATATTTCAGACCCTACAGGCCTCACTAAGCATGTTAAATGTTAAAGTCCATGACAGCACAATTAGAAGAGGACTGAACAAGTACAGTTTGCTTGAAAGGATCATTTGGCCGATCACCTCAAAACGTTTGGCGAAAACTAAACAGAATTTCAGGAGAAATACCTCATCGACTCAGTCAAACATGGCAGTGGATGAGTGATGATTTTGACTTGTTTTTACAACCACATGACCTGGGCACCTTGAAGTCACTGAGTCGATCATGAACTCCTCGGTGTAACAGAGTATTCTATGTGAGAACATCCGTCCAACAGCTAAAGCGTGGTCGCAATCAACAGGTCAATGATCTGAAGCACATCAGTAAATCTACTACAGAATGGCTGAAAAATAAAAGAATATAATTTTTTCTCTATAATTTTTTAATAATTTTTTTCTCTTAATTTTTGATCATTTTATAAATGTTATATGTTGTTGTTCTCTAAAGTTGTATTTGTCTAGCCTAGAACTAAGACTATGATTAGACTATGAGCAGATGATATTTATTATGTTTTTTACACAAAAGAATAGAATTAAAAGAGGGATATTAATTTTTGTGTGAAAGTACTGTAGTTTTAAATTCTTACTGGTATTATGCAACCAAAAGCTGAGGAGAAAAGACCACGGAGGTGGTGGACAGTCCTAAGAAACTCACAATTTTACTTTCTATTTACACATAGTAATTTTTAGAATATTAGCTAACTTCCAGGCAGTGTTGGGTGTAACGCGTTAGAGTACTTGGATTACTTTTTTGATGTAACGTTTGATTATGCAAGGGCCGACGCGCGGAAAGGTGGAAACCTAATCACAGCACCAAAACTCGCGATGAATCATGATGAACCATACTACGCAGAGTGTGCAATCCATTGTTTCATACATTGAGCACTGCAGTGGATCAGGGCTTAGAGAAGGATTCGGGATTCAGCCTTGTGTTAGAAAGTAGAAAGCTAGAAAACAACACGGGAGTTTCAGAGGCAGATGGTTCATGGAATGATATATAGTTAAAAAGTCCCAGTGTTTTTATGCTCTAAAATCACAACTTGGGGAATACATATCGCCCAATCAGATGACTCGGTCAGACCTAATTGTTGTTATAGCCTGTGAAATTATTAATGACTTCTTTCCCTAAAAACACATGTTTTTTTTTTTATCTGTTTCTTTCAATGGTAGGACTTTTTTAGTCTAGAGACACTCCTTCGCATTAAAACCTCCAATACTTACAGTAGCACGATGCAGGAAAAGATATTCCAGACCTGAAGCCCATTTTCCATTTCTCTCTATTTTTTGCGTTCTTGGTTTTGCCTCCTTTTTTTAAATCTTAAACAACACACCACCACAAATCTGTATCGTATTTCAGGCTCTCTCGCTGATGTTTATTAAAAAGCTTTTAGAGATTTCAGATTGAATTGTGCAGTAGTGCGGTTTGGTCCACTTTTTTTTTTTTTTTTTTTTTAAACCAGGCAATCAGTATAAAAGGGGCAGCAAATTGGCAGACTGCTGGAGGAAATGGCAGAGCCACAATCTGTTTGTTTCCCCTCTTAAACGCTTTTAAAGGCATCCACTTTATTAGTGAGCCTGCCATCTTGGCCAAACAATCCAAATGTGATTTCGAGTGTAAAAAATATGTCAAATGGCATCAAAATGTTTCAGACAGTACAACATGGGCTTAGGGTTTCAGAGAAGAAAGCCACAACTTGACATACTGAATATAGACTCAGTTCTCTGGCTATTTAACATTAACACATGGTTAAAGAATTTTAGAAGAAGAGTTTTAGGAATGTGAAAGTATATACCGTCTGGACAACTGTCTAAACATTGATGTGATATTTATTCATTCGTCTTCAATCGCTGCTTTATTGCACTTGGGATATTACCTGAGGGAAGTCCAGCACACAACATCATGCATGCACATCTCCACACCTTCACATATACTGAATAACCAGCAGTCAGTTCACTCATTAGCAAAAAATAACAGAGAACAGAGAGAAAGCCCAGGTTGACATGGCATGCACATGCTGATATTGATAGTAACCTTCGCTTGAGATCCTGGACCCGCACCTTAATGCCACATCAGTTGAACACTTTAATGCATGTGGTAGACATTTTTTTTTTTTACCCCAGTCACCTGATATGGTGTGATATGATGTTGTAAAAATGCAGACTTTTGCTGTACCCTTGATCCAGTGTTCACACCTCTTTTGCTAATCTAGCTTTGCTTCCACACGGGTCACAGCAGACCAAGAATACTAGGTCTTTTCTGCAGGTGTTTCTACCAGCCATATATCACACACAACAAAGGCCATATGGTCCTCACAAAGTGCTGCCTGACGTTGTACAGGAGGAGCTCATACTTCTTTCTGGACAGCAGGGGGGCTTGTTGGAATAAGCAGCCCTCCAAGACTCATCATTCAAATTCCCAGACACTTGCTTGAGGTCCTGACATTTGGTTAAGCCGAAAAGGGGAATATTTCGGCCGTAAACGTGAAATGCACTTTCCCCAAATCTTACGCAGAAAATGGAACATGGGTTTAATGTTGCACATGTTTTTCCAATCAGCGCTCAAGTCAGGCTTTCTGACAGTGAACCCATCAAGAGAATTGTTTGGTTACCGCATGCATGCACTGCATCTGCCACATATTACCACAAACCTCAGAAAGATAGAGAGATGGACGTAGAACAGAAGGAATTACATCTACAGACAACTACAGTCTATGGCCGGAGAAAGAGGTGCCACCTTTATGCCACCAACTGCTCCATGCGCTCCATGGAAGAAGTCAAGATTTTACCGCTAACACACCTTACAGATTTGCAAGATGTTAGAATTAATGCTGATTTAAATGATTGACAGCTCGGGTCAATAACAATCTGCATAGAAAGAACAAAGAAAGAATGGTAGCTCGTGATAACAGGACAAAAAATAGTCCCCATCTCCATCCATTAATCTAGTGCACGTTTTATTTATATGATATTAATGGCAAGCTAAGCATGTTTTCCTGACACGTGGTACCAAAGGCATTTCTTTCATGCTCCGTATTGAGAACAAAAGACAAAAAAAGGAGGTCACACCATGGAGTATTTGATATGCCGGGACATTCCTGTGGGGAACGTGCTTTCATAAACAGGCGAAATTGACAGGATAGGGATGTTTATTTCCCTTGGCTGATTAACCCCACTATGCTTGTGATAGAAACGATCCAGGTGGGAGAGATCCCCGCATTAAGCCTTCAGATAACAGCCACAAATAACTGATTCAATTTATAGATTATTCTATAGCTTTTCAGGCATTGAAATCATGGAGCATTGTTGCTAGCAGCAGCTTCCACAGCCATTCTTGTTGGCTGTCATTCAGATGGATTGTGGGTATGGGAGGAGAACGCTAGGATGCTTTAACTCAAGATAAATTCTTTCCAACATATGGTTGGACAGCAGCAAAATTTCACGCTTTGACCTGTTTCATATGAACCGTTCTTTGCGTTTAGCAGACTTGGATCTTCACAAGACATCCCAAGAGACCTTGTGGATTTTCCAGCTGCCTTCCTTTTTAATCCAAAGCTGTTGGTATTTGAAACAACGGTTCTGGTGGAATTTATGGAAAATACACAGTTATCACTCTTTTCCTCTAACCAGGTTCCTGTTGCGGTGAACTGTGACACTTCATGCCTACGGTACTCCCACTCGTTGTTTTATGCAGTTCAGTGGGTGTGTTTCACTTTGTCTTGACAGTGTTCAATTCACAGGATTACAGGAGCTCTCAAGTTCAGCTCTTTAAGGGGCAAAAATATGAAAAAATGGCTCAAGAAGGCTTAAGGAACTTAGGTCGATAAAAACTAAACTTTAAAAAAAAAACTGTGTAACTGTCCCCTCTCCTTCTCAATACATTGCTTTAAAAGATTTAGCTTAAATGTGTTATATACACAAATCCGGATCAATTTAGGGCTTCATGACCCGAAGTACTCGACTATGCCAAGATTTTCACACTAGAAAGGAATGACACTAGATGTGCTGAGGGGCCATTAAGTATGGCCAGGAGGTCATAACCCAGTATTGTCAAAGTTATTATGAGGGGTGTTCAAGTCACCACAGGACTTGAGATGAAATTTCTCAAGAATGAAGGCATGAAACTGATTAACATTTTTCCAAAGATTGGAATGGTGGAAACGTTTTAAAGAAGGCCGTATGTTCGTATATATGACGATCCTGCCCAAGACCACTGAAGTCATTTCTGTGAACATTCAGCGAGGACAACGCCTGACCCTTGAAGCTTGACGGACAACTTGCCACCAAATTGCAGAAGAAACACCAAAGTCTGTGGGAACTGTACACACAATCTTCCCCGACTACCATTTGCACATTACAGGAACTTGGCTTGGAGTTATTACCACATCCCTGTACAGTCTTGACCTTGCACCAAGTTATTTCCACATGTTTGGGCCATTAAAGGATTTCCTAGGAGGCCAGGGTTTCAAACAGTCTGATTTCTGCAAACTGAAAAAATGTTCTACCTTGATGGTATCCAAGCAGTAGTGAAATGCTGCGATAAGTACATTAGTGTAGCAGGGCATTATATACTTAGAGAAATAAAGCTAGCTTTTACTCACATAACTGTATCCTGTTATTTTGCACAATCGAAATCCCAGTTTGACTTGAAAGGCCCATATTTTTTAACTATAGTCTTACAGATTATTAGCCTGTTTGACTGCTCTTTTCAATTTAATGTGTTTATTTCAAATCTTAATAACCATAATAAGTATGCGTATAATAATGTCAACATGGAATTCATTTCTTTTTAGAAATAATACAATTAAAAAAGCACATTTTGCTTGTACATATTTAAATATTTAACCTATTTTTTTTTTTTTTTACTACAGTAAGTGGTTCAACATTTGTGAGCACTGCTTTGGGATACAGTTGTTATTTGCGCAACAGCATCCTTAATTTCAGTAAAGGAAACTACCATCCTGTATAACACTGTCTATGGAACTTAAGCGACAGAGCAAGTCTATGTTAAGATCTTCTCAACGCCTCTTGTAGATATTTCTTTTTGTTCTGTATGAAACAGCAGAATTAGGTTAACAGAATACCTACAGTATTTGAGCATAACCACTATGTTATTAAGATTTAACATTGAAACTACGTTCTCTAATGAAGTGTAACCACTGCTCCATAATCCAGCTTTAAATAAAAGAAACGCTAAGCGGAGAAACTGAAATATAAGAGCTTCTGTGTTGACTTCAAGGTTACAGAGTCAGGCTGTCTGTATGTGAATTAACCTTAGTACAACAGAGAATTACCTCTCTCATTGTGAGAGCAGTCAAGTCACAGCCACAGGCCAAATCAGTTAATTATCTCCGTTAATTCCCCCAGTGCCAGGCTAATGCAATTATATGCAAACAAATACCTGCCGCCGTGGCACTTTTTCTCCTCTCTTTCTCTTCCATACTTTGCCTCTGAATGGGAGACTCATTTAATTAGCCGGCTTAGTTTACAAACTGTGCTTTCTAAATACTAAATCTCCCACCACGGGCCTTTCCTGTACTTATCACTGTCTTAAACACACACAGGAAAACACTTGCACTAGATTAAATAAAAAGGCCAAACGAGAAATTGAATTCTGCATATAAAAATCAATATTTTTGTGCAGTAGGCTCTTTTCTGTTATCCTTAGATTAGAAGAGGTCATAAGAGGGTTGTGAATGGACTGCAGAGATCTAATCCTGTGAAGAAGCAGACATACGCACCAGAGACGAAGTCTGTTCTTCTTCACGCTGCATTGCCAAAACACTCTTAGACGTGCAGGACATGAACACTGTGAAATCTGAGAGCATCCACACTGCTTATGAGCATGCAAATGCAAAACATTGTACCGCCGATCGATGCTTATACAGTCACGGATCGATGGCTGAAGCTTGATTTATTTCCCTATAATTTGATTCAGTGGATTGGAGAGTGTGTCTTAATTACACATGTAGAGGGAAATGAGTTTAAATTAGCCTCTTGACATGGAACTCTAAATCAAACCTACTCGAGTCCATCCTGTGGATTAGGGGGTGTGACAATATACTGATGTGACAGCGTACCTGAAATTAATGACAACATCGGTAAATGCACCAAAACATGTAACTTGAAAAAATATGCAATATTTAAAATAAAAATCATTTATCAGGAAGATAAATAATTCAAATAATATTTGATCGACGATTAACAAAAATACAGGCATTACCATAATAAATATAATTACAATAAAAGGGAATACACAGGACATATACAGTCTTGAGCCACCCGCATTTCTTTAAATTAAATGAAATTAAATTATATAGATTACACTTTAAAAAACGGGAACAAGTGCTCAGTACGTAAAAATAAAATGCAAAAATTGGATGTTTATGTAACATCCTCAGCGGCAGCCTCATTTCCCTTCTCGTCTGTTCCAACCACTCAGCATTCAGCATCACTAGTATATAAATCACTAAAAACATACCTGAAACTGGCCAGGTACATGGACTGGGCTGAAAATGATAAGTTAAAAATGTGCCAAAAATTTGAGCCAAAAAAGTACTTTAGGAAGCCTGGAGAACTATTTCTTAAGACTACATTTAAAAAGACAAGAAAATCTGGCTCTTTGCAAACGAAATATGAAGAAATGACTCTGGCTCAAGACTTTTGCAGAGTACTGTATATTTCAACATTATTTTTTATAAATGTAGTCCTCTGTACGGAGTAATCCTCAATCACAATGATTTTTTTTATCCTACACCCCCTATTGTGAGTCCACTAGAATATTACTGGCATTAGTGGGCCTGCAATTTTAGGCTTACTTTTATGACTGTGGTTTAATAGAAATTAGACCAAGATTTCAAATCTCAATGACCGGTTTTTCACTAGCAAATCACACTAAAATCATGTCCAATGACTCACAAAGTCAGTGAAACAGTGTAATAAAGCTCTATTATAGGTCATCTACAAAACATTCTTACGCGAGGTGATACGGTAATTTGATACACTAATTTAACACTAATTTCTTCATCAGAAATCTGTAAAGCAGCCCTGAAGCACATACAGGCCTGCACCATCTGTGCAGATAAAAGCATAGTTTATACCTCTTGTCTCTCCTTCACTCCTGGTAGGAAGAGTGTTTTTGTTGGAGAGGTCAGAAGAACCATGACTCTTCACAGACCATCTCACTGACATCAGTACGAGAACAAAGGTCAAATATAATTGGCAGGTTGTTTATTCCCGTAAAGCAGGGCATGTCTCATCTCCGGGGCTCAAACGAGCCCAGGATTTCATGTTTTGATGTTCAGGAGATCTGATATTTTTCATTTTCTTACACTGCATTGAAGAAGCAGAATTCTCGATATAAAGTAGGAGAACTCAGCTAGAAAGCCATCAGTCATTCGAGGTGAATTTTCTTGTTTTTATTCCCCTTTGAGAATAACAGAACATACAAACTGATATAAGGCTCCAAAAACATGCAGCCAGCTGTCAGGAAGGCTGATTTTGTGAAATGATAAGAATAAAAATACAAACGCATTGCACATACTTATTTCCGACGTGACAGACCACTTCTACTGTCTAAGTCTGTCAAAAATATCGCTCAATCAGTCGCTCCATATCCCTATCCCAGGAGACTTAGGGCACGAGGCTGGGTACACACTGGATGGAGTGCCAATCCATTGCAGGGTATTCACACATACTCCTACACTCATTTACACACTACAGGCAATTTGGAAAAACAAATTAGCCTAATGTGCATGTCTTTGGACTGTGGGAGCAAACCGGAGCACCCAGAGGAAACCCACCAAGCACGGGGAGAACATGCAAACTCCATGCACACAGACCCTGGGAATTTAACCCAGACTATAGAAGTGCAAGGCGACAGTGCTAAATGAATATATTTGTGCTAAATGAATATATTTGTAATACGTTATGATTGATTAATAATGCATCAGACACGTATTTATAATTACTCATACAATATGTGAAAGTGCACGACACATTATAGCTAGGCTATGACACATTGTGAATTGTTAGCAGAATATATAAAACTTGGGCCTCAATAAATCTGCAAGAAAGAGAAAATAAAGTAGTGCCACAACAGAAAAAGAATACATTCATAAATTAATAACATCAAATGCATTAATATTTTCCATGGTCTACGAGCTGGAAGGATGGCATTCACTCTCCATCCTACTGGCACTAGCCAGTTGTAGGTGCCCCAGACACGTCTTGGCCGGTACTGATCAACTGAAAAGAAAAGTTGGTGGGAATTATCAAGGACAGCTTGGAGAGAAATTTGGGTTGGGGGTGGGATTAGTTCCTCCCACAGTCCAAAGACATGTATGTTAGGCTAATTGGCGTTCCCAAATTGCCCGTGGTGTGTGAATGAGTGTGTGTGTGCCCTGTGATGGATTGGCACCCTGTCCAGGGTGTACCCCGCCTTGTGCCCTAAGCCTCCTGGGACAGGCTCCAGGTCCCCGCGATCCTGAATACAGGATAAAGCAGTATAGAAGATGAGTAAGTGAGTGAGTAATGTACAAAAATCTTGACCCCCATTTCTTCATATCACGTTAAATTAAATTACGTAAATTAAATGAAAGAAATGAGAACCAATGTGGTACTGCTACAGGCTGCAAAGTGCCTAAAGACACCATTTAGAAACTGATTATCTTTATAACAACCTCATTTCCCCTTTCATCTGTTCCACCCACTCAGCATTCAGCATCACCAGTATAATAATCAACGGCCTGATCATACGTCATCATCTGCACCTGTTTCTCACTGGTTCGTGCCTTAAGTTAGATGCTTAATTTAAGCCTGAATGCTTAAAAAAGATTCCTGTGAAACTGGTCAGGTACAAGGACTGGACTGAAAATGAGGGCCAAAGACAGGCCTTCAGGAAGCCTGGCGAACTATTCCTCAAGACTGCAAAAGTTAATACGAATTGAGCTAAAATTTACAGTAGTATGATTAGACATATTATGCAAACTGAATGTCTTACATATGTGAAACTTGTGGAAGCAATTCATTTATAATTCATTAAAAAACGTTGCTACGAACAGACTTTGTAGAAAACAATACCAATTCCTTTTGACAGAATAATCAGAGGTAATGTGGTCCAGACCATATAACTGTTTGCATATGATTCGATCACAGTTACGTATTTAATTTCATGCTTGCTTTTAGACTTCCCTATCAGGGATTTTTGCAGTAAATGGTGAATTACATAAACATGAATCACATTTAGTGTTTGGACTGAAATCATGAACGTGCTATATTTCGTCTGAGCCCCTGCTTACGAAATATTAACAATCGCATTGGTTCTGCTCTGCTGTCGACTGATTTTGTTTAAACTGTCTTGTCTCTTTATTTCATTTCGGAACACCGCAATATGTTTGGGAAGTTCATGCCACTGTTTATTATACAGTAACATTTGTGAGACAGTTGTGTATCCTGACTGACAACGCCAGAGGCTAGTGTTAAAGCTCCACCCATGGTTACAAATTGACACACATAGTAGACAACTGCAAGACAGAAAAATATGTGGCCTGAGATAAGATAGTGTCGGTGCATTAATTTTTACATTCCTTTGGTCAAAAAGACGACATTGTGGACATTACGATGAGTCGGTATGCACGGCTGATCAGGTAAACAAGGCGTTCCTTTGTAATGGAGATGAGTGTGTAATCAGACCTCCTTTGTCTTGGAGGAAAGACCAGAGACGTCGCACACTGCTTACATTTGCCAAACGTCCTGCATAGGACAGGAGCACAAATGTGTTTTGTATCAACGTCTAAGAAATTCGGGTGTGATTTCAGTCAGAGGTATATAATTCCTTACTTGAACTGTTTAGGAATGATGTCAGGCTAAGTTTTTAGCACACTATAGCTTTTATATAGATACTTACATAGATACTTACATAGCTCCTCATATAATTGCAAACACGAAAATTCTAAATTTACCTGCAGATTTCTAAACTGATTATTCTTAACTTACAAGTAAGGTAGAACTGATTTTAAAACTCATATAGCAAAAAAATCAACGTAGGGCTGGGCAACCTGATGATATACTGTAATGTTGATATTGCGATAAATTTGGTCTTTGTCTAAGAGAGTTCAGTTATGGTAACTTTTTAAAACGGTAATTATTTAAACGAACAATTATTTTAAGAAATGTCTATATACTGCTGATTTATGTTGTACGTTATAATTGTATTCTGCCAAAACATGGTATTGGTGGTAAAAAAAGTGTCTCACAAAGGTGAAAAAGAGAATTTTCAGAAAGGATAATACAACACCATTTTTTTTAAATATGTAATGCCTCTTATCCCCCAATCCTTGCTTCGTTTTTTGTAAATATGAATACACATTTATATCTTTATAAAATAAAAAGAAACCCATTTGCTAAATACAATTTCATACCCTTGTATGTAGTGTCCGTAACTTTTTTGAATTCAAATCTTTAAATGATCATAATTGTCATTCAGTTGAAACTTGGCCAGTTATGATTTTACACGAAAAGACATAAACCTGAAAATGTGTATTTTATTTTAAATGGCTAAATTGATAAGATATTGCAACATGAATCTGACATGGTTACGGACACCACAGATTTTTTGTTTTTTAAGCTTTTACCAAAAAACAATTTTTTAAGTCATATGCTTCTAAAATATTCTTAAATAATTTGCATTTTTTTAAATAAAATAATAAATAACAAACAATAAATTATTATTGGTTGAAGCGAGAGAGTTTAACCCTAATGGCTATTTTTGTGGCACACATAAACTCATATCTCTAAAATGGCTTAAGTTAGCAACTTGAAATTTTTAAGGAAGCAAACATTAGCCACTTCCATGTTGCATAAACTTCAGATGTAGATTCTTTGGCACACACATATACTGTATTATATGTATAACCGAAAAAATCAGCACCAGTACTGTGTTTTGGCCTATTATGTATTTTTGTCAGATTTTGTAATTAGGAAAGTAATTCAAATACACATTTTCAGGTTAGTGTTCATATAAAAGTGCTTTTTTGCTGACAGTTGATTACCACCCCTATAATTTATCATAAAACATCACAGCTTAATTTACAAAATCACACAATTTTAATAAACGCCAACTTGATCAACTAAACTTTTGTGCCACAGGCGACGCTGAACACTGAGAGTGCATAAAGTGAGCTCTGTGCGCAATGTCACTGCGTGAGAACCAATCTGTTAGCCATTCACATTTCTACACGTCAAACCTGAAACTTCAAAACCTTGTGTTTATCAAAACTCGAATACTTTTCCTTGGCCTTGTCATGTGAATTTTCATGATCTATGCTTAGAAAATGTTCTAACCGAGCATGACCCATGAAACATGAAACGAATAATGCGAACATACATATGGAGGAGTAACTCTGTTAGTCACAAATCTGGAGCTGTTTTATTTGGAAAGTGTTTCCCTAAAACGCTCAGAATAGAATTTGGCGTTTCGCTGTGCAAATACTTTGAGGAACTAGGCCAAATGCAAAATGCAAAATCCATGACCATTGTGCTACAAAGGTAAATGTTTAAATGCTAAATACTATGTGAAATTAAATGTGAGCCCTTAAAATAGATCATAACTTTATATATTTTCTATGTATATTTAAGAACAAAAAAAAAGCAATAAGGGTTCCTCTGGGTTCTTTCAATATGGTACTTAACTTCTTGAAAGGGTTCTACGTGGAACATCATGCATTTACATGTAAAGAAACATCATCCTTTCCCCCCCAGATGTACAACCAGACGAATGCTTTAAGGTTCCTTTTTTTGCAACCACAACCTGGGCATTTCCACAGCTGCGGATGTGACGTCTGCACTCATAAAAAGCAGTTGAATAAAAACTTATTAATTAGTTCAGTCAGTATTTTTTTCTATAGCCTTACAAGAAGAAAACAACTTAAAGTTTTCTTTTCTCTATTATGAAAAACTCAACCAATTCAAATCTGTGAATTCAAATTTCTGAAGAGGTTGAAGCAAAAACACTATCATTAAAAAACATTCTGTTGTGCACAGAGAGAGCTGATTGGCCGAGCTCTCTCAGGGGGGAGGGATGAGAGGTACTTGCGCTCCCAAATTAATCACGGCTCTACAGCCAATCAGGAGCGTCTGTGAGCTCGCGCACGCGGAAGGAGCGGCTAGCGCTTTCCTCCGAGTGTGTTACTCCGCCCC
>JAOVVA010000001.1:21409159-21436358 GCA_028565275.1 Leiocassis micropogon
TCGAAAAGATGCGGTCGGCTGACGTCACGCGGTTCGGAGGAAACACAGGATAGTCTTCGCCCTCCCGACTGAGTGGTTGTAGTAGCCTTAATGTGGGAGCCCCCTAGTGATGAGGAGGAATTGGCTACGACTAATATTGGGGAGAAAATTGGAGAAAAAAAAAAACAAAAAAATATATAAAAAAAAAAAACAACATTCTGTTGTTGTTGGTCTTTCGGCTGCTCCTGGAAAGGGGTCGCCACAGCGAACCATCCGGTCTGCACTTATGAGCTTGGTACAGGTTTTACGCCGGATGCCCTTCCTGATTTCCCTCCTATTTCATCCGGGCTTGGGACGGCACTGCACCCAGTTGCTGGGGTTTGGCCACTGGCTGGGAATCGAACCCGGGCCTTCCGCACGGCAATGCTGTTTGTAAAGCATTGTTGCCTCTCAGCTACAGAGCTCAGGTTACTGTCTGCTCTGTCTTCCGATTGTTCTCCTGTGTCCATGTGAATTTCCTCTTAGTTCTCTGGTTTCCTTACACCTTCCAAAAACATGACGGTAGGTAAACTGGCTACACTGGATTGCGCCATGAGTATGTGAACTTGTGTGTGCGGTGCCCTACGATGGCATCTGACTGGCATCCTAAACAGATATTCTCGTCTCACACACGGTGTTTCTGAGGATCCACCGCGAGCCTGATTCAGTAAAGCGGCTACTAAAGATGAATGAAAAAAAAAAAAATGCTGAGATTAAACCTTGTGAAGTAGTTGCTCATGTTTAATTCATGAATGGAAGCAATACAATAGAAAAAGTACAGCATTGAAATATGCCTCAGACTTTACCGTCATTGTGAGAGAGATTTCATTAAGATGTTGAAATCTGTGTTCTTAAACTACAAAGCATTGCCTGCTATCATCAAGTGCAAACACGTACTGAGTTTATAATTTAACAGGTCAGTTCTGATAGCAGAGTTAATATGTTCTGCACTGATATCTGGACCTGATGCATCTTCACAGTGGAAACTAAAATAGAATCTAAATTATGCTTGGAGTATGTGCTGGAATTGATCTGACTGGTAGCGCCACGCTCCATATTTTGAATAATACCCTAGCCGTTTTAAGAAATGATTAAAAAAATCAATTTCAAAAGGCCTTACTGATCCCTTAAAGTGGAAAACTGCTTCTAGTGGTACTTCAGCCTGGACATCAAGGCAAACAAAAAGCTAGTCAAATAATAGCCCCGGAGCAAACGTATGAAACGTGCTCATACGCCATTAAAACTGAATCTGAATTCCACATCAAAACCTACGGACCAACTAATGTCCTTGGAGGAGCCGTTTTTTGGTAAGATTCATAACACGGAACAGACTAGGCTTTGAAGGGAGATTGATTACGGCGGTCTCAGTAGGGGTGTGTGGGGCTCTCCATGTGGTGTGTGATATCACTGCACAACTCGCTGCAGAGGGCAGGAATGTGGCAGCAAGGACGTGTGATCCATCCTTGGAAATTCCCTTTACATTCACAGAGCCCACTGGGTATTCTGTCTGGACCTGACCGACGTGCTCTTTTATTATGCTCAAAGATAACGTTTCATCATAAAATGATTGCAGGTTGTGTTACACCTGGTGTCGGATGATAGTAAGAATATGCTTAAATGTACTGTAAAAAGTAATACACAGAAAAGAACATGAATTCTACCTTACTCCTTATATCCTGAACCTTGAACTAAAATAAAATTCAAAATATGGATTCCATAAACAAGAATTTTAATGTAGGCCTATAGAAGATTATAATATAACATTCTGTCACATGTATAAAAAAAATCGGGAGGGGGAAAAATGCTTTTAAAATAATTAACTGGAAAGTTTCTACGTACAAAATGAATTATTATAAATGGCGATAAATAAATAAAAATTCTCATTCACATTTAGTGTAAACAGTGTTTGGTTTTTATTTGCATTAGTGATATTAGATATTTTGGTATTCATTCATATAAGCCTTTTGTTGTACATTTTTGTAGTTTAAAAAAAAAAAAAATCATTTCCAACACTAATGGAGTTCAGTTGAAAGAAAAGCCAGGATCACTATAAGGGTGACGGAACACAAAAAAACGAAAGACGGATTTGCCTCTTTCAGCGGTTTCCTTTGCTTCAACTTTTTCTAGGTAAACTCTGACCCTAGAAAATGCAATCCTCTGCCTTGTGAGTAAAAAAGAAAACAGGTTAGCATGAGGTAAGAGTGGAGTCTCTTTGGTAGGTAAAATAAATCAGGGACCTGCTTTTTATTAAGCACCAGTCATACTGAATGTTGTCTGCTGTTTTCCTACTGTTGCTTGACAACAGTAAAAAACACACACACACCACACACACACATTTGTCTATCTTTTGCGAGGGTCTTTGTGACAAAATCCTGTTTTTGATTTATTTTATTTTATTCACCTTGTAGAATTTTCTTGCTGGTCACCTTAGCACTTCTATCACATGCTTCCGTTTCTGCAAGAACCAGCAATTAAACCTCTTTTTTTTCTTTTCTCTAAAATAAACTCTTCTCTGTTCTACCTAGAACTGAATGTGGGAAGTGGTAAGCACTTGCAGACCTGTAAGAGTTACAGACTTGTATGTGTTTCCTCCTTTGTAAGCCGCTTCGGATAATCCATGTGGCCAATGAATAAAAATGTAAATGTAAGTATAAAAGAAGAACAGCATTCCAACCAAACAGCGCTGTCCCTTTCCAATCCTGAAATTTATTGCTTAGTCAAAAAAAAACAAAAAAAACATGCATACCTATACATGAAATAGTGAGCAGCGAAACAACTGGTACCAGCACAAATTGAAATTTTGCATGCGGAGCGACAATGGAGAAGCGCTGGGCAGCATGGATTAGGCGCTGAATAGGTGTGCATTCTTTGTGAAAGCCACTGAGGAGGCTGAAAATACAGACGCGCAACTCGCATCTGCTCATTCGGCCGTGTGAGAAAACGCAGGATTGTGAGCAGCTCGTTTTACCTTAGCTGAGCCTGTTTCAGAGAAACCCCTCAGACACACGCATACACACAAACGCCCACACCCACCAACCCACCCACACACACAAACACACACAGACACGCACACGCACACTATTGCCATGCCTTTTGTTACCATTTCAGAAAACCAGCGATGCAACGTGTAGGCTTATGCATCGAGGCCCACACTCCGAGTATTAGCTGGAAGTAGGCTGCTCGCATTTACATGTGAATGCAGATTATTCAAACTTGGCAGGCATCTTAGAGCGGAAGTATTGATGTCTGCAAATGGCTGTGTTAATAAACAATAGCTTTAATCATCTTTTTTTTTTCACTCTGGTGCTGGGTGTTTTATGGAAATAGATCGTTAGGGCTTTGTTGCACTGCATACCCAAAGTCATGATAAATACATTTATAACTGAAACACTGGTTTTATGAAATTGAAAGCTTGTGACTCGACTGTAGAGTGAATTCTAAATAGTGACTGTTTTTATATGAAGACCTCTCACAGCAAGATACTATTGTGCGCTTCTATTTAAAATACCGATACTGTACTAGTTTATAGCTGTTCCAAATGTAGAAAAGGCAGGAAAGGCAAGAAAACACTCCGTATAACAAGGATGTAAACTGGGCCAGAAAAGGTCACATTAGCACTACATAGCATTCCTGCATTTTTTTTTTTGACTCAATATCAATTACATATTCATACTAGCAGATTTATTTAGATTAATTTACAACAACGATAACATGGTTTTCCATGATATTCGTAGGAGGCATGTGTTGTCTGTGTGAGAGACATCGGGACATATTTTTGCTCTGTAAAATGAGACGAACAAAAACAAAATATTAGTTTAAAGCTGATATTAGACAGTAGGAGGCATACAGTTTTTTTTTCTAAATGCTCTCTTGTTCATTATATGCCATTTTCTCTGCCTTTGTAAAAATAATCATAAGCCACAGGTTATCAAACACACACACACACACACACACACACATACACACAAGTTTGGATTAACTTTCTACATTCTTGAACCAAACTGGAGATTTCAAAACTATGAAAAAACACATATGGTATTAGTTAATCAAGTAAAAGCAACAACAGCAACAATAGTCAACTGTCATTTTAAGACACAAAGGTCAGCTCTTCTGGAATAGTTCTTGCATTTACAAAACACATCAAGCACCACGATGAAACTGGCTCTCATCAAGACCAAAACTTACCTCTGCTGCAGAGGAGAAGTTCATTTAGAGTTACCAGCCTCAAAAATCATAAATTTACAGCACTTCAGCTTAGAGCCGTTATGAAGGCTTTACAAAGCATAAGTAGCAGACACGTCTCAATATCAACTGTTCAAATGAGATTATTGTATATTTTGGATGCCTTTACAATATAATAAGAAATAAAAAACAGAAAAGACCATGGAATTAGAAGCTGTGTCCAAACTTTTGACACACACACACACACACACACACACACACACACACACATATACATATAGTATCAATGCAAATGCAAAATGTAGTTCCTAAACACCACTTCCCTGGAAAAACATATTATTTATCTTTTTTAAATTGATATGGAAGTTTGTGTCACATACAATAATATGTTACAGAGTGTGTATAACACAAAATTAACCTCCTGTTATTTTTGTAATGATAAACCTTAAATCTGTATATAATAAGTTCTAATATTATAAGTTTCACCTTTTAGTTTAGAAATATATTTAACAATTCAAACAGACAAATACTACTTACAAATACTATACTTATTTTAAAAAGTTAAAAAGAAAAATCTGAAATACATTTTTAAACAAATAAAAACCCCTTTGACCCTTTCATCTATCTATCTATCTATCTATCTATCTATCTATCTATCTATCTATCTATCTGTCTGTCTGTCTGTCTGTCTGTCTATTTATTTTTACACTGGTGCTGCAGTGACCTCTTTTTTACCTCTGATATGCTCCTGCATCAGCATGCTGCCGTGAAATCATTGGTTGAAAAACTGGGATATAGAAAAAAAACTCTCCTGACGTCACGGATCTGACAGACAAAATCACTCTCAGCGAATACGCAAACTCCATTTTATGCAGAATACATTCACAGAAAACATATTTCAATACTTTCAGATAGGTTTGTTTGTATAACACTTTTAACTACAGGCATTATCAAAAAGAAAATAATTAATTACACAACTGTACAAATAGAATATCATAATTAAACATTTGCCAGTTTATTAGGTACTGGAAGGCTATATAACCCTATTCAAATAGTCAGTAATTCAAGTGTATTATTTCATAGGACCTAAATAAACAAACAAAGCTTTTATACATCCTATATATATAACAATTATAATATCGCACACTATCAAAACAGTTATAACAACTAAATAATTCATCAATTAGAGACAAATAAATAGCACAGCTACATGCATGAATTATTATTCATGACAGTATGGTTATTTGCACTTTAGATTTAAACTCCTGAAAAATTCAAGCTTTTGAAGAGGTCGCTCGAGGAGTTTTTTTTTTTCCTTGAAGAAAAACCCTGTGCCCTCTTTCCAAATAATGAAGTTGGACTCAATAGCCCTTGAGCTTTTCGAATCCGAAAGTCAAGTATGACAATTGAGCTTTTCCTATAAACAGGGCTGCATTGGTAAATTTACTCGGCCTAGACCTTGCTCTAGTAAAAAAAAAAATTCAAATTGGAGAAAACAGATCATAACTTAAAATGAAAAAACAAAAGCAAAAAACAAACAAAAACAACACTAATAGTGTATAAAGTTTAGCCACAGAGGCAGCTCGGCACACTAATTTGTGTAGTCCCCAACACTGCACAGACATTAGGTGTATGCTTGCTCTATTAGGCCTAAGTAATTAAACCACTATTTACTTAATGATTTAACTTAAACTCTCTCTTAAGTCTAATTAAAGGTTAACAACAGCTAACGAAATTTACAGCTTCCAAAACTCAATTTTTTTTTGCTTTATATATAAATTAGGATACTTTCAAAACACATCCTGATGTAAAGCATAACATGGTATTAAACACAGAACACCATTCTGACACACTGTTTAGTATTCTAGCGAGGATAACATACAGAGACCCATTTAGATCTTTTATTTGCGGTGGGGCCCGGGATATTTGTTTGTTTGTTTGTTTGTTTGTTTAATACATGGAGTATACATTTATTTAGTTTTTTTTCCCACCATGATTTTAAACAAATGATTTATTGCTCCGTGTATTTTGGTTTTTCTTCCTAGAAGTTCATTTTTCACGTGCTCATTCACATTGCTCGGATGATGTCATACGTCCACATGTGTCCACATGTGCAGTGTCAAATACGCCTTTAACATGTTTGCAAATGCGGTTTACATTAATCACGTTCAAACAAACGATCACGTCAAGTGTGTGCGTTTGTTTTTACTGTCAAGTCTACAATATTACATATAGGCTTGCTTGGTGTAACATGTTGCTTTGTGGTACTTCTACACAGGTCTGGTACTATACAGCACCTTCTACTGCACTGTGTGAACAAGGGACAGATTGACAGATTAGCTTCAAAGGCTAACACGCAGTTAACACGACTCCCGACGCTCTCAGGTGCCTGCTAGTCATCATAACTGTCTCAGTACAACTGTATATAGTAATAGTTTACGGAAAGTCTTGCAGTTCAACAAATAAAACGAGCCTGTGTTCTTTGTACGTCTGGTTTTTATGTCATAGGTGAAACATACCGGCTCATTGAGAACCTAGTTTATTGTCCAAGAGCAGCATCTGTAATACTTAACGTTAAACTGGCTCCTACACGTACACGTAGTAGCCGCTGCTGTAAACAAATACTAGATGAAATACACACACACACACACACACACACACACACCGCCTCCGAGAACGCGCTTAAATGCAACATTGTAACATGACTGAGGTAAGCGGCAAAACATTAAGCGCGTGTGATTCTAAGATACATTTCTGTAAGCAATAAAGCTAGGATGAAAAGCAGCATGTTTAAGATAGACGCGTCCGATACTTGTACGCAAAAAAACAAACAAGCAAACAAATTCGCAAATGTAGCGTTACAGTGATTTAAGAGTGCTTGGTGAAAGCATGGCGAGTGCATAGTGCCAACTCTCTGTCCCTCTCTCCATAAATCATATTCATGCCCCAGGATCATCAGCGTTCAGTAATCTAATCATGCCGTCGTCTTATTTCCCGAAGGATATTAAAATGAAAACCCATAACGCGCTACAGGCAGCTGAAACTCTCCCGCTATCATCATCAGCAGGATGCTGCGCTCACTACAACACACCAAACAACATCTTACCTTCAAGAGCCAGCGCTGTCTGTAGTATCCATAAAATCCATAAGATATCCATTATTGTTTTTTTTTTTTTTTTTTCAGGGCGAAATTGTGAAGAAAGAAAAAAAGGACGTCCAAACATTCAAATAAAACGAGCCCCGAAAGCCATTGAGAACAGACGATGGCGCGGACCGGTGCACTTTCACGTTCAGTTGAATAAACGCGATGCCATGCACGCTGAACCAAAATCACCAACCAAGTTTGGACGAAACCAAGTGATGTAGACGAGGGGGGGGCAGTCCGGCTCCAGAAATAAGCGCACACTACATTACACAAGGCGATTACTGAAAACAGTGCTAGTTATATATAAAAAATCATATTCGCTATGATTTGAATGGAAAATTTCCAATCTGACGCGTTTTGTTTTTTTTTATCGCAGTGATCATGACTGCGTGAGGAATCTCCACCCTGCCCGCATTTTTAAACATTCCATTCTGTCAATCAGTACGCGCGTTACTTTTTAACTTCATCTGTGCATGAGAATAGAAGATTTTTGAACTGTTTTATGAAGTGCATTATAAGTGAGTCCGGATGGACATTGAAGATGGTGGCAGAGAAAGTCTGAGAGCATTTCTTTGTTAATAATATGCTCAGGTAAGTTTACGAGAAAGGGCTTTTTTTTTTTTGTCAAAACTTGTTATTATTGAAACTAATAGTCGAGTTTGGAATTCTGATGACATATACTTGTATAATAATAATAATAATAATTATTATTATTATTATTATTATTATTATTATTATTATCGAATAAAAAATATAGACTAGTTTGACTGTAGTTTATTCTAAAGAAAGATGGAAAAACAAATCCAACAAAAGAAACAATTTTATATTCTGTATTTTCTCTATATTTTCCTGTACATCGAATGCGACTTTCCTCCCTCCACAACTTAACAACTGAAAACATAGCGAAGGGTGGTTGGAATAAATATATATAAACATGAAATTAGCTGCCAAGTTTACACTTTTCCGCCTCCCGTCGTTAAGTGTCATTTCCGTAATGAACAAATGACAGTAAATGAGGTGGAAATACACCTCCGATCTAAAATCTAGTGTTTAGTCCGCATATTAAAGCGGGAAGCTGTTTTCTGATTTGGTTTAAAGAAAAAATGGTTAATGAAGGTTATTTTCCAGATTTAAAAAATGAAGTAACACGGTGTATTTGTAAGATAGCATACTTTATGCTGCTGGGTCTGTCGACAAAGTTATAAATAAAGTGTAAACGTAAACAGTAAACAGGTTTGTCATGACGTTTTTTACTAGTCGCTGCTTTCATTTCGGTAATGAACGTCACTGGAGTCGGCGCACACATGGCCTGCGTTCAGCTCTCTGCACTTTCAGCAGTAAAACTTTCTCACACAAGTATCAGGCCTGCGCGCAGCAAGTAGCCGATCCTACTAGCAAAAATTGGCGAACAAGTTTTACATTTAAAAAAAAAAAAGTTTTTGTTGAGTATCATAATACAACTTTATTCACTTTACTTAAGAATAAACACAAATTAAGCCTCAAAATTCAAACCTGATTCCTATTCATGGGTAATCCTGCATCATTATAATTAAAATAATGCACAGGATGGAGAAATCTCAAATTAGAATCACACCATAAACAAATATCATGGTTTTCGGTATTTCATGGTACCCTGATTACTTTCAATTGTGTAGCTTTTATGTTTTATAATTTTGCAATGCAGTACAAGTAGTCTAGTTTGGGAGAACTACTGTATTACATTATAGACCCTTAAAACCCAAGCGGAACAGATCTGTGCCAGCAACACAGCATAGATCAAAGATGATTAAAATATATATAATGTAAAAAATATAGGCTATATATATGCTCTTACTGTATGGAAGCCTTGCCAGTGTGTGTTAACGGAGAGCCTTCAGGAATCAAACTGTGTGTTTGGGTTTTCGCGTATGTCAGCTATCATTACTTTTATAACGTACATTTTTAAAAATATTTTTTTGGTCATAGAAAAAAACGAAAACAAATAGAAAAATATGTGATCATGTGTATCTGTGCATATGTATTTCTTTGCCTCTGTGACTTTTTTTTTTTTTTTGCTCAGTCATGTTTGTATAGTTGGTTAAAATGGCAAAAAACAACACAGCTAAAATGGCTAAAATGGCTAAAATGGCTAAAATGCTCTAAGTTTTAAATGTAAGAGTATTACTGTTCTTAACTAGGAATGGGAATGCCTTTTTTACGCTCTAGCATGCCTATTTCGAAATTTCCTAAGATAACACCAAAACGTAGCTTTTTTCAAAGCAACAATCACTCAGAAATGACTTAAACACTCAAAATGACTTGGAATCTTTTCTATGTGATGGATGGATTTGCTCTAAAATAGGAATGTGAGCTACAAGCAAGCCACGGTTAATCACGCCCATGCACTTAAAAATCAACTCACTAAACCCCTTTACTGCCATCACTGAGCACCCATGTCAGGATTCATGTTGCTGGCTCTATTTTCTAATTCCGATCTTCTGGATTTAAGTTTAAGCCAGAATGAGTTAGAAACAGCCTGGGCAAATGCTGCTAACATATTACTGATGAAGGAGCATTGATGAGGGGTGTCATTTTAGTCTGCTAAAAATATTTAGAATGAATTTATGCTCAGTTGTGCGCCAAGCCACAAAACAGAATTCTGGAATTTCATTAAAGCTGCATAAACCCAATTTCCATTCTGGTGGTGCAATCTCGGTACTGCTGAATATCAAAGGCAAGAAAGTAGACTGAAGCGTTGGATTAGATGGGGTATGAGGAGAAAAGAGAGGATCAGAGGACAGACTTTGTGCTACATATTTTCCAACATATCAACCAGAATGTCTTTATATTGCATATTATTGGGTCATACACATTATGTCCTTATGCGGGTAGCTTGAATTTGCTCCTGTGCCTGCTTTTAGATATCTACTTATAAACAGCAGGACTATGAGGCAAAAAGTTACCTCATAATGAATATGGAATCTATACTTTTCTAGTTCGTGCTGCCATGGAGCAAAGCATATTAATTAAAAAAAAAAAAGAGATATAAAAATGATTTCAAATATGACTAATGCTGGGAGATTTAAGTTAAATGTTTTGACTTATGCCCAGTCGAGATTCAAGTAAGAATTGACTTAATTTATGTGTGTGTGTGTGTGTGTGTGTGTGTGTGTGTGTGTGTGTGTGAGAGAGAGAGAGAGAGAGAGAGAAAGCTTTATGGAAACATCCTACATCTACAGTACAGTCCAGCAAGATCAATAATTTAATCCCATAAATTCAAGTGAGATAAATTCTTATTGGTCTAGAACTGTCACTGTGGATAATTATTTGTGGGGTAGCTTAGTTTTTAAATAATCACTTTTTAAATTTCCATCTCAGCATTCAGCATGACTTTTCTTTCCTTTGGTTTAAGGACTCAAAAGTAGCTCAATTAAAAATATGTGTCTAACATGAGTTATTGTAATGCATAATATATAATTATTATAATTCACATAGATGGTGTATTGATTAAATGTACAAATCTTTCAAATATATAAAAAAAAAATCATAAAACTTCAAAAATCACAGCATATTGAATATAGAGTAATTTAAGTTCCTAGGCGAAATGGAATATAATACGCAGTAAAAAATAGAGTAAAGGGACTAGAACATATGATACATTACAGCATGGCTTTTAATGGCCTATAAGTTAAGCAATACCCTTTAAGTTTAGTTTTTGGTTTATATAAAAAACCTGACTCACAGCTATCATACAGACATTAAAAACACTATTTCAGATAAATGACTGCAATTTTTTTATATAAGCACTTCAAAGGAAGAGATGTAAAAAAAATAAATATAAAGACGCTGTAGGTAATATTAATTATTACACTGAAGGCCAGAGATGTTATTATTGGGCCCAGTCTGATCATCTTCTCTATCTTTTTTAATCCTAAAGTCTAATTCCACCTATAAGTTATGTCTAGTTAGAGGGAAATCTGATACTTTTCTGAAAACAGTCGATATGCATTTACAGTTGAAAAAGTGACATCTGGGGCTTCTGCCTTGACAGATAATATCTTTAAAAACAGATGTGCTTAATTACTTAATTAAGATTTTCTGTCCAAATTTGATCTGTCTGCTTTAACGATTCACATGGGTGTTTCCAAGTGACCCATATCTGTTATTTGTGGGAACAGTTCAATGAAAATTCACCATTACAGTAGCGTAGCAGCAGGCTTCATCTTAAACATTATTCCCTGTGGAAGTTCATGATTAGGGTGAATTTTTTAGACGCACCGAATGATGATGATGATGACAGTGATATGTACATGTGCAGTAAAGCTTAAAATAAAATACTAAAAAAAAATCCCTAAATGAGATTCACATATTCTCATTATAGTCACGTAGCCGCATGCATGATACGTGTTCAGTCTAGGACCTGTATAAATGTGACTCAAATTTAATGAGGAAGAATCAGAATACAAGGCTCACATGGATTCATGTGTTATATTTGGACAAAACAACTGACTTGTCCCACTTTAAACATTTAATGGTAATATGTTAGGCATTTTGCTTCAGTAGGGTGACTTTTCCATCAACCTGGTCAATAGTGCCACCTAGAGAGGCAGTTCCCTTCTTCAGCTGTAGCTTTTCATTTCATGTCATTTCATACAGTATATACAGATAAATGTTGTCTCTGAACAAAATATAATTTCTTTTTTCCTTTAAAAAAAAAATAACACTAAAAATTCTATGTAAACAGTAAAGCCACAGGTAAAACAGGAAGCTTAAAGAAATCACCTTTAGATATCTAATACATCAATTAGCAATGATAATAAATAATTGTATGTAATTGCTTTTTCAAAAGCTAACCATAGTTTTAATCACACTCTTAAAAATAATGAGGCACTTATCATGTACAGTAAAGGCATAGTTCAGGCTGCTGGTGCCCAATGACCTCATTTCCTTCCTCTAATACATATATGTCGACTCGTTAACTTAGGCCTTTAGTCTTACTCAAGATTTTAGTTTAGAAACATTTTAACGATTACAAAATGTTTTGTCTTATAAAGATTTTAATTCATTCTCTTTAGGATTAAAACGTACTTTATCGATCTATCTGATTACTTTACAACCAATATAGAAAAACATAACATACTGTACATTCTATTTTACTATCTGGCTATTGTGATCTATATGGATTGATGGTGTTATACTATCTGGCCAGTCTGTATATATTTTTAGATCTGTGTCACATTACTAGTGACCCATCGTATGAACCATCTGTGCACCAAATTACCCAAGGCTTACACCCAGACTCCTTATAGTTGACTGTTTTACTCCTAAAAACCCCTCAGGTTGACTGCAGCCCTTATCTCTTAGGTTTTTTTTTGTTGCCTCTGAAACTTTAGCAGCAGTGTCGTTAAAGTTCGTTCTCTTGCTTCGGTGTGAGTCTATGTGCACATGATCCCTGACCTTCACCTCTGATGTGAATTGCACTCTGCGGTAGTAACTCTTATGAGCCAGAGATAAAAGATAAGAGGGAGGAGTTCTTATGTAGACAAATTCAACAGTCAAGATTAGACCTGGGCCAGACTGTGTTAATCCTTCCGTTCCTTTTTTGTCTCTTTTTTGATTTTGCTGGCTTTTTAGCTCTCTTAAATCAGCGTTAGTGTCCTTAAACAATGACCTGCATTCCTTTTAGTTGCCTGAACATACAGGAACATACATTGTTTCATCATTGCCATTATTGCATATACTATTATTAATGCCATTAATTTGTTAGATTTGTTCCACTAGTGAGATTTTAGCTGTCGTATTTGACTGACAGCTTCATGATTCACGGCCTCAGCACGCTTTTTTTCTCTGTTCCTAAGAACAGCTTGTGTTTGTGCTTGTTCTGCACTTTCAATTCAATTCAATTAGGATCAATTTCATTCTTAATCATATAGCACTTTTAATAATGGATATTGTCTCAAGCAGTTTTACAGAAATTGAAATGCAGTTTAATATGCCCAGTGAGCAAGCCTGACGCAGAGGTAGAAATAAAAAATCTCCCTGAGACCAGAAGAGAAAAAAAAGTTTGAGGGGAACCAGACTCAAAAGCAAACTCGTTCCTTTCTAGGTGATAAATAATGAGATTATAAATCTACTACTCCTCTACAACTGTTTAACTGTGCTAAATATGAAAAAATGTGATTATTACGGCAGCAGTTCTTTGGTACTAGTTTATAGTATGTAGGTGATATTATCCAACAGTCTCTAAGAAGAAAAAAAAAAAGTCTAAAGTTTAACGTTGGCTCCATTAACGAAAAACCTTTCCTGAGTCATCTGCTTTCTACTTAATTTGGAGAAGGAGCAACCCTTATAAAAGTATTCTAGAGACTTCTCAAGCCAGAGTGACTGAATCTAAGTTTATTCCCTGGGAGATGAGATCAGTCCACTGTGAAAGTGTTTCCAATCACTGCTGGCTCAGCATGTCACCCAGCAGCCCCTGCAGCCGTCTTTCTTGGTTTATGGTGGGGACAGGCCTGTGCTTAACAGTCCCTGAGGCCCAAGTTCCAGGAACGGGGGCCTTAGAATGCAAGACGCAGGTTTTATCACCAGAATAAATCCAAGCCTGTTTCTGCAAAACAGGGCCCCCTGATACAACGACTCAAACGATTGTCGCCAAAAAAGCAAACACTGCCCTTAAACGTCTGCCATCAATCACCAGTCGCTTGGTCAGAGCTGTGTGAACCCCAAGCAGACCTCATCCTAATTGAGACAGCGCTCCTCACTTAAGTCGGGAATGGGAGAATGGCAGAGCCAGACCTCCAGTTATGTTCCTCAGGTGCACCAAACAGCCGGGGTCTGGAAAGGAGTGGCTTTGATTAAGAGCAGGAAACATAAGCTGCCTGTCCAAAACTTTGTTCACTTTCCAAATGCAGATTAGCAGAGATTTTCTTTTAAATCTCTTTTGGGTGCTGTCAGACTGCTAGTAGCCGACTATATAATCCCAAGCAGCGGTTTCTTCAGTGTGCACCTGTGTACCCGATTTATCTCAGAGTCCATATGTAACTCTAGACCAAGCATATGCATACATTCCTTTGGGAAAATGCAGTTCGTATTCTAGTTTGTATGGAATCCATTAAACTATCCTTTGCTGTATTAAAAATACAGTGATTTCTCTTTTTCTACACTGAGAATATTTTTATTATATTGACGTTATCATATAGGTGTAGGGTATATAAGTTGCTCCTGTGTAATATGAGGACAAAAAGCAAAGACACATTAGGCAGTGGTGATGATCCAGTATTTTAACCCCTAATATCCGTGCGGAGATATATGGCTTCACAAAAAAAAAAAAAAACACATGGCCTCTACTAAGGCCTCCTACAAGACTTTCAGCCTGTGTGTCCACTTCCACTTGCGGAAACAGATGCAGGTAGAAAACAGGGGATAATAGGATGCCTACTGTGATTGTAGACTTTTTAGTGGGCTAATTTGCAGAAGTCGAGTCCATATGATAGACTTTACTATGCCAGGCATCTCTACAAAGGTTTAGCCAACCAGCTGTGGTACAAAGTGAAAATTCCCTAAGTTTACAAGCAAATACATGATCACACGCCCCACATTTATCCACTGAATATAGGGCTGAATATGGCAGTACTACGAAGCACAAAAGAGTGTGTTGTGACCTAAACTTAACGAGGGACTCAGTGTCAACATGTGCGTCTAGCAAAAGTTATTCATTCAATAAAACAGCAGGGGAGCTTCCAAAAAAAGTGCTCATTAGTGTTCTGTTTTTTTATATGTTACTTTTCTTACAGCTTAAACATGTTTGAGCTTAAATTCATATGAAAGACTGTGGCAACATACAGCGTAATATAATAATAACAAAGAAATAGTAATTCTCCCTGAGTGAGACACCATAGTTTCGCATACAAGTCCCGAGATCCACATTGCAAATGGCAGTGATTTATATGGAAACTCATGATTAACAAAAATACTTTCACAGTTACATTGTATATTGGTTCTTTTTGCTCTTTCACATATCAGTAACTTTGTACAGTGTTCTACTGTCTCCTTTTGTTTAGTATTAGATCAAACATTTAGCATAATAAATTATAATTATTATTTCAAGCAGTTTTTTCTCTTAATGTTTACCTATGGCAAAAAAAAAATAGAATATGTTAAATGGCATATCTTTGTCAGGTGACTGCATACATTTATATTAGCAGTTTTTCAAGGTTAATTATCAGATTGTTTTTTTATTATTGCATGAAATTAAATCACCAAGGCTTAATATGCATAGAACGCCATACTTAATAAAGCACACATGTTGTTGTGGGGTTCAAATGTTTATTATACTGTAAAGCCTGAATATTTTGTCTATTAATTAGAACTATAGAGCTTTTCAAGACTGATTTTTTTGTGTTGGCTTAAAAAACAAATATAAATGTGAATTATTTTTGATGATGGATGTGGGATGGGGCATTAGGATGATAAATGTATTAATGAATGTGATGTGGGGACACTGGCACCAAAGTTCCATGGATATTATGTTGTCCAAACAAAGCAGCAGGATGAAAGTTGTTTAAAAGATAAAAAAAAAAGTGATGTATATAAATACGTAAAAAATAAATAAAAAAATAAAATTACATTAAAAAAATATGTATGTAAATATGAAAAAAAAAATAGGATATGAGATATATCTCCAGAAGTTCTCTTCTTCATACCATGCATTTAAAGGGTACATTCACATACACAGCAATTATATGTAGTATTTTTGTCCACTTCATTTAGAGGGGAAAAAAATCAGTTTAGGTTATGAAGCCACCTTTTTATTACTCAGATCACTGTCTTAGCTTGGATTATCAACCAGGGCAAAAAGATTGGCGTCTCTATAGACCAACGGAAGCTGCTTCTATACAGACAATGTTTTAAAATATTGAAATGTTTTATTAATTATTAATTTTTCCATAATAATATACATACATTATTTATACATTTATTATTATTTTATTATTATTATTTTAGCTAAGCAGATTGGAGAGTATGGACAAGACAATGTTATCATGAGTTGTCAGTTTATTAGGTATACCAAAGTGATGAATAGCAAATTGCCGAGCAAAGATCTAAGAGCTAATCCAAAAGGGGATTGCTATGAAAGGATTTTTTTTTTTTAATAGTATAAATAATAATATAATTTCCTCGGAATTATAATAATAATAAAAAAATTACATTAATAATTTTATTTAAAATTGCTCAACAAATCTGGTTCAAGTGTTTGATGTCGCAACACCTAAGTAGATGATTGCCCAAATAATTTAATATATATTTAAAAAGAAACATTTTAAAAGCAATTTATTTCACTGCCAGTTGAAGGCAGAGCAATGCCGACCTTTTGCCTTGAGGGTTTTATCTCAGGTTACTGCCTGTGCAGATGTTTTTCTCAGATGCTGGTAAATTAAGTGACTACGTGAATAATAAAATTACCTAGGTGTCCTAAAATGGACTGGTTTTATCCAGGTTGTATTTGCACCTTGTAGCAAAACTGCTGGGATTGGCATGTACCATGACCCTGACCCAGATAAGCAGTAACTAAAGATCAAAAAATTAATTTGATATGACGTGGCATTGTTGCGAGGTTCCTGTAAAGTGGCAAAGTTTACAGTGAAAGTAATTAATCAAATCTGAAATTTCTGAGCCAGTATAATTTACAATTGTTCACACCATACACACCTTGTGACAGATCCAAACTATTTAATAATTAAACCAGATAAACATTCAAGATCCCTCTTGACAAATATTAGGCAGAGAAATTGCAGCATTAAGTGCTGAATGTGTAATTCTTGATTGCTCAGTTTCAGGCTTTGCTCCTTTTATATACAGAACAAATGCCATAATTGTCTTTCATTGTTCTTTTAATGTTTCTCTCATTTATCACTTTGTGTCTTAGCGGTAAGAATTTGAGGCTATAGTCACAGGCAAGGTCGAGAGATATGGGGTGGGGGGGGGTGGGAGGGGGGGGGGTATTGTAGGGTGCAAGGATATGAGTGCCATATCTGAAAGACTGGAATGAACCTGTTCGCTGAGGGAAAGGTTTTATTTTTTCCTTTTGAAGAGGTGAACTAGATGTTACGAGCTCTGAAGCTTGAAGTAGCCCACTGCTGTGAAAATCCCCCAGCATCGCTCAACTAAAGCAGCAGCTCTTAAGTAACACTTGAACACTGAAAAAATGTCTAAGAGCTAATATTAGAGGCATTGTAAGTACTCACTTTCCATGTACTGTATCAGAATATTTTGTATGTTAGACTATCTTTATATATTATCTAGAAAATCATAGCTATATTAGCATGTCTAGTAATAAACATTATCTACTTAAAAGGTTAATAATAATAATTTTATATATATAAACACATTTATTAAACACATTTATTAAACACATATTACACATTTTTATACATTTCCAAAAATTGTGGATTTAATATTTTTTAATATTTTAACAAAAACATTTTTTAATACTGCACAATGTGTAGGAGATAATTTTAATAAACTAATAATATAAAACAACAAATAAGTACACTTAAAAATCTATATAAAACTATACTTTTATAATAATAATAATAATAATAATAATAAATTAATATTATTATTATAAATAATAAGAATATACTACTTCAGAATGTACATTATTTACACATTTTGCTATATCTTTTTCTCAAAATATCCCCAGAAGCTGCATGCAAAGCTCATCCTGAATGTGGTCTTGGCTCCTCTTAATCACTAAGCTTTCTTATACTATGATTATTGCTGCTCAACATCTGGAAGATATTGGTTAGATTTACCATCAGCCTCATGGAACACTCACTTGTTTTTAATCACTCTCTGGGCTATAGCCTTGTGGTTCCACCCATTGCAGCCTCCTCAGTACCATGATGACTAAAGAAATATGTCTGAAACCTCACCGCTCCATGTGGCTCTTAATTAATCACATTTTTTCCCTTTTCCCAGCACAGATTCTTCATTTAGAAATAAAGTTGCTTTGATTATGGTATTCATTAGTTTAATACAACACCATTGACTCATTCATCTATTGGTTAAGGTAAGAAGGCAATACATTGTGTTAGTGTACATAGCATTAGAACAGCATTATGGTGATTTTACATCATTGATAGCATTGTTCTATTATAAAATTGTATATTTAATATTTGATATATGAGTACTTAAATATATCCTAAATTACTCACTGTGTTTTACTATGCGATCACAATGATATAACTATTTTGACATTTACTTAAAAAAATTACATTAACATTGGTTGGCAATAGCAGTTATTGTTCAGATAGCATAAAAATGTAAATAAAAATATTTAGGTAAATATTAATATATTTACAGAGGCATAATTATAGTTGCCATAAAACTGAATTAAGTAATGTTTGTGTGTGAACAATTATTATTATTATTATTATTATTATTATTATTATTATTATTATACATGTATTCGTTTTTATCATCAGTAATTAAGATCCAACTGACTATTTTAATAGTTGCGCACTGAGCATTTATATGCTGCATAGACTAATAGAATAAGAAATTATTTAGCAAGATCAGCAAATATTTATTATCATGTGGTCAATGTAGAGCTGTTTACATACACTCTAAAAATCAAGTAAATTGCATTTGACTTATTAGGTATGAACGAGGCTATGCAGCCGATTGATATGAAGTTATTAGACATGACAGTAGACATTTGTAAGGATGCACATGCTGTTTTGGGGCACGATTTCATCTCTTTTATTTTAGCATTAGTATAAAAACTGGCTTGTGCACTCTGTGGAAGATAATGTAGGTTAAGACTGTTTATAGACAACATGCAGACATTCATGCATCATTTAAGCATTCATTACATAGAAATGCCCAAGTTGTTTGTGGTGTAATACAGTGAGGAAATGTTGCAGAAGAATGTAATACTGATAAAAAAGAATCTAGGACAAATAAGGCAAAAATAAAAAAGAATCGAAGACAAGTAAGGCAGAAAAACAGTATGCTGGAGTATTCAGAGGTCTTGAGGTCTTTTCCATAGCAACCTTTGCCAAGCGAGATCATCGACCCCCACAGCCTCCAGTACAAGCAGAGTACAGATTGTAGGTCACATATGGCATTGACACTCCAATCAGGAATAATCTAGATTGACTCGATGGTCAGAAATTAAACTGCACGGCTGTCTTCTACTAATGCTTATCCCATTTTTTAGACTAGAAATAAAGAAACAAATGGGATGTGAAGTCAGAAGAAATAAAGAAAAATAAATGAAGCCTTGCTAAACTGAGTAACTCTAAATATGCTGTATTATGTTTTTTATTCTTCTTCTTCTTCTTTTTTTTTTACAACTTATATGCTTTCTTTAAACCCTTTTATGCATACTGACTGCACATTTGGAGCCTGTCCAAAACAGCCTGCAGAATATAAGCAAATATATATATATGGCAAATCATATAATATAATCATATATGGCGAACCATATAAACGCATTATTGTATCTTTCCGCAAAAAGTTTTAACTTAAAAAATGAGGAGAAAAGTGTTCCAGGCATGAATTTCATAGTTTATATATTGATATTTTTAAAAGATTAAAGTAAAACAGCAGGGGAAATTACATCAGGAATATTGCTTTGTTTTTATTGTTTTTAGACTGATAAATGAATATAAAAATATTTTAGACACAAATGTTAACAAATATTGCTTATAAATACTATGGATTACATTTTTTTTTAAATAAAATGATGTTTACTTAAAACAAAGTCAAACTTTATATCAATAAAATATATTCAAAGAATCAGGATTCTATAATAATAATAATAATTATTATTATTATTATTTATTATTTATTATTTATTATTTATTATTTATTATTTATTATTATTATTAATAATAATAATAATAATAATAATAATACAGACATAGGGTCAAGATTTTTCATTCTTATTGCAAAATCCTTGCTTTTTTGTTTTAATATGCTTTTCAAAAACTGAAATGGTAAATTTCCAATTTCTAAATTCAACTGTTAATTTACAATCTAAAATTAAAAAAAAAAAAATCTACATAATCCACAGTAATAATAATATTTTGAGTGTTCCATGTAGCATCCTACATCATTGTATTAGAACAGGTCTAGATCCCTATCAGGAGACTATAGAACTCTTGTTTAAGGATGTATTCATTAAATATTCTACAGTAGTTTATGAATTATATTTTAATAGCCAGGATTTGATGACAAGCAATCAATGATAATCATCAAATACTATAAGGTTTTAAGAACAGCTTCTACCCAGTCATCAATGCATTAAACACAGATATTAGGCAGACATGGTTGATTGTACAGCGACCACCCTTGGCTCTGATCAATCTCTTTGCTGTAGCCGTAGAATATGCTGCTCGGGGGCATTTTATTCAGTGTTCAAAAAGCCAAAGAGTGCTAAATAAGTGATGCATGACTGTAGCTGTTGCAGTTGGACTGAGAAGAGTCGGCGCATAGCAATATGGCAGTCGGTGCAGCCAGATGGACGGCCACACTATTAACTATTTGCCATTTGGCTGGCTGTGTAAAACAAAAACACCCCCCTACTCATTTGAATAAGAGATTCTCAGTTGTCACATTCTATTTTTCATACAACTGGAAATACAGCCAGTAAGATAATTACTGTAAACGCTCGAGATGAAAGTGCTTTATATTGCAGGAGCAGGCAGAGATGTAAAACTCGTGTCCCGTTTAAGGAGATCTAAGTGAAAATGGTGACTTTGAACTTTTTTATTCTTATTCTGTTCCACCAGGACTAAGTGATTTAGACTTTTTTATATCAGTACAGTGCTACTTGATGATTATAATGATTATTTGAATGTATGGGAAAGTAGCTCTTTCTTGAAACACCATGCCGCTGAAACATTTTTATTGCATAACTCTGTTTTATTAGAGGCTTAATAGCACAACTGCTTCTACTGCTCTGGGAGTCACAAAGGATGAACCACGCAGAAAAGAGACATTTCTAAGGGATTTATGTCATGTTGCTGAGCTCTGTGGCTGAAGTTAGGTTATACTATAGCCAAGCTGAGGACTGCAGAGATTTCAGTGCTTTACTTTATGCGTATAACCTCATATACAGTAACATTAGCACAGATCTTTTCGTTACTGTCAAGTTTTACTTCATCTTAAATCATCATAAAATACTCACACAGCTTTTGTCTCAATAGATTCACACAGTAAATGCAATAATACTATGATTATAATATACTAAAGCAAAGCAATGCTTGTTGATAATATATAGTCTCTCATAGCTGTGAGTGGTTATTTACTCTCCCCTCAGCCTTGCATTCATAGCAAGGCATCATTTATTACATATTTTTATATTTATTTATAAAAACGCATGACTGTTTTTGTGTGGGACGTTCAATTCAAAATGGGATTTGTGATGAAATTTCTTTTGAATGAAGGCGTAAAACCGATTAACATTTACAGAAGACTTCAAACGCAGTGCAGTGATGAGACTCTTAGCTGCAGTAAAAAATATTTGAATGGTAAAAACGTTCTAAAGAAGGCTGTACGTCCATGAATGATAATCCCAGACGAGGTGGCTTGGAATCCACTGCAGTTGTTCCTGCGAACATTCAGCGAGTGGAAATCGATGGATAACATGTTGCCAACTTGTGGAAGAGATGCAGCTGTCTGTGGGAACTGTACACACAATCATTCACAAACACCACTTGCACATTACAGGAGCTCGGCTGGAAGTTATTGGCACATCTCCTGTACAGTCCTGACTTCACCTGACCAACATGCTTGGGCCATTAAAGAGGTTCCTGGGAGGCCAGCGTTTCAGATGTGAAGCAGGCAGTCTGATCATGCCTCTGGCATAGAGAGAAAATTTTCTACCTTAATGGTATTCAAGCACTAGTGAAATGCTGGGATAAGTGCATAAGTGTAGCAGGGGATTATATAGAGAAACTATATTTTTTTCTCAAACATCTTCAATGTACAGACACGCCAACAGATTTATTATTTAGTTTTTGCTCTCTGTGATCTGTGTCCTGTTATACTTCGCAATCAAAACTTCCTGTTTGGCTTGAACATTCCTTATACAAGTAAACTGGGATTTAGGAATTTAAGTGTCTCATTTGTTTTTTTTTTTTTACAAATAACAGTGATCAAAGTGATTGTTAATTTGTGTGGCATGCTTAAATAAATGTAACTTTTTCTATAACATCCACTAATTCCCTTAAAATCTAAATTGTATTATTACTTGTTAAGGCATCAGAATCATTCATATATCTTCTTCAGTTTTACTGGCAAAAATATAATCACAAGTCAATTCAAAGGTGAATTTATATAGCGCATTTTATAACACACCGTTAAGAAAGTGATTTACAGCAAGAAGTACCAGTAAAAAAACAATAATAAAAAAGATTCAACAATAAAGTAGCGTTCACAAGCAAGCACCAATCTAAAAATATGAAAACAGCTAATAATTAAGAGCCACTTTGATTATAAGCCAAAGAGAAGTAATGAGTTTTAATAATAATTTACAAGTAGACAGATTTGATGGCAATGTAAATGGCAAACCATTGCACAACCGTGAGCCACAGCAGAAACTTGATCATCTCTGTTATTATATTTAGTCCTTGGTACTGTACATTTAAAAGAAGCTGATCTGGGATCTAATGAACTGTCATTTTTGCTTTAATGACCTGTTGTGTAACCTAAATTGAAAAGCTCTGCTACCATGCACTTTCCAAGTTTAACCGTTTCAATTTATTAAAGCAGCTTTATTCTCTTCATGATAAATCCATATGTACAGGGGGAAGATCGGAACAGTAAAAAAGTTTGATTAATTAGAAATGAGCTGTTGAATGAAAAATAATGTGCAATGCAAAAATCAAAGGAAAAGACAAACTGGTATATTTCCTGAAATACTGTATGTGGAATTTTCTGACACCTTCCTTTTTTAATTCTGAATGCCAGTTCAGTGCCTAAAGCAAACCTTTTCTTGTTGTTTGTTTGATTCCATTTTTTTAAACTCCTTATGTGTAAACTGGATAGGGTCTGGATCCACCATGACTCTAACTAGTATGTAACAAATATGTGCTTAATATTTCAAAACACCTTTTGAGCTGGGAATAATGTGCAATAGCATATCGGTGCTAAAAGCACACCAAATAAATTCTTCAATTTTTGAGCAATAAAGTACATTTTGTGGTTCTTCGTTTTTCCTGTGCTTAATCTAAACGTAGCCTTCCCAACTCAAAGTCTCAGCTGAATAAAATCCTTTGGAACATTTCTTTCGTTCAGAAAAACCCGGGTGAGCTGGTAATAATCACGGGTGACTGGATTCTCACCTTTTTCAGCAAGTTAGGTCTCAACAGAAATCTTCAAGAAAATGGGAGTAGGAGGAGGGAGTGGGTGGCTTTATTTAATAGACAGATGTGAGCGTCTCTTAGAGGCGAGTTTTGAGAGACGAGGTCTAGGCTAACTGCTCTCTGCCCTCCTGCAAAAATTTCTCCTCAGAACTCAGACTCCAGAACCAGACGGATGATGACCTTCTCTTCATTTTTGTGGAAGGGTAGAGACGTAGTCTGCAGCTGTAAAGATAATCTCTTTCAGAACTTTCCGGAGTGACTGAACTTTTCACATGGGATCACATGAGAGATGTTCAGAGAGACGCCACTGGAGAATGGTTAACATTTGAACTGCTGTTGAAACAAATTACTGTACGTTTACTAAATGGGCTGAGGCTTAAAAAAATATTGTTAAAAATGTTTGTAACGGGGTCTTCCATTTCGGTATGTTTTGATATCTTTAAAAAAAAATGTGTCTGGAGATATTCATGATGTTAGGTGTATGTTGATTGGTAAACCCAAACTTGAATTTAACTTTAGCTCAGAACCAAACCATAATTCCTCCCATGACCCTAGAACTACAACTTAACCATGACCTGCCACTAACTATAGACATAAGCCTAACCAGAAGCCTAACCTTAACCTCAGTAGCCTCAAATACATGCACACTCTCACAAACACACTCACATGTGCAAGGCATCACCACAACCATATTCATGTCTTTTAATGAATTTTGGCATTTATAACGATTTTGTTTGTCTATGTTTAGCTGCTGAAATTATGGGATAAACAAAATATATAAATACAAAAATTCATGGGTAAATTAAGGCACATGAATGTACATAAGAAATAAGGCCTAGAAATATACCAGACCATTTATTTCTTGCTCTTCACAAATTCTTTGTTTTAAAACTTGAGAGGGAAAAATCTTTCAGCGTTAGCTTGAAATGTATTGGGTACACAGATAATGGAAAATGAAAAGCTTTGTAGTCACTGAGCAAAGATGGTGCTTTCAAGTGCAGGAGAGCGTACAATAAATGTATTCATTTCACAGTCATGCAGTCCAGTACATGGTAACCCCTGGGCTTCGGCGTTTTTATGGGAAGCATCGCATCCAAATTGAGGAAGAAGAGGTGGCAAAGGAAAGGGCTTTGATTCTAATGCAAACTGAAACCTCTGCTAATGCTGCTGCGCCAAATGGGAAAAATTGACCTTACCAGGAGAGGTGACACACGCCTGCACTCAGAGCTGCTCGAGACGGGGCTAAAGTGGAATGTTTCGTTCCGAGCCCTGAAGCCTAACGAATATTTCATGAGTAATTTAATATCTGGAACATAACAGGTTCCCCTCTCAGGAGATGAGGAGCAGAAGCAAACAGTGTACATGAGAGGGGCTGGGTAGGAAGTGTGTGTGTGTGTGTGTGTGTGTGTGTATGGCTGGAGTTAAGGTAGAAAAGAAGGAAATGGAGAGTAGTACTGAAATTGTACTAGTGCTGTTAAACATGTAATTCTGCAGCTGCCCATCCGGTCGGTTTACATCACTGGCCAAACTCAATCTGTTTTCAGTACCTAATGTGAACTAGACAGCAATGGAAAAAAAAGATCAATGACTCATCAAGATAATGAATAAACTCTGTCTTAAAGGTTTGCCTTTCGCAGTAGAGATCCCATTGACTCAGGCCATATTGTTTGATGTACAGCAATTTTAATATACATGTACACATCTACAGGCCAGTCTCTCTGTTATGCTGTAGGAGGAATTTTGCTAACATCGTTTGAGTCGTCTTGACTGGAAAGGTCAGGTTAAATCAATACAAAGATCTTTTGACTGATCACTCTCATTCATGATTAAACATTCTGATGGGAGTGACCTCTTCAAGAATGGTAAACCCTCCACCCACAAGGCACAAAGGCTTACTGAATAATTTGCTGAGTATGTAAATGATTAAAATCATATTCTATGGTGTGCATAGTTGCCAGATCATAACCCAAATATACACTTATGAGTGATATTGGAAAAATGTGTTAGACAGGATTCTCCATCAGCACCACCATCATCCAAACAATATTTAAAGAAATATCTTGTACAAAATGGTATCCATGCTTCCAGTATTGCTCCAGAGATTGAAACAAAACAAGGTTAACTGAAAATAATCTGGCGGTTTGTGGTTGCTCCCCACATTACTAGAGCATTTTGTATTGAATTTTATTTTATTTTATATTATTTTTTCATTTTCATCTGTCTGTATATTATGTGTATATAATATTATTATACTGACTCAATCCACAAAACAGCGTAGTCCTGTGTTCGTGGAAAACTGGAAGCAACACACACCGATCAGTCATAAGAATAAAATCTTAAAATATTATGCCCAGTATTTTGTAGGTTCCCCATGTGCCACCAAAATAGCTCTGACCCCTCGACACATGACTCCATAAGACCTCTGAAGGTGTGCTGTGGTACTGTATCTGGCACCGGGGCATTAGTTGTACTGTAAATCAGACGTATTTGTCAAACACATTCCATGCATGCTTGATTGGATTGAGATCTGGGGAATTCGGCGGCCAAATCAACAACCTTGAACCTTTTGCTTGCTAAGCCCCATAAGCAATGTTGCACTGAGTTTTCTGATACCTTTCTATCACAGCAAGCATGAACTTTTTTTTTTCAGCAATTTGTGCTACATTACCTTTTCTGTGGGATCAGACCAGACAGGCATAAATGAGCCTTGCTTGCCCATGTTTCCGTCAAAGTTTACTGGTATATAATTGATAATCAGTGTTAATGTTATGTCACTTTGATGTTACAAATGGCCGGTTCCTTAATAAGCCACTAAAAAGCTTAAGTAAAGACTGAACAAATGATTATTTGCAGATGATTTTAATCAAGTATGCATTTAATACATAGACACAACTAGCAGCCTAACCTAACCAGGTCGTGTTTAATCCCTAAAATAATGTCATTTTGCAAGACTAAATCCTATCCTTTTGTATACAAATTTTGCAAGAAATAACTTCTTGCAAGAAGTTTCTTTCAGCAGTGTTAATGAAATAACATAGGCAGAGAGAAAAAAAACCCAAAGAAAGAAACAAAGAACATCTTGTTTTGTGGAATTTGTTAGATTTTGTCTTCAGTGCAAAACAAGTCCACATGTGTTTGACTGACTGTGAATGTGCGCAGACATCAAAGCTTGTTTTTTTTCTCTTACTCTCTCCGTTTCTTTTTGAGTAGCTTTCATCAAGTTCTAGTGATATACATTTAATGAATATCTTCAGGAATTTAGAGTCTGCATTTTTTTTTTAAAAAACACTGCTTTTAAATGTTTTTTTTTAAACTATCAACAAATACTTTTAATATTTAAAGTATCAACAAATACAGTACAATTACAGATAAAGAACATCATTCAACAGGTAATTAAGAAAACACAACAGAGCATGCTATTACCTGTAAGGTTCCGCCACTAGAGGTCACTGTTTTTATTTTGTAGTTTTTTGTTGGCTGACTCAGTTTCCCAGCAGGC
>JAOVVA010000001.1:21436458-21457137 GCA_028565275.1 Leiocassis micropogon
TTTTTTTTGCAATATTTTTAATTACTTTCATTGCACAGCAATTGACAACCATTATAATGTTTAATTTATTTATGAATATTACACCACACTTTGATCACTTTAATTCCATTTAAAGGAACAAATGACAAGGTCGTTCTTTTTATCCTTATGTTTTAGAAGCTAACAGCCATCCTTCCTATTTTTTCTTCTCTTTGAAGTAAAGCAAATTAACAAAATGAAATGCATCTCGTCATGTTGGAGAAAAATCAGAAAGTGCAAAGTCTGTTATGATCCAACTACGTGCTGCTCTTTACAAAGTGCTGACACTTTATCTATAATTGTGTTACCTCCTTCCACAAGACATTGGTTGGAAATGTTAAAAAGCATATGAAAATCCTATCTCTCCTCCAAGTTTCTATTTGTGTTATATGCCATAGCTCTTAAGTTAACTTTATTACTCAGCTTACATTTTATTTACACTTTTGTCTGGGACATCAGTTTGAGTTTTTTTTTTTGTTGTTGTTATTCTTCTCATTAACTGTCTTATTATTAGTTTGACAGTTTTAGAGTTTATATCACTTTATATTTTTCTACTTTCTTCTTCTTCTATGCTGTTTCTATTTCTTTTTTATCCAAAGCATTTTGAGCTGCATTTCATATTTAATTAAATAAAAATTAATGTAGAAATTCCACAAAGGCATAATTTCTCAAAGATTTGCCAGCAGTTGTGACAAATCTAATCTATTATTTAAATTTTTGCAATGTATATTCAATTGATTCTGCTTTCTGCACATCCCTTGAGGCAGTTGTATGGGTCAATTGATAAGTGGTTAGGGATTGCCTGGGTCATAGTTCTATGCCTGCTTCCCATTATTCTCCTCCTCACACAGCCGTAGGAAGCAGCAAATCTGCTCGATCATCAGCATGTCACCTAGACGGTTTGTTCCTGGCATATGGGGGTATTTTTAGCTCCCTTCGCTGAAGATGCTCTGAATCCGCTGACAGATAAATCGATGAACGTCAGTGTTCTTGTCACACCCTGAGCAGTTTGAGAGTCTAGCAACAGGAATTGGTTGACAGACAGCCAAAGAGGTGTCACATTAAAACATGGAAGATGTCAGCTTTGGGAAAGAGCAAAGGTCATAGGAAGTGGGAATACCACTGACATACGACATACAGTTTAAAATTTATACTTGCTGCTACTATACATTTCAGAAAGCTCTAAATGGGTTAAAACCATAGACATAAAAAAAAATCTACCATTATTAAATCTTTCAGTTTATAAATTATTTTTCCATGCAGGATAAAATGCCTTTTTTAAAAGCATAATTTTCCTTCAGCAAACCTAAACCATTTGTGTTCTATACAGCTACTCTTCTGTTAAACCCATTTTTGCTCTCGACTTAAACTTTAGTTGCGCATGTTAAAAGAGGAGCGTGCACATAATGCCTTTATTAAAGAAACGTAAGTATGTGGGCCAAAGTCAACCACACAAGATGTGTTTCGATTCAAACTCACTTAAAGTTGAATTGCTCTGTCCAGAAAAAAACAAAAAAAAACATCCTTCAATCTTTCCCAATACTAATTTAGTGTGTTAATTCAAAAATAATTTCCCATTCTCTTTGGCCTATTAATATCAGAGTTATTGTCAATACAGACTTTGTCATTTTGTAATTTGTTTTTAAAAAAAAGTAGGTATAGAAAAGGCCAAAAAGAACAATGTAATTATATTCATACACAATATGTACACCCCTCCAAACTCTGATGAAATGATGTGTGGGGTCATGACTCTGGCCATGTATATTTATATATGGATATCATCTAGATATATTTACATATACATACATTTAGACATTTGGCAAATGCTCTTATACTGTATATTGATACTTACACAGGGTACTAGGTCACTAACTAAGTGCCATCAGTCAAACATAGTTGGGAAGGTTTTTTTTCTTTTTTTTTTCGATGGGGGTATGGGTTACATCCAATTATTGAAGAAACAGATACCTCTTGAGTCATCATTTAAAGATTGTCAAAGACTCAGATGTAGGGACATCTAGAGGAAGTTCATTTCACCACCTAGGTGCCAGAACAGAAAAGAGTCTGGATGTACGTCATCCTCAATCCCTGAAAGATGGTAAGACCAGGCGAGCAGTGCTGGAGGATCAGAGGGAACGTGGTGCGGTGCATGGTGTGATTAGAGCTGAGAGATAAGTGGGTGCTGGGCCATTTTTAGCCTTGCATCAGGGTTTTAAATTTGATTTGGGCAGCTACAGGAAGCCAGTGCAGGAAGTGGAAAAGTGGGGTGGTGTGGTGGAAGAACTTGGGAAGGTTGAAAATGAGATGTGCAGCTGCATTCTGGATCAGCTGAATGGTGGACAGGAGTGAGTTGCAGTAGTCCAGTGATGTAATAACTAGGGACTGAACAAGCACTTGAGTAGCCTGTGAATAAGATAGATAGATAGATAAATAGATGGATGGATGGATGGATGGATAGATAGATAGATAGATACCACGTCCTGATGCACACCTTCAAGGGTTTTGTGGAGCCATGCCTCTGCCGGAGAGGGTCAACGTTGTTTTGATGGCGCATGTGGAATCTACACCATATGGTGATAATGCTTTATGGGTTTTATATTATGAGTTATAGGCAGCCTGATATACAAATTTTGTCTTAGATTTTTTTTTTTGACCTGAGTCAACTAAGAGCACTGGATAATGGCATAAACAGCTCTTCATTTCCTGCTGTGTATGAATGTATCTTGGGTTTGCTACAGGCATGGTCACCTTTCTCCTCCCTCATCCTCCCACGGACTTTGCATTGGTCTGAATCAGCGCTCTGAAACAGGGGCTAGCGAGTGGTGGAAAGTGACCTTGTGAACTCTGGGATAATAGTCAGCGCTTGTCAATTTTCCTCCACTGCCCTCCAGTGTTAATGTCTGTTTAATCTGGGTCAAAAGAGCAAGCAGCAGCGGCTTGGAAGTCCCCAATGCATCACTGAGTTCGGCTTACTGTAGAATGAGTGCCTTGACTTGCGTAATTAACGTACAGCTGATTGTTACAGAGAGAGGAATAAAAAAAAAATTCTGCCTTCCATAACCAAGACTTATTTGATATCATTAAAACCTATTAAAATAATATAAAAAAAATTGTTATTGTGAGCAATTTACCGTCAATCACCTAACAACCCTATCAAAATATAAATAAACACATTGACAAGTGTGGTTCCTCCAACAACCCTCCTGTACGTGGAATTTATGGATTTGCATAACTACTGTACATATACAGTATGAACAGATGAAGCACATATAGAACTGAAACCATATTAATATTCTGTCAGCTAAGAGATACTCCAGTAAATAATAACACAACGTGCTGCTATTCACATGGAGTAGGATTTCTGTTTGATTTGTAATGTTGCTGAAGGAACTCAGTACGTAAAATGATTCATTCACACAGGATAAATGATCACTTTAGACAATTTTGATACAAATTTCACTTGTTAGGAGGCCAACGCCTTTCTATCCACAACACATGTATAAAAATTCAATTTACAGTATTTATCCAGCACACACTATTACCCCAAAAGACGTACTGTAAGTTAAACTGAGCAGCTGAGGTTTTCAGTTCTTGCTCAGTGGTGTATCAGTGACAGTTTGGTGGTGAAAGGATTGAAGCTCCTGCTACTATGATCAGTAATTCAGAGCTCTAATTGCTGAGCCACAACTCCTATAACTGTGACAGGTTATACTAGTTTATCGCCAAGGCATATAGATCACACTAGCAAAAACTTGACAATCTTTAGCATAAACATACTGCAGGGGCTCATAAGGAAAGGTCTTAAGAGTGTTGGGTTCTTTGGGTAGTGTGATAGATAAAGCAAGCATGCCAATTTTAAGAAAGCTATCAAAAGTTTAGAAAGCCCCAATAAGAAAACATCCATGCTGATAAGACATCCGACGATAAGGGTTGCCACATGGACCTTCAGTATAGACTTTCTGCTGTCCAACAGTCCCTGTAGTGAGGTTAGTTTTCTGAAATGAGCAAAGTATTGGAGCCAGATGACTAAGTGCGCATCATCCGTGGATCAGTGGAAGCAAAGAGACCTCGCAACTGCATTAACTGCACCAGCCACAGGCGTGCATGTCAGGAGATTGGGGTGACTACAGAACTGAGCTAAAACACATGTGTGGCTATAACCTGGCTCTTAAATATATGTTTCATCAAAACTTTAATATCTTAGCAAGTTCAGTGGTACAGAGCATTATAAGGTAGAGATGCCATACCACATCAAGTGCCTCGTCCCTACATCAAGCTTGTCGCCACATACAGTATCAGTTGTGAAAATATAAAAGGAGATGGCTGGAGCCCATCACCAGCTTTGGAGGACAGGGTATCTGCATTTTAGACCATAGTCACAAGCTGTTATTTTAAGGTCGTTAAGGTACAATTGAGATCCAAACTATGTAGGAGGTGAAAAGAGGAAAAAAGCTCACTGGATAGTTTTGATGTGGTCATAATAACAATGTCAAATCCCCTACAGCACCTTCTGCAACAGACTCTTTAAGCTAAGTTAAAGTTAAATTTCGGCCTTTATTCATCATACATATATCACTGCACAGTGAAATTCTTCATTCTTCAAATATCCCAGCTTTTTTGTTGGACGTACCACTAATTGGGGACGGTCTCCTGATTGTATCCACTTTACTGCAAATATGTCGTGTCCCCTTACATTTACCGAGACATATTAAACATTTAACTTCAGATTAACACTAACATGATCATATATATTTAATGCATACAATATGTAGTTGAACCAACTGCCACATTTTTGACTTAAGATACTTAAGAATTTCTTTCAACTGTCTGCTTTACCTCTTTTCTGCCAGATGAAATTTGATTAGCATTTTAGACAATGAGGTTACGGCAGGAAAACTGACCGAAAACCAGGCACTTGGCTCTAACGTCAACCTCGCTTAAATTTTTTTGCTAAAAACCCAAACAGTGGGTTAACATAATATACCCAAAGAGCTCAACCTAATGCTTAGATTATGTGAAAAAGCAGTATTTTTAGAGCGTCCAGAAAAGGTAGAGGTACTCTACGGATAAGCTCTGTTTCGCTAATTTTAAACAAATACCTTAAACTAAGAAGGTTGTACTGTAAGTACCTTCATTTTACATATACTGTACAACTACTTGAGCCAAATTTTTCTTTTTCCATTAGGTTTTTTTGGAAGGTTACAGCTGATCTGATGAAAAGTGACAGTTCTAGTTGTAATTGGATTGCTTAAACAGGCTCCACAGTTTTAAAACATTATGCGAAGGTTTATTTTTAGTCTATAGTATGGTTGAATTTTTCATGTTAGAAGTAATGGATTGTAACTGTGCATACAGTAAAGCTGGATGTGTTAGCTATTTACTTAAATGATCATTTACTTGATGAGATTCAGTGTATTTCAGACTTCATTTAAACATACTGCTACAGTACAGTAGATTCAATAACCCATTTTGGAAATGGCCCTAATGTTTGCTGATGGAAAGCAGAGTATTTCTTTTTGTCTGCCCGTTGAAGTCAAGGCAGGAGGTAATTCGATAACAATAATATGCCATATATTTCCGTATAAGTAGTTATACAACTGTACTGTATAGTTTTCATTGTTTTGATTTTATAATCAAGCACATTTAATTTAAATGACTATGTGTTTAAATTGCTTATTGTCAACTTGAATTTGTGAAAGAGCTGTATAGTAAAGGCGGCACGGTGGCTTAGTGGTTAGCACTGTCGCCTTGCACCTCCAGGGTCAGGGCTCGATTCCCGCCTCTGTGTGCATGTTCGCCCCATGCTTGGTGGGTTTCCTCCAGGTATTCCAGGTTTCCTTCCACAGTCTAAAGACCTGCAAATTAGACTAATTGGCCTTCCCAAAAAGCCCGTTGTGTGTGCCCTGCGATGGATTTGCATCCTGTCCAGGGTATACCCTGCCTTGTGCCCTAAGTCTCCTACAGGATTAAGCGGTATAGACAGTGAGTGATTATAGGAAATGTGCGTTTTTTTAAATATGGTCCCTGAATTCCAAATGATGCAAAGTCTGTTGACTATTTATATACACTATACAATCATAAGTTTTTGGACACCTGACTATCACACCCATATGTGGGCCTTCCCCAAGCTTTTCCCACAACGTTGGAAGCAACATAATGTATAGGATGTTTTTGTATAATGTAGCATTAAGATTGAAGATACCCTCCACTAGAACCATGACAGTCTCCCTCCATACAAAATAAGGTTCATGAGCAGAATGTAAAAGAACTGTGGCATGTACATACGTAGCCCTGACCTCAAATCCACTGAACACCTTTGAGATGACTGCATGCCAGACCTCCTTGCTCGATATCAGTACCTGACACACTAATGATTTTGTGGTTGAATGGGCAAATCCCCAACAGCCACCTTCCAAAATCTAGTGGAAAAACTTCCTAGAAGACTGGAGGTTATTACAGCAGCAAAGGGGGACTAAATCCTCTGTTTACAAACCTCTGGACATAAAGTTTATGTCTTGGCCAGCTGTTGATTAATTCATTACTAATACTGTATGTATTGGACAGAGATATAAATTCAGGATGGCACAGGATCGGAAAACAAAGATTTATGTCTGTACAGAATGCTAAAAGATCAGAATACATCAGTTAGGTGAAACATTGGAAATAAATAAGCTATTTAACACTGTTGAGCGAACAACTAGGCAAAGCAAGGTAACAAATGGCCAAATAATATGTAGAGAAATTAATATATCAACATGACTACTGTATATTGCGAGATTAAAAACTATGCTCAAAGGTTCAAGCACGAGCACACTCTGGTTATAAGTTTAGAAGACTGGTGGTTCAAACCTTTAAACAAGGCCCTTTAACCTTTTCTGATCCATGGGTGTCAAATCATGGCTGACCCTGCGCTCTGGAATATGTGAAGAAAGAATTTCACTGTGCAGGAATGTATATGTGACAAATAATGGTTTAACTAACATCATATTAGCGCTCAGTAGCAAATACAAAGTAGATCCTGAATGGATGAAGATTAAAGCGCACCAAAATAAATGTATGAATTTGTAAAAAAAAACAAAAAAAAACAATTACCATTTTTCACATTTATTTCATCATCTAATGTGTTCATTGTTGATTTTATTAATCATTTACCAGATTTTTTGCTAACTGGTGACATCCTATACAGTAGATGTTTAAATTGTTGAAATGTTGAACATTTTGACTGGACACTAATCTACAGGATTTTCATGACCATAATGAACTAATACTATTTAAGCATCGGTCAAGTTTTTGGAGGGGAAAAGTTCGAGACGGGTCCTATCAATCTCCTGGTAATTTGGGAAATTGTGAAGGCTGGAATTTCTGTAACTGAAAACAACAAGGTCTTTAAGCCAAAACAAGCCAGAACAGAACATTTTATTATTAATGGTTGCAAGTTACTGCATTAGTGGAAGATATTATTTCTGAAATATGCTGAAAAATCCAAATCTGACAGTACTTAATAATAGAGCAATGGCGCCATTAACAGCAAAACACATGAAGACGTGATGAAGCGCAGATGGAATTCTCACTTTTTTTGCATTTAATAAATTAAATGTCAGTCGCCAGCGCTCATATTCACAGGGCTGTGCTTTATCAGAAAGATTTAATAGCAGTTCTCTGACCTGGATAGGGGTGTGCTGGTTTGCTTCATGGACTCCTATGAAATAGGCTTGTTTACAGATGTCCCTTACTTGGCTGTGGGTCGGAAATAGGTCATAGGTCACTGCAAATCAATGAATAAGCACCACAGGCATTGTGTGAGAGCTGCACACAACAACAATAGTGGCCCAATCTGTTTACCCCAAACTAGAATGGAGAGAGGCGAAGGACCTTTTCATGTTAGCTCATTATTATAGAGTATGTGGCAACACTTTATATACAGCAGGCTATACACGACGGCATACTGGAGCGAGGGCTTGGCTGGTACATTGTGTGTTGTGGGGCCTATTTGTATGACGAGCGGGTTCGTTTGTATGATGCCACTTGTTTATGCACCACTGCTTTTAAATGGAATTCTATTCAAATGTTTGGGCATTCAGAAATTTCCCGTGCAGCAGAGGACTGAAATCACATCAAACCAAAAATATGGCAAATTGGCAGTCAGGGCACTGTTCTTTTTTCCATTCAGCTTGATCTAATAAAGTGTAAACATTTTGTTGAATTCTGGAAACGTCTCCTTGTGGCAAGATGTTTAAAATGAACGAGCTACTTTCCCCCCCCCCCCCCCCCCCCCAAGGGTCCGCCTCGATTTCCAATATTTTATCTCGGGGTGGAAAAAAAACAAAACCTGTGGTATTCATGACATTAGCAATGACGGCTGATACTTAGGACATAAAAACCAAATAATATGTTTGGAAGATGACTGTAAGATAAACACAAGCAGGCAGCTCTGTTTTCTTTCAACAGGACCGTAAGGGAAAATGCCAGGCATGTGTTTTGTTGAGGGAAGCAGTAACATGGGGGCAGGAAACCATATGGGCTTCATTTGTGGAGGATTGAAACTGTCTGTTTTAAAAAATCAGCTTAAGGCATCATCAAAGCACAGTTCAGCTGAGGTTGTACAACTGGCTGCATCGTTCATATATTTAGATAAATACAGAGTGACAAGCAGGGTCTGTGCTACTCTTCTAACTGGACTAAGCAGCTCGGTATATATATATATACTGTAAATAAGAGGCTCTTCTGAAATGTTTCAGAAGTCTTCTGGGTCCCTCTAGTGGTGATTTTCCAGACATGATTTTTTTAAAAATCATTTATTCATTCATTAAAGAAAAGCAACAACTTTATCCTAATCAGGCTTGCAAATGATTTTAAACCCATCCCGTTAATAAGAAATTGAAAAAATTACAATTTAATAAAGACATAAATAAAACAAATGAATCTAAGATACACAAGAGTGTACATGTACTGTAGTAAATGATGTTCACATGTTGGAATAAAATAAAAAAAACAATAAACAAGTGAATTTTATTGACTCAATAATTTTCTCAGCCTAAAAAAAGATGCATGGTTACATTCAATAATGTTGTTTTTCTGGAAGTAAGAAGAAAGATCTTCCATAAAAGCCTGTGGCCTGGTATTTTAAAGCAATTGTGTACTCAAATACCTAATTATATCAGTGGGGAGTCTGCTTTTTAATCCTTTTCTTTTCTATTTTGCTTCAAATGAACAATTCCTGTTTTCATTTTGGCTTGAGACAAATAAATGTTTGTTTTTTTATTTTTATTTCCTTGGGACATTGTTCTTTGAAAATAAACTTGAGCCAGGGCAAAATCATTTAAAATAAATGAATACCAACACATCGTAATTATGATTAAAAAGGAACCAAAACTACTTTGGGTACACATTGGCAGCAAAATGCAGCAAGCCCTTGAAACTGCATAAAACCATATGAGTAGTACATGAAATTGATATGTCAACATACTGTAGGCTATTGTTTTTAGGATATTATTTCAACACACTATTTAGTACTATAGTATGTGGTCTGCATTAATAATAATATTTCTGGAAATCATTGTTAAGGGTCTTTTGGGCATTACTTTTGCTTGTAGAAACACAAAAAGTAGGAGCAAAGGAAACCTCACACTCATCAAGCTATCATGGTAACCTTGACATCTACTGTAGGTCCTAGTAAACAATGCAAAGGGATAATTGAGAGGGGGTGCTTACGTTTGGAGCTACAAAATTGATTCAGACACCCACAAATCCCCGTTCCATGGTGAAAGTCTGTGGAGCTGAGTGATTCTCAAAGCTTTGAAATGTTGCTGTCATCAATCCAGAAATAATGGCATTTTCAGTTTAATTTAAACCAGAACCATTTGGCCAACTTTCTGAAATACACCCATTTTTTAATTTCTAGATTTAATGTAAGCAATAGAACTGTGAATCCCTTTTTCTAAAAACACAACATACTATACATGGGGCAAAGCAAAAATCGCTGAAAAACTAACTGCACAGAGTATACCAGAGTCATCTCCTTAAGTCTCATAGTGCAATGCATGATAAAGGGTCGCTGGTGCCCAGAACCCCTGGAGAGGAAAGTTCACTGGGCCATTCTGTGCTGTTTTTGTTTAAGAGGTCCAGATGTCAGCAGCTGTGTCTGAAAAAGGATCTCCATGCCAAAAATGCAGGTCAGCCAAAGAGCAAAGCTGAAACTGCTGCAAGGTAAGAATGAAAATAAACACAACCAAATAAACAAACAAACAAATATTAAATATTGTATGGGTCTTACAGTATAATTATGACTAATGCATTTGAAAATACTGTATTTTTTTTGCAAATGCATATGGAGCCCCCTCCATGCATATACAATTCCTTCATAAAATTGCAGAAAAAATTCTTTTATTTTTGCTCTGTAGTGAAGACATTTCACATTTGGGTTTGATATTAAAAATGACATAAAAATTACTAAACTAGTACAATAATAGTAAAACTATTAGTACAATTAGTACAGCTTGCATTATCTGATGTTTACAGTACATATAAATGTTCATGTGTTCTGCATCTTAAACAACGTAAAACATGATGTTTTGAATGAGCACATCCATTTTTAAATTATTTAAAAACAACAGATATTTATTGTTGCCTAAGAGATCAATGATAGATTCGATGTTACCTGACAATAGTTCTGAATGACTACTCTTGGTTCAAGCCAAGGGTTTGACTATGAAGACTGAGTTTGCTTTTAAAAAGGATAAACCAACATAAAGACCAGAGAGCTGTGTTCAGGAGAAAAACTGACATTTTGTAGCTGAGAAAAGAAGAAAAATCCATATGAACCATTGCACAAGCATTGGGCATAGACAAGACAACAAGTCTTGGAAAGTCCTGAAAAAGAACTGGCAAACAGACATCAAACAGATTAGGCAAGGACTACTACAGCAGTTGGTGACAGAAACATTGTGAGAGCTGTAAAGAAATCCCCCAAAACAACAGTCAGTAACATTAGCACCAACTTTCAAAAGACCACGGTGAAATTATAATCGACTGTTCGAAAAGACTTCAAATACAGAAGTATAGAAAGCATATCACAAGATGCAAACTACTTATCTGCAGTAAGATTCGGAAGGCCGGGCTGGCACATACAGTACCAAGATGAGCAACAAAGGCTCTGGAACCAAGATTAACCTCTACCAAACTGATAAATAACAGAAAAATTGTAGAGAAAGAAAAGATCTGATCATGATCCAAAGCACATGAGTTCATTTGTCTAACACGTTGAAGGCAGTCTCACGGCTTGGGCTTGCATGCCTCTGGACCAGGTGCACTAACCTTTATCAATTATGTAACTCATGATAGTAGCAGCAGAATGAATTCCACAGGCAAATAATTATTCTCTCTGAGAAATTTACAGAGAATACATCCGGTTTAGTTGGGAAGAATGCCATCATGCAAAACAATGGGAAAACAAGAAATGCCTTCATCAGAGAAAATATGTGTAAATGTGAGTGGTCCAGGTATTCTCTAGACATTCCCATTTATTTAACAGCCTTTAACTATTAGCATTTTTTTTTCACTGACATTTAGTAAATATATTGTTTTGGGCAAAAATGCCTTGTTGACTCCAGGGTTTAGAAGAGAATGGCTAGAATGGTTTGAGCTGATAGAAAGTAACTCAAGGTACATGCCAAAGAACATCTCTGAATCCACAGCCTTGGAGCAGATTGGTTACAGCAACAAAAGACCACACCTGGCGCTACCCCTGTCAGCTAACAACAATCACAACTGATGAACCTTTTGTTGTTGTTACTTAATTGCCTAATGCCATATGTGTTATTTTATAGTTTTTGTATAGTTCTAAAATAAATCCAGACCTGTATCCAAACTTGTGACTGGTGTGTCCAAACTTTTGATTTGTACTGCATCTTTTTAAGACCTAGTTTGCTTTTGAAGGCTAGCTAGCTAATTATTTCCCAGCATTACCTTCTGTTAATGTTATAAACCTTATTTGACAGCAGAGATTTTCTGACAAAACCCCAAAACACAAACATTGACAGTCCACGTTTCTGTCTTGGATGATTTCTTTTGATTTTCCCATGATGTGAACAAAGTCTGAATCACTGAGTGAAATTTTTTTTTTTAAATCAAAAGTCACTGAGTTTGAATCTAGGCCTTAAAATAATCCACAGGAGCACATCCAATTGATTCAAATGATGTCAATTAGCCTGTCAGAATTTTCTAAAGCTACGACATTATTTTGTGGAATTTTCCAAGCTGTTTAAAAGCACAGGCAAAAGTAAACTTTTGATCCACTGGAATTGTGATATAGTGAATGATTAGTTAAGTTATCTATCTGTATAAAATTGCTGGAAAACAAAATATATGTGTCGTACATAAACTAGATGTCCTAACTGACTTGCCAAACTGTTAACATGAAATCTGTGAAGTGATTAAAAAATATAATTTTTAATAACTGTATGTACAGTATTGTTATGTTATGTTTTATTAGAGTTTAAATTATAGATGCTTTCACCTGATGGTTTTATATCCTTGCACCAGGAGTGAAGTATACCTTTCAGACAGGGGTTTACAGAAAAATTATCTGGTTTAACTTGATTAAGAACATTGAGAAAGAGAAGGCTAGACCTTGAATTCGTTGTCACGTCCCTAAACCTTTACTGAAAAATGTGTGGAGTGTGGCAGGGTTCATTATCCACTGAAAAAAGTCAGTGCTATCAGGGAATAAAATTGCTATGACGTGGTTCTAACCTGGCAACAGAAGTGAGTGTGTAAGTCACCGCATCCTTCAATCCTACCACCTGGCCATTGGTTCCAACCCCACAGTCCAAAGATATGCAGGTTAGGCTAATTGGCGTTCCCAAATTGCCCGTAGTGTGTGAATGAGTGTGTGAGTGTGTGAATGTGTGTGTGTGTGCCCTGCGATGGATTGGCACCCTGTCCAGGGTGTACCCCGTCTCGTGCCCTAAGCCTCTTAGGATAGGCTCCAGGTTCCCGCGACCCTGAATACAGGATAAAGCGGTATAGACGATGAGTGAGTGAGTGATGAGTGGATTCAAATCGGTGCATTTAACAGAGACCACATTTTACCCATCAGTGAGAAGTGCCACACTGCTAGACAGCCAAACTTTCATCTTTCCTTATCCACATCTATCTTTAATCAGTGTGTGACATGGTCAACTTTCTTGTCCAACCATATAAGTCTTGGAATCTGTGGCAAAGCACGGCAATGGTTTGCTTCCTGTTTTTAAGAGCAGTCATATGAGGTAACTTGGAGGGGATCCACATCTGCTCTAAAAAGATTCTCCACTGGTGTCCCACAAGGCGCATTACTTGATCCTCTTCTTTTCTCTCTCTATATTCAATCTCTTAGTGAGGTCATGTCCTCACATGAGTTTTCATGCCACTGCTATAAGGTTAACACTCAACTTATCTTCTCCTTCCCTCCTTCAGACACTCATGTGTATGCTCAGATCTCAGTAGGTCTGGTAGACATCTCATCTTGGATGGCAGTTCATTAAATGAAACTTAATCCCAGCAAAACTGTTCATTCTGCATGATTCATTCCCTGTCAGAATCTTATGATCTCCCAGGACAACTCTATGATATCACCTCCAGTTACTAAAGGAAATTTAGAAGCAACCTTGGACGATCAACTGCCTTTTTCTGCTCAAACTGCTAACCTGACATGCTTGTGTTAGTTCCTTCTCTACAACATCTCAAGGCACCCAGGCGTTTTTAAGTAGAGTATAGATTACTGCTCCTGGCAGATCTGAATGTAGTTGCACAACTTAGTACCCACCACACCACCCCATTGCTCCATTGGCTTTCTATATCTGTCCACATCAGATTTAAAACACTGATGCTAAAGTTAAAACAGGGTTCAGGTCCCACCTACCTTGAAACAATTAACACCTGCAATACACCACGCTCCCACCGATCCTCAAGCACTGCTTGACTGGTCCCACCTTTTCAACCAACAAGGGACGCATACATCAAGACTGTTCTGTTTATGCACCTAGGTAGTGGTGCTAACTTCATCTACAGTAGATGTCTGAATAGCTGAGTCAAATGACATCCAAAAATCTACCTTGTATTAAGTACGTAAAGTAACAACAAAACCTAGTGAACCAGGATAAGAATCTATTGAATGATAGAGACTTCAAAGCACTTATAAGCTTTAATCTTATAAGGGCATCTGACAAATGCCACAAATGCTAATGTAAGGGGTTTATGTGTTCATGACTCTGTTTAGGTACAGGTGGTGCTGTGTTGAAGCTATGTCCATATGAATGCCCTTGGTCTTTTATTGGTGAGCAATTCCATGTGATGGCTAACCTTACCATGAGAAAAAAAAGCAGGGATAATTACTAGGGTTCCTAACAAACCATACAAATTTATACAGTATATATACTGTATATACTGACAATAATACTGATTTAATTGAGAAATTAACAGTAAAGTCCAATACTGAATGTCAAAAGTACACAAAAATAATGAGAACTCCAAAGAAAAGGTGAGGAAAAGAAAGAGTTTCATAGTTGTTTTTTTTTCTTTAATGTTTTTTAGAATTATTTTTTCCAATTTTTACTATTCACTATTTCACTACTTTGCCTTTTACTATTCCAGCATTTTAATGTAGTTTGTAGGGGACTGATTCAGATATGTCATATCCATAAGGCAAAAATCCAGTTTACACAAAATCATTTATTTAAAAAAATTATTTGTACTCTTTCTGTGTTCATTTAAGTCTTGTTCATAGTATATGTATAATGTTTTCTGCAGTTTTTCCATTTAATGTCACATTCATAATGTTCATTAAATGCTATATATTTTTGTGGATGTAAATGAGTATATGAACTGTGAGGATTTGCTTTTTTTTAGTCAATGAGCTTTTAACTAATGTTATGCAAATGTATTTACTGAACTTGCCCATACTCTTTTTTTGGTTCACAAACATGAGTCTGAATGTCACGTCCATTTTCCTGAAACTGCCCTGGTATTATACTTACTGTATGCTACTGGTAATACTATTGTTTGTATAAAGGATTATGTATAAAGCTAATTTGAGGAAACAGTTATGTCAGTTTTTTCTAACACAACATTTTCAAACCTAAGTCTATGGGTACAATTACAGGTTAACCAATATTGTCTTTGTATGCGATTACAAACACATTACTAGAATCAAATGGAGGACTTCATTTAGTTGAAAACCACCTCTTAATATTGTTTTTTTCCCCACTTACGTCCCTTTGTAAGAGGTAACCACTTGCCTCAAAATGGTTAAAAACATACACGCATGCACACATCAATACTGTAATTTTATGGCTACATAATGATTACAAAAACAGGCCCCTTCATTAGGTATTTGAATGGGAGAACACATCTAACTATTTATAAAATTTATGTCCTCCAATTTGTTAGGAGTCATTTATTTATTTTTATTCAACAGACTGAAGTGCATAATTTAGACCCCTTGAGCAACAAATTACTATTCAGGCTGTGGAACTGATTTAGGTTGATTTTGGTATAAAGAGAACTCATGAATTAGCCAGATTTAAGCTATTGCTAGTCAGTTTTTCTACACAAAACAGCATGAAAAGGTCAGTTGAGGGTGTATTAATGGCCTAATTCACATCTCCGCTTATCACTTGTTACACTTTTTTTTCAGACCATCAGTGATTACTGGTCTGTTATAAGCTTGTCAGCGATCCAGCTGATGAGAAATGCACATAATCAGTTAGACTCGAGAAATTCAAGTTTAAGGACGCAATACTACTACTAATAATAATGATCCTAAATTGCTTAAACAGCTAAAATTACTTGCATGGATTCACATAAAACTTGAAAAACATCTACAGGAGAGCATTCTGAGGTCATCCCTAGTGTTTGAGTTGTGGTCATACAGTACATGGGGTGGTGCTTAGGTCAGAAGGGTAGTTTTGGGCATGGAACCAATATTGTCTGATATAGTCTCATTGCAACTGGCCACTTGAGAGCAATAATAATTTGTGCACAGAAAAACAAGCATATCTGTACAGATTAGGTTATTCAAACTCTAAAAACTGCCTTTTGGATCATTTGCTCTATTGACTTCAATTTTTCAAATTTACAAATTAGTTCTAGGACTTTTGGCTTAAGTTTGATATTGTAGTGTGTGAATCTTATTAATAATAATAATAATAATAATAATAATAATAATAATAATAATAATTGGCCCCATAAATAGATGAGTTATAAGGTGGTGAAGATTGTTTACTAAAACAGTTTTAATTTCTGACTGTTCATTTGGATTTGAACCAAACTTGAAACTTGTATTCAGTTTCAATGAATACTAAAGCATGTTTGCAAAGCTTGACACATAGTCATACATAGAGGTATAGTAAGGTCATATTAAGGACAGATAACAGATAAGATGTGTGAGGCTGATTAAGCTAAGATGTGACAAGCTGTGAGGGGTTTTTTCTGAACAAATCACCCCAAAAAAAATACAACAACATGGCCATCACTGGCCACAGTTCATCATTATAAAAGTGCAGATTGGTTAGTGCACCAAAGTGATTGACGGTTACCTGGGGAACAGATCCCACCAAATGGTCCTTGGTCTGTGGATACTTCTGCCTCCTTTTTCAAACCTCTGGAACTGACACAGCTGTCAAGGTAAAACTAAAGTGATCTAGCTAACAATGCAGCATACTGAGCAAAAGAGCTGTGATTTACACATTTGGTTTGTGTTTCTTATCAACAACAATGTATATGCAATACGTACCATGGTATTTAACAAAGTATTGTGTAAACACCATACGATGGTACCCACTGAAGTGCCACAGTTCTTAACATGGTACTCACCAAATCTTGGTGGTACATACCAGGGCTATGCGGAGAGCATTAGAGGGGCAGGTATTCAGTTATATAATATAAATATTTTAAACCATACACAAATATAATTTACAGCATAACCTGTTCTAACAACCATCATTCAAAAAGGCTGTGACCTCTTTCAATCCAGGTCCCTCTTTTACTTCAGCTTCAGTCTCAGTCTTCTGGGTTCCTGTTTCCCACACTCTTTCTGCTGGCTGTGGCTCAATGTCTCTCTTTCACTACAGTCCTTATCTCCTTCACCTCATCTAACCTAACACTTTCCACTCTGTCTAGGAACCAAGCACAATTTTCTAGTTTGATGTATTCAATAATAATCCAACTCCAAGTAATGTTCAAAAAATGATTAAAAAAAAAAAAAGATTGCAATGCAATGTTTATTGTTGCTAAATAACTAAATACGTTTTCCATATTAAAAAAAACTGGCACGCCTTATTCTAACCTCTTGTGCTTTTTCTAACCCATCTCATGTGACTTCATGCAGCTCCTTTTCATGATATTAATCATTTCTATTTGTAAATAAAATAAACTATAGTATAAATAACAAAATATTTTTGTTATTCCTTTTGTAAATTTCAGTGTGAACTATTAATTGCACAAATAGTTTGAACCATGGCAAAAGAGAGTTGCTTAGAAATACAGAAACCCATGGCACCCATTAAAAGCCCGTCTTTCCCCCAAGCTGCAAAACGGTATCATTAGCTGGTGACATGCACATTTGTAAAAAGACTTCATTCGTAAAATATACCAAACAATGCACACTTAATGTCACTTCCGTTTATTATTACTCAGAGAAAAAATCTGAGAAATATTCTCCAACTGAGTGTCAGGGTAACAAGTGCTCAAGCACCCTGAGCCTTTCCCTCTGTACAGTAGATCCATGGTACATACCATAGTATTTCCACAGTACCTACTGATGTGACATAGTACCTACCATGATTTTCTCTAAAGTACACACACTATGCTCTGATCAAGGGTACTACCTGGTGTGTGGAACACACTAGCACACTAGCTTTCCACCACATCAATGGGTTATTCTCCTAATGTTTTGGCTACATAGTACCAGGAAAAAAAATAAAAACTACTTTTATACCATTAATTACACTAACTGTTGGTTGTTAACGTTCAATTGCCATATTCGTAATCATAGAATAGTAGAAGGATAGGTGCTGGCAGTTAAATAAACAAGTCATAATATGTCATGTCATGTTGGCGGTTAAATGAACAAGTCATAATATGTTGATAACTAATGCAATATGTTGATAACAAATGCTGTTTTGTTTTTATTAAAGCAATATCATACTTCAGGTCATGCTGTTGTACTGGATATCAATAGTCACTTGCACCACAACATTGTTGCACTTTCAAGTCAGGTATGTTACAGTATATGTTACTGTCAAATTAGAAGGAAAAAAGGGACGAAAATTAATTAAAATGCTGTCAGAGAGACAAAAGCCGGGTACGCAGGTAGCCAATTAATGCTAATCAAAGCATTTGCAGTTTAAATGGATCATGTATCTGTAAGAAAGTCTGCTCAGTAGAAAAATAGAATGAGAAGGTTCATTGATTGGTACCTTTGTTTTTTCTATGATAATATGAAGGTAAGTTGAAGTTTGTTATTTTATATGAATTAAAGAAACCTAATACAGCTATTCCTGTCTAAGAGTGAAAGTGCAGTGAGTTTGGGGTTTGTGGGTTGGTAGAGCTGTTTTGTTGCCACCTTGGCCAACCTGTTTATTGATAGTTTTTGTGTGACTTCACCACATCCAGGTCACTAGGCCACCCATTACAATCTTATAGGTCATCACTTACTCACTCACTTACCGTCTATAGTATTCGATGGCACTGCCCTTTAACTGCTTGACTTGAGTACAATGTTTGTTTGTCCACAAGCTTTTTACAATTATTTGTAGTAATATAATTTTAAAGAAATATAAATGTTTTATATTTCAGTCCAAAAACGTATTTATGGATTGGCTTTGTAAATGCCACAAAACTAGATTTTTATCCTTGTGATCAACTGCAAACTTCAATCTTTGACTTTTTTATGCTGGTCATGCGTTTAAGCCCTTCAGGTCATGACAAGATAGTACACTTGTAATGTTGGATACAACTAACTTTGGTACAGTATGCCTCCACCTCCTTCACAAATTCCATTATTGTTGTCTAGGGGTTCAGTTTAATTTTTAAATTTTAAATTATTTCTCACAAAGTGTTTGTGCCTTCCTATAAATAAAATGTATTTGTGATCTCAAGGCTGTTGTTTAGAAGGACAAGAAGGCATTTGACCATTCAAAAAATGTGTGGTATTGTTTGGAATGGTATTAAAACTGAGATCGAATATCTTACACCGAAGGTCATATAAACTTTTGACATCAAAGTCAAAACAAAATGTCTTCATTGAATACCAAAAACAAAAGTATGAGCTTTGTTAAACAAATCCATCTTTATATAACAGATTTAATCATTTTCAAATATGTCATAGGTGACAACACATGCTTCAGGTTAATTGAAAAGGTCTTAGAACACAATAAATGGGGAGAGGTAAAATGTAGGGATATAATGGATCCGCTGGAAGATAGATGCATGATGGGCTAATATATTTTGAGTGCAATCAGTTGTACTTTGATGCAATGTCTTAATAAACTAAAGGCAAACTGAAAAAAAGGAAGTGAGATTTTTACTAAATGTACTGTGTTCATATTATTTTAGAAAGTCAAGTTAATCATGTTTTGCGTTATACTCCTGCTGTAAGAAATAAATACAAATGTTGTTTACCTGCTACTGGTTGTTTTTTCCTGTGATTTTTATTAGATCGTAATCACTGTTACAAGCACAAAAGGGGAGATGCAATTGCACAAACACAGTGTGCTTATTAGAGTACATGAAAATGTCATTGAGGTAGCTCAAAATACCAGATGGCCTATATGAGAACATGGACCAGGACATTCAAAGAGACACCGGAACAATGAAACACTGGGGCTAAAAGACACAGACTAATTAATGAAAGAACTCAATACAGGTGAGACTTCTAATACAAGAAAGAAAAAAACAATCAATCACATGACAGAGGTAGAGTGACATGGACCAAACACAATGCACATTGTCATATGAAAAACCATATAAGCCCTGTCGCTCGAAGTTTGGTCATGCAACAGGACAATGAATATAATAATGGTACGGTGAAAAGAGTTATATGTTCATTTGAGGTTGTATTGGCCTCTATAATTTTATTATGCTTTTACCAAAAAAAATCATAGAATTAAATTAGGGGTACTAACTTTTAAGGTATTTTAAGGTACTAAATATTTTCCCTTCAACTTTTACTTTACTGTACTCTCTCTCTCTCTGTGCAATTCCTGACTGTGAACATGCTGTTTTGTGACTGTCTGCAGCCAGCTCCCCTTCTGATTTTAAAGTCCCTAAATTTCTTAGGTTTGTCACAAGGAAAAGTATTTCGCCAAACCTTTAATGATATTGTATCCAAATACATATACTTAATTGTATCCAAATACATATACAAAATATGGAGTTGCTCCTCCTTTTGCAGCAATAACAACTTCCACTCTTCTTAAAAGGATGTCTACAAGATTTAAAAGCGTTTCAATTCAATTCAATTCAATTTTATTTATATAGCAGTTTTAACAATGGTCATTGTCTCAAAGCAGCTTCACAAAAATTAAAGAATTATTATTATTTATATATATTTTTTTAGAAAAGAAAAGAAAATATTTGGAAGTGTGTATGTGTGAGAAAAATGTGTCTAGATAATAATTAGATGAA
>JAOVVA010000001.1:21457237-21470244 GCA_028565275.1 Leiocassis micropogon
ATATTTGTGACATTTCTGGCCTTTTTAATGTGCATTAGGCCATCGGTTGTCTTGTGCAGTGCAGAGGAAGGTTGGGTACAGAGCAAATAGCCCTATTAGTGCTGCTACAACTACTGGACAAATCCATAGCATGGCAAGAAACACTCATCATTACTTTAAGAAATTAAGGTGCAGAAACATTTTAAGAACTTTCAATGTATCCCCCCCAGGTGCAGTTGCCAAAACCATCAAATGCTATGATGAAACTGCAATTTACAACACCTTTGATTAGAGCCCACTTCTGCTAGTTCAAGCAGCAGACATCTTTCAACCTCCACTGTTCAGAAGAGACTGCGTAAGTCAGGCCTTTATATTTAAATTGCAGCTAAGAAACCATTACTGCAGAAGAACAAGAAGTAACTTGCTTGGGCCAAGAAACACAAGGAATGGACATTAGATCAGTGGAAAACTGTCATTTGGTCTTTGGAGATTTTTAACCACCTCTTTGTTAGACATACTGTAGAAAGGGGAAAACGGGCAGTTTCTCAGTGTGGGGTTCTCACTTTTAAGCATGAAGGAGCGGTGTGATGGTATAGGCTGCTTTGCCGGTGACACTGTTCATGACTTTTAGTAGCTTAGTCAAAACTGAGTGCACACCTAACCAGCATTGCTACCACAGCAGCGACATGCCATCCCATTTGGTTTGCACTTAGTGGGACCATCATTTGTTTTTCAACAGGACAGTGACCCCAAACACACCTTTAGGTTATGTAAGAGCTATTTGTCCAATAAAGAGAGTGATGAATGACTGCATCAGATCACCTGGCCTCCACAATCACCCATGAGTTGTACCGGAGAATGGAAGAAAAGCATCTAACAAGTTCTTAACATCTCTGAGACTCTTTCAAGATTGTTGAAAAACCATTCTACAGTAGGTGACTACCTCAAGAGGCTCACAAAGAGAAAGCAAAAGGTGGCTACTTTGAAGAAAATATAAAACATATTCTGGGTTATTTAATACTTACTTCATCGAAAAAGTTATAATGTTACAATAATGTTAAACGTTATTTTACTTTTTTAATAGTAGCAAATCTATGAGGTTGCATGAAATTTGTGAGATTTATGCTATATGAGGATTTATCTTCTTTAAAGCAACCACTTATGTTATGTTATTTTGACTTTTGCAACTGGTATTTACTGTAACAGATTCATGTAGCAGTCTAGAATCAAGAGTTTGCCAAGTAAAGTATTTGCATTTAAAACTATAATTCAAATGCTTCACATATATAAGCAGGTCACATCTTCCCAAATCAATTTAGCATTTTTAAACCTGTTATCAAAGGTATACATCTAAGGTATACATGATTCTTCATAACAGGTTTATAAATGCAAAATTGCAGCTGATTTGACTAGAAAATCAAAACATCATTAATAAAGTATGCTTAAAAGTTAGTAAAAAAGCATATCTAAGCTACAAATGTATGATCTTTCTCCATGTATCCATAAAATCTTCTTTATTTAATCAGACAGTCATGATCAAAACCTGTGTGGTGAATATTAATTAATTAACAATAAGTAATTAAGTAACAATTAATTCAGTTTAAATCAAATGACTGTAAATGCCCATACACCCTTCAAAAAAGCGTTAACCAAACTAATTGGTATATCTCAAAGGCAAGCTTTTACAGCACATCTACGTTTCAGTAACAGATTATGCATCAGCTGATGATTATTTCATTAATGAAATGTAAATTCAGTGAGCAGACAGATGTCTATGTTTTTCTCTCTGCAATTACAGAGCAAGCCCATGTTGTTTTAGCAATGCATATTACAATTGAAATTGGATCATTTGGAAGTAACAATGTTTAGTCTGTCGACTCATTTAATGTTAAGTGCGTCATATGCTGTCAGGGTGATCCAGTCAAGAACACAGTGTAATAACAATGAAAATTTTCAATCAGCAAGTCTAGTGGGAAAAGAGCATAGACGCCTGAGTGCAAACACAAACCTGTTTATAAGGATAGCTATATGATAAATGATTGTTAGGCATACAAAAACGCAATGCATCGAGTCACACTAATAATGCAATGCCTTAGCAAGTGTACTCAAGCTCCAGTGCATGCTGCAGTGCAATTGCAGGGATGTCTATTTCCCAGATATTGCAGATAGCACATAATCCAAAATCCTGGGTCTGATATAAGCGGGATTTAACTCAGGCATGATGCAAACATCTGCTGAGGTTCCAGACTGACCTAGCTGATTCAGAGAACAAATGTACAATGCATGTCTTCTTTTTTAGGGGAAACTGCTTCTAATTTTCTCCTTGGGACAAAAGGTAAGTGTGAAGGAAAACATAGATTTTACAGCTTGGTCTGCACTGTTACTGAATGAGCATATAGCTCTCTTTATGCATAAGGTTTTTATTGTTTATTTAGCTAATGCTAAACTCAATCCTGGAACTAAAAAACAATATATGAATAAATCAAAACCAACTTTGTTACACAATTTCTCCTCAAAACTTAAGTTACTTATTTATGAACATACTTAATTTATGAGTGCATTTGATGAGATTATTTTTCATCCCAAAGCAATACTGTTTACACATTGTATATTCCTCAAATCCACCTCACAACAGCATAACAGCAATTATTATTATTATGATTATTATCATTATTATTATTATTATTATTATTATTATTATTATTGTATGAGGTCTGCATGTTTTTTTCTTCCTTTTGTTTTAAATAAGTAACAATGCATAGCACTAAATGTGGTAGTACAATATTTTTTATTGTTGCTATTGTGAATGGACCTTAAAGCTGGCTGTGGTATTTTTACATTGTGCTCTATTAAAATGAGCGCTTGAAAAAAAAATCTGAAAAATAAAATCTGTGGGGGATTTCAAAAGCTTTGGCAAAAAGCTATGATTCAGACGGCAAGTAAAATCTAGGCCAGCATTACTAATACAAAGAGCTTTTTAATCAACTTAATAATCCTATTTAAAGACTACACCCTGCCATCTCAATCTGTTTAACAACATTTTTCTGCTATTAGCACTGAATTTACAGTAAGAGCACTTCTTTTGCATTCCAACAGCCAGATTGAAGTACAGTAACTCAGAGTAGGTCATTGTGTGTGATGTTAAGGGTTAAAGATTAATTTGAAAGAATTTATTATAGGTGTCCATGTTGCAAAATTTATGGATGCGTTTGATCTATACTATAGAAGTATACACTGATCAACCTTTAACATTAGAATGCAAAATTCTGTATAATCCCCAGTATTGTGTATGTTCCCCTTGTGCCACCAGGGCAACTCTGGACCCTCGGGATATAACTCCACAAGTCCTCTCTTGGTGTGCTTTGGTATTTAACAGCAGGAAGTTCCTTTGGGTCTTTTAGGTTGTGGGATGGGGTTTTTTGATTTGGACGCATGATCAGATTGAGATCTGGTTAATATGGAGGCTGGATCACCAACCTTGAAGCGGGCTGTGATGCATTGGGCGTTATGATATCTTTCTATGATGGACAGCGTTGTCTTTCTCGGCAATTTATTACAGTGACTTTTCTATGAGATCGGACCAGACAGGCTGGCCTTTGGTCACCAAAGCTATAGATGGGCCTTAAGTGCCCATTATCTTGTCAGCAGTTTACCGGTATATAATAGATAATTCATGTTATTCAATTCACCTGGTGGTGGTAATAGTGTTATGTCTTATCTTAGCCTGCAGATTGTTCTGCACAATTTGTTCCTCTTTGGAGGTTAATAGCATCCTATCTGTAGAAAACCTACTTGATAGCCAGATATATAACCTTAAAGACAGGAAAATCAAAGACCAGTTGTTTTAGATGCATGTCTTGTTGTTTGTTGCTTGTCAAGTTATCAGGATCTACACATATCCCATGTGTGGAGTAAATAGTATGCTAAAGTGGTTGCATAGTTGCTGACTTTCAAGCATTAAAACCAAGACAAGAAAAGCTATGGTAGCATAGTTAGTCTGATTTTAACCGTTTCTGTTTTTCAGAGTTGTAAAATTCACTATGGGGAAAACTGAAAGTAAGTCTGTGCTGACAAAGTCCTCAACAGATGGAGTACAATCACTGGTAAGTCATGACTGTCTGATAAGAAAACAACACAAAGCATGACTCGACTTTTTTCTTTTTCTATTTTTCAATAATAAAACAAAAAAAAAATCAAATAATCTAAATCTAAATTAATCAGTACAGATCCTACATTTTGAAATGTATTTCATAATATAGACAACTTTTAAAGTGAAAAGAGAGTTGTTGATGCAGGATGGGAACCAAACCATGGTAACGACCCAACAACAAAACCACTGCTCCACAGGCTGGGCTGGACTCAATTGCAAAGAAACACAAAGACAGAGATTGTTGGATGAAAAATTTTGTTATTATTATTATTTTACTTTACAGCATTCCAACAAAAAGAGCAAACAGAGATTCAAAAAGTTATACTACAGCTACAGTAGTAGCTACTAAGACGCGTGTACCGCAAGAATGTAGTGGATTAAATTAGATTTTGTGAAGGGGAGAGCAGGTTTCAGGGGAAAAGGTGATGGTGACCATTTGATGATGAAAAAAGGGGGGTTGACCTGGAATTGGGGGGCTATTCCGTAACTGGGAAGATGCATAACTATCGGAGTAAACAGTGGGCCTGAGTTGAATCCTTGCAGAACGGCCAACACTTTAGTACAGTACTTGCAAGACATCACAAATTACTACTAATTGAAAAAGATCTGTCAGTTATAACCTGAGCGAGGAGAGAGATGTTCCCTTAACTCTTTTATTGCAGTTTATCAAGGAGAATAGTATGATCACTGGGTAACACAAGCATGCTATATAAACGGAGACACAATTCTGATCAAAGGTCAGTAGTTGTGTCACTAATCATTTGATGTTATTGATAAAATGGATTGACAAAAGTTGACATTATTGATATTGGCCTATTGGGAGAGTGATGTTAGGTCATTGTCAGCCTTTTTAAGCAGGGGTGTAATAACTGCTAATTTAAAAGATGTATGTACATAACCAGTGCTCAGGGAAGACTTGAATATTTTTAGGATCAAGTTCACAAGTTGATGATTTTAATGAGCACTTTAATGAAATTAGTTCAGTCTCTTGAATCAGACTAAATGTTTTAATCACTGATCTGCTAGCCTATTTACAGTACAGTGGTGGCCAAAGGTTTGAGACCAAAGTGAAATTCAATGTTTTAATGACATTCTCCATTTTTTAGAGAATGACAATCAAGATAATATGAATAATTTGTTATTGTATGCAATAAAATATATTGCTATTATATACAGTAGAGATATTGCTCTACAACAACCAATATTTACAATGAAGTTCTTTGTTGCCATACAAAAAGTCTTCTTCAGCACTGTAGTATCACTTGCTCAATCTATGCCTGCTTGATTGCCTTCTGAAGCTCTTGTTCAGAAATTCTTCACTTGAGAATTCCTTCGTTTTAGCCATATTTGTGCAAAGGTGGACACTGTGACTTCATATAATAAATGTCCTCTCTCGTATTTGATCCATCCATTAACTAAACCAGCTGATTGTACTGTAATTAGTGCAGTGGTTTAGCAGCCACTCGTCAGGCTCAAACTAATTAATGAAATCACCTGTTTTGTGCACAGTGAGAACAACAATACTGTACATGGCATATGTTGTCATTATACTGTAGTTTTAGTCACCACTTTACATTGTTAGTTTGTTTGGCTTTTAAGTTTCAATTATCTTTCCTGATATTTTTTGTCATTGTTACAACATGTTAGCTGTTTGTATGTTTTTGAGGTGGTCTTATTCCCAGCTAATTTTGATGTAGTATTAAAAAAAAGAATCTGTGATTATTTTTTATTTTCTATAAGAGTTAAGAGATATGCTAAAGTGGTGGTACTTTACATTGGTAATGTCCCGGATCCATGGCTTTGGGCTCACATCCAAATAAGTCCTAGCACTTTATCTACTGTAGAAGTGCAAACGCCATTAGCCTCACACCTCACCATACAGCCGACATTAATCTTCTTAAACCTGTAGCAAATTCTCCTGTGTAATTTAACCCAGATTGTGGAGGTTTGCTCTCAGATCAAGAACATACTTATTATGTTACTTACTAATTAAATTTTTGCCTGAAGAAGGTTCCTTCTTCCAATTTTTCCCTAATAATGTCTAGGCTGCCGCAAGATTTGTGCCTGTAGGAGGCTCGCGGGATTTCTTAAACTGCAAATAACAGTGGCTCGGGCCACCTGTCCAAATTTTATGTGCCACATTGAATGGACAAATAATTAAAAAAAAAAAAGCCATGAAACAGTTTAGTGTTTTATTCACTTCTAATTGACCTGCCGTCGGATTATAATAAGCTGCCTGGTATACTGTAACATTTCCCAGCTGCTATTCACAATCAACAATTGTGTCATTTCCCACTTGATATAGCCTATCCTTAATAATGTATGGGTGGGAAAGTGCAACATTAGCCTGAATTTCTTGTTCATTACTTGCTTTTTATTTGATCAAAGGCTGCTCCAACTGCTCCAAAGGGAAATCCCAAGAGAGAGGACATGGTGTATGACACAGTACGGTATATCCACAATGTCTGCTATGCTGGCGTTGCCTTATTTATTACTCTTTACCATTATTTAGTAATGGTAAAGAGTAATTCTCTATTTTGAATAAATAATTTCATTTACATAGAACATTCTTCTACTGTAACACTCAAAGTTACTGCTGCTTAATAATAGATTAATAGGTATTAAGGACTGGGAGGAATCTGCAAGTGTGGGTATTTAGTGAGGAAAGGGTGAGAGCAAGAACAAACTGGTATAATAATTAATTAAGACTACTTGAGGTGAGACACAACAACACACAAGCAGACAACAAGCAGAGGGCATTGTCTTTATATTGTGGTTACCTGGACACCACCTCATTGGTTTTTAATCCCTACAAGTGAAAACCCATAATTTATGCATAAAATCTGCATTAACCAATGAGTAGCACATTTTAATGAAACTTATGGTAAATGGTAAGCATTTAATGATGAATCAATTTACTTGTAATAATACCATTATGATATGACATGCATTGGCTTATTTATGGATATAGTTTATTCAAATGGCCATACTATGGCTATTTACAGTATATGTCATTTAAGACTATTTTGAGAAGAAGAAGCATTAAGAGGATGTAATGCATACAGATCACTTCAGAATACATGCAGATCTTGATTACACAGTCTACAGGCTTTTAATTCTGGCATGTTTCTTTTAAGCCATCACATCAGAGCAAGAAGTCTAGTAGGCTTAAATTATAATATTCGACATCGCTTGACACTTGATTGTTTTTTCCTGGAGAACACCACAGTAGTATGTATACAACAAAGTATGAACTGAGCTTGTGCTGTCAGAAGCCAGCCAGCCAGAAGTCAATCGATTTGCAGGGATTAAGGGCAGCCCTGCTCTGGTTGGGCTTGTGTGGAGTAAATCTCTGGATTATAATGTCAAGAAGTGTTCTGAGGTGGACTGCAGTTGTCACACTATTGTTAGTCAGTGTAGACATGGCAATCCCGAACAATATAAAGATCAGAATTTATTGTCCAAATCCAAAGTTTAGAGACTGAAGAAAGTGATTTCTTTTTATATGGTGAGTATTGAATATACAGTAGATTTCATTGCTTGCTTGTTTTTGTTTGTCATTTTTTTCAAGGAATAGGTCTGTTACTGTTGGATTGGCTGCTTTCTTTTATCATTTATCTTTTATAAAATATGATTATTGCATTTTTTTGTAAATCAAATAAAAATACAGATGTGAATATGTGCCGGGTTTATTGCCACATTGTTGATTGCCTTCCTATTCTGTCACACACTAATCACACAATAATCAGACTTACTCCATTGAGGATCTAATCCAGACGATCTGTAAAGCTTTTACTTGAAGTTTTTCTGTGCCTTTTAATTTTTTGTGTATTTTTCTCAAGATAGTAGTTGCTTTATCGGCCAATTCCAAGCTAGGCTTAAATGATTTTACTATGCATTTTTAAGCACCACCACTAAGAATCAGTTTCTGCCCTTTGAACCATGAAAAAAAAAATGTATGCATACTGTAACAAAAGGTTTTGAGGTTGATCCTTTTGTGTTTATTTTCATGTATTATGTGTCAATTCAGCGTACTCCAGCAGCTGCTATTGAGAGACTTACCAAATCCAGAGTGATGGACGTGAAATGGACTCATTTGGGCCTAATCTTCTTTGCATTGTTGTCTATCATTATGACAGGCTGCTTCCTCTGGCAGTATCATTTGCCCAAACTAATACCTGGTAAGACTAGCTTAAAATTCTTCTCTCACTTTCAGATTTATGACTATCAACCGTTTAATGTAAACAGTGCAATACTGTGGCCCCCATGGCCCTGTACACAGGATAACCAGTGCAGAAGACAAATGAATGGTAAACACATGGTCGTAATTCTGACTGCATTTCATAAAGTCAGTATAGATGTTTATTATTTAAGCCACAATGTGTTACAATGTGTAATGTCAATATACTTCCATGAAATTTCTTAGGATCTTTTCATCTTATTATTTATATAGACATTTAATATTTATTAAAATTTATATTTATTTTCTACAAAAACCTCTGCATAAACAAGCAAAATATAGCTAGTATTATTTATAATATGGCTTTAACCACAAGCTTTAACTGTAGCCTAGCAAGCAACCGGGTTACTATTAATAAGGTTGACACTGTAGATAGGCTATTTAAAATTGGCAATTCTATTTAATAATACAAAATTAAAATATTATGAAGTTACCAAAATTTTATAAACATCTATGCTCCTATATTTTATGTTTTTTTTTATGACATTATTATGATTTGTTTAGTAGACTCCTCCCTTCTTGCTATGCATTGCATATCTTGTCACCCTTCATCCCACATGCCCTCAAACTTGAATAATGAGGCAGCCACGGTGGCAGGTACAGTAGGCTATGAAAGAAAGCCTTATATTCATGTAGATGAGAAAATCACTCCCTGAGAAAAGCAATATAAGAACATGAAGATGCTTTCTCTTCTACAGTATATGTAAATATGAACTGCTGGCAATAAATTATTTAAGTAGTAGTATCTATAGTAATAGTATATGTATTTGTAGTAATATGTATTTCATATTTTTCTTGAATGCTGTTATATTGTGAATTCATTTTCAAAACATGAATGTCAGTGTGAAATAATGTGTTTACATTATTATTATTATTATTATTATTATTATTATTATCATTATTATTATTATTATATATTGTACATACAGTATATAGGTATATGTTATACATATAATACAAAAAAATGTGTGTGCCAAATAAGCTACTTCTGAAGTTTATGCAACATGAGAGAGCAGTCTTGCTTTCCTAAAAATGTTAAGCTGCTAACTTCACCCGTTTTACAGAGATGATATTATAGGTCCCCCAAAAATGGTCGTTTTTCAACGATATATGAAATTATTCATATTTCTTTATGAGTATGGATACTAAAATTGGTGTAAGGTTTTTTTTTTTTTTGATAAAAGCTTAAAAAGAAAAAAAAGTGTAGTGTCAGTAACCTTGTCAAATTCATGTTCTTAGCTGTTGTGCATTTTTGACTAATACGTATTTCAGACTTTAGTTTTTTCATCTAAATTGGTCAAGTTTAATCTGAATGACAATGTAGATCATTGAAAGATTTGAGTTCGAAAACGTTACGGACATTACATAAAAGGGCATGAAACTGTATTTAGCAAATGTGTTTCTTTTTATCTGATTTAAATGTAAATGTATGAATATTTACAAATAAACAGCATGGATCGGGAGGCATTAAGCATTATAAAAGATGGTGTTTTATGATCTTATTTGAAAATTCTCTATTTCACCTTTTTCCTTCATCTTTCTTAAGAGGAAGATTTGGATAAAACTCTTCAAAGTGAGAAGCTGTGTCCCCGAAACCCCAAGCCCACTCCGCTGGAGCACCCAATCCCCTACCTAAAGGCAGCCCTGGAGAAAGTACTAATTTCTTTTGCAATTTATAATTTAACTCACCACATGACACTATCCCCTCATACCGTACATCAAACCATATAACTTCCTTTGGGACTCTTGAATAGCATTCCATGAATACACATAAAAAATTCATATGCTTTCCCTAAGCAGTCCAAACCTACACTATTCATGTTCTCATATTCCTGTTGAGCAACACATTTCTTGGGGTAAATATTATTTGGCATGAGCAGCTTTTTTGACAGATTTTGTTTGGTCCTTGAAGCTGTAAATGCATGCATAAATATGCAATGTTCTCTTCCAGGTTGATGCGATTCTCCGGCATAGCATCAATCCCATCAGCCTTCCTGCAATATCTGCCATTATCATTTACAATGACACTGTATTATGGACAGGAAACTTTGGAAAGAGGAATAGCAGTGATCCTAAATCAGCACCGCCTAATGAGTATACAATCTACAGGTGAGCTCTTTAAGATAGGAAAGACTGCTTTAAGGCCCATTCACAGCCTTGTCTTTATTTTTCTTGCAATCTTGCACACAGTCAAATGAGATCTCTTTCAACTGCAATTTCTCTTGTTCTCAACAGTTGTAAACACCACATGATCCAATCCAATTAACTACTTTGCTTTACTTGCTAATCACAGGTTCTAGAACAGTTATCGCTACTTTGCAACTGATGGCTTTGTATTAATATAATGAGTAACTGTGTCACTAGTGATGTGAAGAATATTTGAGATGCCGTGTGGCATAAAATGTAAAGAATATCCAGTTAAAAAGGCTGTAGCAGTGCAGGAGATGAGTTTGTTCAGAAGAGTGATTCCGGTAGTATGTGTGTGTGTGTGTAAAAGTCATCCTACACAGTGACCCCCCCCTGCTTCTCCTCTCATCTGACACCAGTCACGATTCTTCTCAAAGGTGAAGTGCAGGTTAATTTGTTTTATTTTAACTTTATATTTTGTATTAATTGTTTTTATATAAATATTTTTGTGTTGTGGAACAAATCATCAAAGTTTTCATTATTTCTTATGGGGAAAATTTGCTTTAATATAAGAGTGTTTTAATATACAAGCATGCTTCTGAAACAAATTATGCTTGCAATCCAAGGTTTAACTGTACATGCAACGTACGTGTACCCAAACAAGTAAATCATAATCTATATAGTGTATGTTCAGTAAATCAGATTGTATTATCATTTTGGTTACTGACATAGCCATCCTTTAAGCAATATTGTTGTGTAAAGTAAATTTCTGAGAAATACTGTATTTCCCAGAGAGCTGAGGGATCTTAATACTGGCTGGCAGAGTACAAGATTATTACCATGTAAACCGCAGTTTAAGGAGACAGCATCCATGTGACAGCCTGTGACCACATTTAGACTTCAATTGCCTCTGTTTGATTTTCTCAGTATTATGGACTGATGCACATATTCCATGAGAGAGTGCCAATTACAAGCTACAGGTGTTTCAGCTTTTCAAATATTTAAATTAATCTATTTGCATGCTACTCTTTCAGCATAAATTGCCTATGCATCTGCAACCAAAAGTAACTATAGTTGAACTACTAACAATTTTTATATGGGGAAAAAAACAGCAAAAAAAAAAACAAAAACAAAAAACCCAGAAAACTGTAAGGAAGGATTAATGATGGGACATCCATATTGATTTTTGAACAGTAATTGATATACCGTATATAAAATGAGATGTATTATAAATTAGGTTGTTTAGTTTTGAAATATGATACCATAGAACACAATGTGGGCAATTTGGCAAATTTGTTAAAGGATGCAATGAGCTTACCTTATGCTAATCCAAAATTATGTTCGCTAATTGCTGTCTGTCCGTTTTATCAACAAAAAAAAGGCAGTGATGTGTGCATATTAGTGCATGCTGATTTTCCTATTAATGTTTTGAAAAAGTAATTAAGAATTCTAATTGCTTTGATCCTTTAGGAATTATACTCAAGATGTTTTGTGTGTTTTTAAGACTGAATAAAAACCCAGTAATCCTATTTTCTATTGTCAGTAATACAATGTAAAACAAAGAAATTTGTTAATAATTTTAATAGTAGTAATAATATATGTGGAAATGTAGGGATGTGCCATATGCAGCACATATACAGTATACAGTATATGTACTATATGTACTTATCATATACTCTAATTCTTTTAATGATGTGCTGCTGCTTTTCTTTTTAACTTAAACACTATAAATCCAATTATGGATGATGTGGCACATTTAAGTTCCTTCAGGAGTCAATTTTATGTCACACAGTAGTGTGTCTAATGATTCATTAGTGTGCAGTGTCCAGTATTCCTAATAAAAAATCTCCCAGGAATAAAAATCTGTATTCAATCACAGCAGGGACTGTGAGAAAAGCCTTGGCACCAGGATGTAATATGTTGGTGTTCAGATAAAGCTGCTGTCATAATAGACCTATCATATCCAAAAATATCTGCTGCTCCCTGGAAGTTAAGCCTGACAAATTTGTTCAGACTTTAACTCTCCTTTTAGCAACATATGTGAGTTAGCTTCAATCGGTTGTATTGTATTGACTTTTATTAGATTTATTTGAGTGGTCTTTGGGAAAGGTGTCTCGCCTGCTATTTGGATGGCCCGGGTTTGATTCCCAGCCAATGTTTAAATGGGTTAAATGGGAGGGTTGGTTGATCAGGAAAGGTATCAGGCATAAAATCTGTGCCAAGTTATGTGAAGTCAGATGGTTCACTGTGACGACCCCTTGAAGGGATGGCCAAGAGACCAACAACAACATCTGAGCAGGCTTTAGCAGATTGAATAATGTACAAAACAAAATGGCAAATCATCAAACAAAATCCAGCAACACAAATTCAACACCACAAGACTAGCAAAAGACAAAAAAAAAAAAAAAATCATTAATGAATTAAATCTGACAACACAATCAATTAAAATTTTCTTGAATAATTAACAGGTAAACCATACATTAGTTTACTGGACCGTTTTTTAAAAGATAT
>JAOVVA010000001.1:21470344-21495196 GCA_028565275.1 Leiocassis micropogon
AACACTTCAGGATCATGGCTGATAACTTTTGAGAGTCTGAGACAAAATATTAGACAATCATCAGAAGAAATCATCCTGTGTGTATATCCATCAAAACTTTTGACAAGGGGAATAACTTTTTTTTTTCTCTCTGAAGGATTGCTAGTATATCCAAGATCTTTCCCACTCTGATGCTTTACCGGCTTTGGGAGGACGGTAAAGTGGCCTCATTAGATGATCCACTGGAGAAGTATGTGGAGAACTTCACTATCAAAAATCCCCTGGGGAGGAGCAAAAATTCAGAGCTGAAATATGTGGCGGATGGTCTGATCTTCCTGGATAGCGGTGAGGTTCAGATTCGCTCTTCCTCAGTCACCCTCCGTCGAATGGCCAGTCATCTCTCTGGTAAGTTACTTCCTGCTTCATTTTACTGTTTTTGTCTTCCTTTATGACCTATCCCCACCCAACCATTCTATGTCATCCCTTCTGCCAGGGGCAGTGAATAATACCTGAATAAACTCTTGCCACAACCAAACAAAACATTTCATTTTAATGTGAAATCGTTTGAAGAGTTTGAAGAGCTATGGGTGCCCTTCTAATTTAAAACAAACACTGCCTAGCAAAAAAAAAAAAAAGGCTCACACTTTAAGTTTTGTTGAACCTTTAGCTTTAATTACAGCGCACACTGCGGTGGCCAATTTGTGTATAAAAATAATCCCTCACACTCCTGAAACCTCTCTTTCACAATATGAGTCCTGAAATACGCCTTGTGCCATCAGGAAAGGAAACACAATTGATGAGATGACCTGCTTATTCAGTACATTTAGGTCGTCAGCTGACTTCATTTTATTGCCCCATAATGCTGCTGAGCCTAGACCTGACCGATGGAAGCAATTCCAGATCATAATTCAGCTTGTACTGTGGGCACTATGCATGATAGGCGCATCACTTTATGTATTCCCTTCTTACCCTGACGTGCCCATCATTCTGGAATAGAGGCAATCTGGACTCATCAGATGACATGACCTTATTCCCTTGCTCCAAAGTCAAGTTTATGCTCCTTAGCAATTTAAGGACTTTGCTCTAATTAATCTCATCACATAGTGCATGTGCGAGTGCTCTTAGTTTCACTATTAAACAAAGTTATTATTTCTACCTATAGACTGGAGCCTACTGGAGCCTCAAGCCTCTCAAGAGACTTAGGGCAGGAGGCAGAGGGTGCCAATCCATAGGAGGGCACACGTTGCCAGATCTAAAAAAAAATAATAAATTGTCGAAGTTGTGTGACTGGGTCCCTCTTTGAGTATGCGATCAAAGAATCCATGACTATGAGAAATAAGAATCATTAAGCCAATTTCCCCCAAACAATCCATGTGAACACACACTGGTTCCTTCTGACCTTGCAGTATGTTTAGGAAAAAAAAACACCCTGAGCACCACCACTCCTAATACTAAACTTTTATAAATATGTATCCAAACTTGCATTCATTAAGTTAAAATCTCCATCTTTAAATGAGTTTCCAACCATTTTATGTGATATGCAGGTTTACCAAGAAGACTTCGTTCCACTAACCTGCTATGGAAGGGCAAAACTCAAGCTGCGATCAGTCTTCTAAAGGATGATGTGCTGGTTGCAGATCCAGGAACCAAGTATGTCATGATTCAATTTTTGTCTCTTTTCACCATATGATTAACCATAAAAGTCAGTAAAAACACAAGAAGAAAGAAATACATGATATGGCTAAACATTTGTAGATGCTTGACCATCACTCTATGTGGCCATTCTCTAAACTGTTGACACAAAGGGAAAAAAGCACACAATTGTACATAACGTATTTGTTAGGTGTACTGTAGCATTTTAATTTCTACTTGCTGTAACTAAGGGGGCTAGCCCAAATACACACTGCCTGGCAAAAAGTCACCGTTTTTATTCAGTTAAGCCTTCCATTGTATTATTACTTTAATAGTTTTGTTTGAGTTCTTTTAACTCTGGTGATTAATAGAGTGGCATGTCACAATCATGTTGAAAGACGTATCCTTGTGGTCACGGAAAAGTTATTTTATTTCAGAGAATCGTTAGAAAGCCAAAAAAAAATTGTTGGGCTCATAAGAGTTTTAAAGCTAGAATAATGAAAAAGTATGTATTAGGAGGTTCTGGCTTATAATATTGAATCCATTCAGAAAATAAACCACGCAGTTTTAATACTGGCAAGACAGAGCTTTTTGTGTAGGAATCAAGAAAATACAAAATCATTGTGCTGCTTGTTTGAAAGAATAAAAGAAAGGAACACCAGGTATCCATATTTAACAGGGGGTATAGTATGCGCCAAAATATACGGTACTGAAATGAAAAGACAAACAATATTACCTTGTTGTCATCTGTGAGTTTATTTCTCCTGAAAGACACTAACATACATATGGTACGCATAATGTAAGTGTTTAAAGTGTGCACCGCCTCGCTGTAGACATGTTCATATCGTTTATGCAGATTCTCAAACATATCCCAGAACAAAGGTTGCTGCAGACTCCTGCAAAAGGAGATGATTAGCTTATAATATTGACACTATGTTACTTGGCGCTGTCTTATTAAATCTCCCTCGGAATTGTCCTGCCACCTTTTTCCAACTTGGTCCCCATTCAAGACCACTTACGTACAGTATGAGTGGAAATAATAATCAGCTATGAATACTTTTTTTCCTCCATCAAGAGACCCATTTCCAACAAGAACTGCACAACACAAAATCCTATTCACTACTGCGAACACATGCGGCTGGAGCTACTCTGTGTCTACAAATGAAAATGTGTATATTTTGGTGCATAACGTATGCAATGGTAGGTTGTTTATATTTATCAAATCCAGTCTAAATAGATTGTTCATGCTTTTAGGAGGAGAAGTGGCATGCTTGCACTCCACTATCCTCCAAACCCTGCATGAGCATCAGTTTATAAAAATAAAAATAAAAATGCAGTCAGTTGGTATAGTCAAATCTTGTGAAAGCATGTCTTGTCCTCCCTGACTGGTGAAGGTAACTATTAAAACTTATTTAAAAATTATCTTAACAAAATAAAATTTATTGCCACAACTGCAGGTGGCTTTCTTCACAACTCTGGAGAAAGAGTGCTCCTGACCATAACCCTACTGGAAGTCTTTGGGATATGTTGGAGAACTTTACAGAGTGGCTCGACTCATCATTAATAAAATATCTTGGCCAAAAATTAATGCAACTCTTGACAGAAATAAATGTTGTCACATTGCATAAATTCGCTGACACATTGCAGGAGTAAATGCACCCTGTAATCAAACCTCATGGTGGTCCAGAAAAATATTAGAGTGTGCAGCATTTTTAATTTTTTTTTGGCCAGGCAATGTATTCCAGCATAATGCCCCTGTAAACAAAGCAGAGGTTAGAATGGAAAACTTAAGTGGCCTGAACAGGGCCCCTTGGGATGATATAGAATTTGGGATGTACACTCACCCAACATCACTCACTTATGGATTGTGGCTAAGTGGGCAATCCCAACAGCCATCCTACATTCCCATGAGTCGGGGGTTATTACAACAAATGTGGTCTAATTGTGAAATGTAAAATTAAAAGGCATAATGTAATGCTTTAATGTTCTATAATGAACTGTAACTATAATGTTCTCCACATAATATGAACCTTGTGTAAAACCTTGTTGCAACTTTTGTCAATTGCTTACACACTTGCTGCAATGTTTAGCTAACTGTGTCAAAATCCAGCACCAAAGACAATGAGAAACAACTCTTAGATACAAACATCCTGCTTCTATGTGAAAATTTTATTCTGCAAGCAAAACAGTCCGTTTTCAAAATGCTATTTTTTGTACATTATTGTGATGCATTATTTATTATTATTGTTATTATTGTCAATAATATAGTAACAGGTTTGACCCTTTGTGCACGGGTGGCACCATAAAGCACAGACACGAGGTGAGGTCTTATAGGGAAAAGGGTAATTTATTTAAGGAAAAATGGAGAAGGAAATGGTTGAAGGAGGGAGGATGGAAAGAAAGGGATGTTGTGCACGTGCACTGTGTGGGCAGTACCCCGCTGGCATGTGGGCACAAGCTGGTGAGCGGTGGGCAGCGGGCAGAGTGGCAGCGTGGGCCCCCGTGGACAACAGCTCCTGCACAGTTTCGCTCTTGCTGACTCTCCTCTTGGGGGATGGCCGGACTGGCCCCTCCCAGCTCTCTCAGTGGGCGCGGCCTCACACGGGAGTCCTCTCTGACATCTGGCAGCTGGGCGGCGTTCCCTGGCTGGGAACAGGGGCCATGACGTGTAACCTCCTTGCGGCCTTTAATAATGCGGCCACAATAATGTTTTTATTTTTTATCTTTGATCAAATTATGACATAAAAAGTAACTATGCATCAGTGTTTGCTGAAAATATTGTGTATTTTTTCCATTTCCAAGAGAGACTGTGTCTTTCAAAAACATATTTCATTCAAATTTTTCAAAAAAAAAAATTTTTTTTTTGGTAATTAAAAAAATTACCAAAATATGTTATTTATCAAGGGGTGCCCAAACTTTTGCATAAGACTGTACAGTAACCAACACAATATGTCACTGCATATCTAAAAGTAATTAGAGTTAAATTACAGTGCTATGGATGAACAAAAAATATTGTAAGGGATAAAAAAGGTAAAGGGGTATTCTATGGATGTAAAAAAAAATTTATTGCATGGACAGAGTAGATGGATTATGGATCCCAGCTTCTGTTAAGGTTTGGCAAATAACCTTAATCACCTTAATCACAAGGTTTTTGCCTTTGGATAGGCAACAGGGAAAATATCACCTTGTAAGCCATATCCAATCCTGTACTGACCCCACCTCAGTGTCTCTGCATGCATCTTCCATTGTTTGCAGAAGAGGCAAACACTCATGTGTTTGGTGATCATACACATTCCAACCCGAAGCCAAAAATGCACTTTGTCAAGTGCATTGAAAAATAGGGAGAAAGTACAAAACTTGCGTAGCCTGTCGGATGGCAGCAAACCTGGACAGCTCTGTCCTGTACAACTGCATTATGCAGTGCATCAGAAATGTGATTATATGTGCAGTATTATAGGGAACAAGAGTGGCATGATAATGGAAAAATCCTTGTAGAGTATTGGCACACAAAGTAGTTTCCTCATGCTGCTTAGGGCCTTCACCAAAGTTCTTTGTCCTATAACATTTCAGGCCTTACGCCTAAATTGAATCCAGCTTTATCAAAGTAACTAAAGGAGGTCACCTGGCAAACCAGGTTTGTTAGGTTTTTTGACATCATTATGATTTTTTTTGTTCTTTTGTTTTTTTGAGCATAAACCTTGTAGGTCTATGCTCAAAAAAACCTAACCTAAACCTAACATTTTATTGTAATGTTATGCCAGATGATGTGCAACAACCACACAGGCAGAGTGTTGTGTAGAAAGTTGTAGACATACTGTACCTGATCTCCAGTCTAAATGTCTTTATCATGGATGATAGTATGTAGTAACTCAGCTTGGACTGGACTCTCTTCCCAGCCTTCCTTTTGGTCAGGCCATAATCTATGGCATGGTGTACCAAAGTGTCCCTAATGTTGTCAGGAATTTATCTTTGTCTATTGGATAGTCTTCTTTGTTCTTGTCCACCTCCTCCTAGTTGTCTTCTCTGTCAATTATCTCTCTTACTTGAGGTCTATTTGTAGTTCTAAACTGTTTATGGTTCTAAACTTATTAGCCTTTTGAACAATTAAAGTAAACGTGTTTCCTCAATAAGTGCAATGGATTTCATTCATGAATGAAGTGTCCAATCAAAGAAAAATTTTGTTAGGTTTTGCAAGGAGAGTGTTACATAATTGCAAATAAAAAGCAAATTAGAAACTGTGCTTGTCCTTTTAGTGTTCAAGGCATTGGTTAAGGGTGATGCTTTTGTTGGGGTATTCACTTTCATTTTTTTTTTTTAGATGTCACTACAGCAACTTGGCTTTTTCCTTGTTGGCACATGTCTTGGCTGAGAGAGTGGTGGGTTTAAACTATCAGCGCTGGATTACTGATAATATCCTTGACCGTTTGGGAATGGAGGACACAGGTTTTGAAATCACACCCAGCATTCAAAGTCACATGGCCATTGGTGTCTATACCAATGGCCAACCTGCACCACTTTATGACCTAGGCTGGTATCGCCCATCAGGGCAGATGTTCTCTACAGCTGCTGATTTGGCGAAACTAGCCATGATGTTTCTTGGAGCTTATCATCGCAAGCTTCTTGAGCCAGACACTGTAAAGATAATGCTCACTCCCTTGTTCCACTGTGACAAAGATTACTTTGCGAACCGCACTGGAACTCCATGGGAGGTAAATGAACAGCTTGGTTATGAGTTGCTTCGCAAAGATGGCGACCTGGATGGGTACTCTGCCACGTTTTCCCTAATACCCCGACTCAAGATCAGCATGATTATTTTGATGGCAGGCACAAGGCCTCAAAACCAAGATGTTATATCCAAGGTGTATTCATATATCATTCCTGCCATGGAGAGAGCTTTCAGAGATGCCAAGCGGGTCTTTGTTCCTCCCCCCAATCCTACTCCATACGTGGGGTTCTATACATACAGAAACATGACTTTTTATGAGATCAAAGCTGGACCAGAAGGAGTCCTCATCATGCAACAGTTCGGGCCTCAGATTGAGAGCTTGATTCCTGAGAGATACAGAACAATAAAGTTGTCTTACCTTATAGATCGAGTTTTTAGGGTTGTGTTTGAAAATCAGTATCCCTGCATTCTACATATGGGTTCTGCCTCTGTGTCATTGGAAGCCCAGGATGGACAGCTCTTCAATTTCTACATGTTTGACAAAATTGGCTTATCCCCTGGTTTTGATGCCCCAGGTCTGAACACTTACAACGTGGTCCGAATCAGCCACAAACCCATATTTTCAAAGTAAAATCTAATATTAAAAAAACTGGAGATTGCATATTTGACAAATACCCATTTGTGTATTACACATTGATGTTATTTTTTATTTGACAGTTATTTGATATTTGACAGTAATATATGATTAATAAATGGCTTTACACAAATCCCGTTTAATCCTATAATATGGTAATAAATGCAGTTCAACAAAAGCCCTGGTTTATAAAACCTTATTTTTCACATTTGGCTGAGTAATGTTCTTTACACTGGGTCACAAGTTTAATTTTCAGTCTCATTTATCAATTAATTATTGAACACTCGGTGAACTGCATGCTGCAGCAAACACACTTTTGACCACCTCTAAAGATGTTTTCAATAGTTTGAAAAGAAGTTGCGTTAGTGTATTGAAAAAAACCCTGAGTGCCAATGATAGGAAATCACTTAAATGTTTCATTATTTAAAAATAATAATAATAATAATAATAAATTACAGCAGTAATCAGAGCACTGTTTAATACGGAAAGTGAGAGCATTCCACACACACAATGCAACAAGAATGTACAGTATGGGGACTAAATAACTGTGTGGCCATAAGAAAACCACTTGTTAGTGATTCTAACAGGGGAAAAATATTTTCATTTGCTAAACAACATAAAGACTGGACTTTGGAGCAATTGAAAAATGGAATATGGACTGATGAGTCCAGATGACCCTATTCCAGAGCGATGGGTGCATCAGAGTGAAAAGGGAAATGCATGAAGAGATGCACCCATTATGCATAAGTACCCAGTGCATAATGCAGTGCCATGATCTAAGGTTGCTTCAGTTGGTCAGGTCTAGGCTGAGTCTGACTACCTCAATGTACTGCATGACCAGGTTATGACATCAATACACACAGGGAGATTTCAGGATGTCAAAATTCAATCAGTTCCAAGTTTGAAAAAGTGGTTCTTGGGAGCATGAGGAATCATTTTCACAAATAAATTGGCCACCACTGAAAGTCTTTGGGATATGCTGAAGAAGCCTTAATATAATGGTTCAACTATCCCATAAGATCTCACCCAAAAATTAATACAATTACAATTAAATGGAAATAAATGCTGCAATGTTGCATACGTTTGTCTCGGCAAATGCACACCATAATCAATGCTAAACACATTCAAACAATGTGAATGTTTAAATTATGTTGCATGGCAGTATATAACATATAAATACATTTTGGGTCATGATGTTTTAACATATATTCTAAAATAAATAATAGTAATAATAGACATTGCCCCAGATGTTAAAAGCCACTTATGTATTGAACCACAGCTACTGTACTATGAGTTTAGTGATTTCAGCTATTTATGAGACATACTGTATGCAGTTACATTTAAGCATTTGGCAGACGCCCTTATCCAGAGCGACTTACATTTTTATCTCATTATACATCTGAGCAGTTGAGGGTTAAGGGCCTTGCTCAAGGGCCCAATAGCGGCAACTTGGTGGTCGTGGGGTTTGAACCTGGGACCTTTCAAACCATAGTCCAACACCTTAACCATTGAGCTACTGTACCCCTGTACCCAGTTAGTCGTAGTTGAGAAAAAACAATGGCCTATAAGTAACTGAAACTGATTATTCTAAAACTAAAAAAAAAAATTCTATGAATTTTAATAAAATACATACCAGCACAAATTACATTTTCACACTATTGACATCACAATTGATACATGAAGAATTTCCTATGTTCCCATGGACAATAAACTGTTGTATCATGTACAGCCAATTCTGTACCCCATTAGCTTTTGTACGCACCTTTTTCTCATGTCTTTGTTTGTAAGCTCCCCTTTCATCAACAGCTGTTCATCTGTTTGCTGGGGACAAAATGCTAGGCATCACCTCTCTTACTACTGTGCCTTTCATATCCTTGAAAACAAAATTAGTCTACCATTTTGCTACCAAGGTAACTGATGTCCATTAGGAGAGCATGGTCCATCAATGAAACCAGTTCAACCTCTATTACAGTGCTTTCAGTAAGCTCACTTATATTTTTTCCCAAACCAGTGAAAAACACAGCAGTACACTGATTACTTATATGCGTTATATCACAGTGTAATAGACAACCACGATAAAAAGAGAATAATAGTCCTTGAGAAATCTGAAAGCCTTAAGAGAAAAAAAAACATAATGCAATCCATGTCCTTTATCATAACAATGATTTTTTTTCACAGCTTATAGAGCTTGGATATATGAAAATATATAATATTATGGTAAAGTGGGTCACAATAGACTTTAGATCTGAGATGCAGTATTGTGGAACATTATCAGTATTATTATTATTATAAGAAATAAACATTACCTTTTCCTATTGGGTAAGAAAATGTCCATGGTAAGGGTGGTACAAATACAAAACAGTACAAATACAAACATTATGACTGCAAATCAATTCCTGCTATTATTATCATCCAAATGAGGATGGGTTCCCTGTTGAGTCTGGTTCCTCTCAGGATTTCGTCCTATTGCCATCTCAGGGAGTTTTTTCTTGCCACCTTCGCCCTCATCAGGCACAATATTATAATTTAGATTCATACATATTTTCATATATTCACACTCATTTCCCTAATTTTTCTTTTGATTCTGTAACGCTGCTTTGCAACAATTTTGCGAACATTGTTAAAAGCGCTATATAAATCAAACTGAATTAAATTGAATGCAAATCCATACACTGTATTACATAAATGTAGTGTCAAGGTCCTGCTCCCACCCTGTGCTGGGGATAACAGAGGGTTGGGGAGCTTTTGGATATCGGCTGCAGGACTGAGAGGTGATTCTGGCAACCTCATTGGTTTTAAGAAAAGAAATCCTCTTTCTGTAGGGTGGAGAGTTGCTCCGTGAGGCATTGACTTCGTGGTGCCTACACATCAGCTCAAAAAATCGCTCTCGAAAGCGACTGGATAGGAGGTTGTAGATAATGGGATTGATGGCAGAGCTGAGGTAAAACAACACTCCGGAGAGGATATGCACATACTCAAAGATGTTGTGCATGTGATCGGTCCAATTAGTGATGAAACTCCACAAGAGTCTGTCAATATGGAATGGAGCCCAGCAGATAGCAAAGGCTAGCACTACAACAGCTGCAGCAAATAACAAAGAAGAGCGTTAAAATACAAACAACAGGTTAAGATAAGACAGAATGGCTGGAAGCATAACATTAAGGACTAAACAAATAGATCGATGATTACAAAACCGACTGCAGGAAACTTTTCATGAGTATCAAACCAGCATTGTCATATAGCGATTCCCCCCCCTTGTTGGTCACTTAATAACTGCAATACATGCGCAAAGATTTTAATTTACAATGTACAGTATATTGTATGAACTGCAAAGAAGATCTTCTGGCAACCATTCAGTCAAAGGGCACATGATGTAATTCTTAGGTATCAACTCACTTTTATTCCACATATAATGTATAATTGTATTTATTAAATAAACCATACATACTGTATACACAAATCAAATATAAGATTACTAACATTGTGCTCAGTATTGCATCCTGTGCCTTCCTGGATGCTCTGGCCCCTCTGGGCATGAATTCACAAGACCTCTGCGGTGTCTGGTACCAGGACATTGCCAATGGACTGTGCTGTTGGTTGTGGGAGGTCATGGAGTTTGGAAGTCGGCCAGCAGTCTTGGACTCTTTATTTGCTGGACCCTGTGTGTGGTGAGCTGTGGTTTACTCTGATACCTTTCTTTTATGAAGCGCATTGGCTTTTTCTGTGGAATGATAACTGACTGGCTGGCTTTTGGTTGCTGCGGGCATGGTTGAGCCTCGGGTGGCCATTATCGTGTCACCAGTCTACTGGAATACAATTGATAATCAATGTTAATGTGTTAATGTTATGTGGTGTTAATGTTATGGCTGTTCGGTCTATCGAAATGTGTTAATTTATGTTGGTTTAACTTTTAGATACATCTACTACATTGAATATAAATATAAATCCAAACAGCATGGTTCGCTTTTGGAAGAAAAATATGTTTATTAAACAGAAAAAGTGTCCATTTATTCTTAATGTTGTGTAAATTATATCATTTGATTCATACAGTTTAAAACAGAAATAAAAGGGTTTGTTTAATACTACCTGTAGTTTCTTTATCTTTCTAGACTAATTCTGTTTAAAGCTGTTCTTTTCTCCTTTTTTTATATTTTGAGAATAAAAATACTCTTAACGCAAACATTATCATAATTGTTTAAAATGCACGTACTATAGATTAAGCAATAAACTGTGTCTTGTATAACAGCTTCTGGCTATGTGGCAGAAATAATACATAATGAATGACTCATTGTGTCAACTCTCTCGTGTGAGAATTGCCAGGCAGCTCATATGGTGTTGCCACTGCTGTTGATTTATTATATTTTTCATTACTTTTAAGTGAAGGCTATGGGTGATCTGGGTAAATTAGAGTGATTAAATTTAGACTAGGATGACCCTGAACATTTCGCATCTGGATTTTATATGCATACTGCGTCAGTTTATGGTGCCTAAACATTTCATTTGAAATCCTTTTAAGGGTTTTAATGGGTTTTAAGGATGAGTAAAAATACAGATTACTAATCGTCACTTCCTTCTAGTTGACAGTGCCAATATGGACCTGATTTAAAAAGAACAATCTTTTGAGACTGAAATTTCAACAAAAAGGCAGACCAAAACCCCAAAGAAAATTAATGCCCTTATGTCAAAGATTGATTGGTTACATATGTTATTATTCCTCTTTCACAAGGTAAATTAACTCAAGGTAGGAATACAGCACCATCAGTGCACCTCTGCGTTCAAAATGCATTCTCGCCACATTGAGTCAGCTTGTGCTGAATTTTTGTATAGGGCTTAAATCTATGCGGCGCCATATAGGACTTAAATCAAACTTCACTCATGCACACGCACATGAAACACTTGCATACACATATATGAAACAGTCACACATACTGTACATACATGCTACTACTGTAAGTGTGTGTGCATGAGTGAAGTTTGATTTAAGCCCTGTACGGCACCTCCTAGTTTCCTCATAGTTTACAGTCTGGTAGCTTAATTTACTTTTAACCAGCAACAGGTAATAAGTATCCTTATTAATATTTTATATTCCTACTTCTTCTTTAAAGTAAAATTATCTTTGTGGTTGGAACTTATTGAAATTCTCTAGCGTAGTTTGACTATTAGGTCTTTCAAACAATATCGGCCAAAATCTCCATCTGGTGTTCAGAATATCTTCGCAATAATGCACAGTGTGTTCATTAAACTTGATGAGATAGAGTGTGTCTGGGGACAAAGCAGCCTACCTGAAAATATTCTATGAAACCCCAACACCATGCTAAAGGCCATTTAGAAATTTTGCATGTGTGTTATTGTCTGTTAGATGTTTTATACTTGCTGTTTTATGGAATGGAACAAAAGATTACCACTCATTGGACACCTGGATGCAAGACTTGACTGGTGATGAATGAAGTGTAAGCAGGTGCAAAAATAGAACAAAAAAAAAAGGCATTTCAAATTTTATTGGACAGTGCATTCTTTGTCCTGTTTGAATGTACTGCTTACACTTCATTCACTACCAGTCTAGTCTTGCATCCAGGTGTCCAATGAGTGGTAATCTTTTGTTCCATTCCATAAAACAGCAAGTATAAAACATCTAACAGACAATAACAATCCATGGTAGATCTTCCAGATGGGGTGCAACCCATCTGTACCCACCTGTACCAACCTGCCAATCAGTAAATCTGAAATAAGCTGAAATTCAACAGTTGGAATCTCTTGAAGGCTGCAGTAGATGTAACTTGTGAACATTATAAATAACATATAAACTGTAAGCATAAAGTTCTGTACAATTATTTGTATTCATTTCTGAAACTGCTGTTTATAAGTCTAGCTAGCTAGATGTCACACTGCCTTCCTTAGCTAGCAACAGCTAGCTGGACTGTGATGACATGGCAGATACTGCAAATGTTGACCTCTCCTTAAGAAATCATCATATAATAAATAAATAAAAAACTAATGTTTTTTGAAAAAGCATGCAATTGTGACTCACCTAACATTTTGGTAATCTGCCTCCTGCGTCCGTTCTCAATTTGGATCTTCCAACTGGTGTCAGCGCTACAATTCGTTCTCAGTCTCCTTCCTTTCTGCCTCTGTTCCCTGCCCAGGTTTATCCCTATCACTAGATAAAGCACGCTAATCACTGTCATGGGCACAAAGTAGAATAGAATGGTGGTCACCTGGATCACCAAGTTGTAGATCCACTGGGGCTTTAAAAGGTTGCAAGTGGCTGACTCTAGGACCTTCTCAGGTAGATAATAATAATGTAGCCCATGAAGAGAAGTGTTGGGAATGGCGCAGACCAGGGACACAGCCCAAACCCCTCCGATTACTCTCTGGGCATGTTTGTTGGTGATGGCATATCGTGTCTTAAGTGGGTGGACCACAGCCACATAGCGTTCAATGCTCAAAACCATGACATTGAGCACAGATGCGAAGCAAACAGTCTCAAATAGAAAGATTTTAAAAGAGCAAATGCTCTCACCAAATGGGAAAGGGTAGTTCTGCCACAGGTCGTATATCTCCAGAGGCATTCCAAACAGCAGCACCAGTAAATCAGAAATAGCCAGGCTTAAAAGGTACAGGTTTGTGGGTGTTCTCATCTTTCTATGCTTAGTGATCACAGTGCAGGTGAGAAGGTTCCCAACCACACCAGTGACAAAGATAAGTATGTAAGTAAGTGTCACTGGGAGGAAGTATGGAGACCTTCTTGGCCCAAGTAGTCTGAGCAGAATATCTTCCAGTGTTTGGGGCTGACAATGTTCACTTCCATTGCTAGTGTGATTAAACGAAGTGATGTTGCATGGAGCGAAATCAAATTCAGTTCCATTTAGAAATGGACCACAAAAGCATTTTATGGACATTCTTAAATAAAACAATCTTAGGAAGGATCTGAAGCCAAGAATCTGGGGAACAGATCCTTAGAGGTTGCTATATTTGCATTCTGCAGTTTTAGACCTCATGCTCAGTATGGTGGAGACCTATAAAAGAGATTACACTTGTCACAATGTAGTGCGTGTGATTAGAAATGCATATAAACAATTGGCACAAAAACATTGGAGAACATACTTAGCATTTAAGAAGATCTTAAATTTTAACACAAATAATTTTCATTACATTTTAAATAGTAGCATTTTTTTTAATCAAGACTTAAAAGTTTCCAGTTAACCATGCATTTACTGTACACATACATACATACATACATACATACATACAGTGCCAAGAAAAATAATTAGCTTTTTTTGTGGTCATTAATTCAAGGATTCACATACATTTTCCACTAGCACTATGAGGTTTTTATGGTTGGTTTCAATAAGGATTCAATTGTGTTATTATTTTAGGCACATTATATTTGTCAATACTCTTGACTCAGAAGAATATCAGACATCACATTTTATGAGAAGTTAATGCAGACACCCATGAAATCCCAAAAGGTTTTTTTTTCTTGTCACTGTACATACAGCTCTGGAAAAAAAAAATAAGAGACCACTGCAAAATAATCAGTTTCTTATGTTTTTTTTTCCTTACAGGTGCATGTATTGGTGAGATGAACAGTTTTGTTTCATTTTTTTGTGAACGCTGACAATATTTCTTCTAAATTCAAAATATAACTATTGTTATTGTGTATACAGTGTATATTTAAAGGAAATGACAACATCACAACACATTAAAATAATAAAAGATCATGCAATATTTGCAGAGCTTTAATAACTCAAATATAACAAAATGCAAATAATTTGTAAACAAATTGTGTTAATGCTTTGGCTAAATAACATTAATAAATCATTATTCGGTGGAATAACCCAGATTTGCAATTACAGCTTTCATGCGTTTTGGCATGCTCTCTATCAGTTTTTCACATTGCTGTTTGGGAACTACAGTATATACCATTCTTTTTGCAAAAAAAAGCAAACAGCTAAGCTTTGCTTGATGGTTTGTGACCATCTATCTTCCTCTTGATGACATTCCATAAGTTTTCTGGAGTAAACTGCAGTGGTCTCTTACTTTTTTTCCAGAGCTGTACTATATACTGTATGGCTTTAAAGCATTTGGTACAACCACCATTATTCTTCAACACAGGCAAGCTTTCTTGTCATCTCCTTAAGTAGTCTTCAGGAATATTTCTACAGGCTTTTTGAAAGACATTTCAAAGCTCTTCTTTGGAAGTTGGCTGCCTTTTGTTCTGTTCTCTGTCAAGATGGCTCCATACTGCTTCAATAATATTGAGATGTGTGCTTTGGAGAGGCCAGTCTATGACTGATAGTGTTCTATCATGTATTTTTTTCCCCATTGGCAACATGTTTGAATTATTCCTCAAGACTACTTAAAAAAAAAACAACAACAACAAAAAACAATACAGTCTCACTCTTTGGAAACAAAATATGAAGAAATGAGTGGTGACTCAAGACTTTTGCCCAGTGTGGATATGCACTGGACAGCCATAAGATTACAGTGCAACACTGCTGTGTAAGTTCTCCCCATCCTAGTGAGGCAGCTCTGTACCCTTGGGGCATGACTTCACAAGACCTGGTGCCTCTCTATCATGTCCAGCAATGTCTTTTTTTTGTGATTTGTGCTGCATTGACTTTTCTGTGGGATCGGGCCAGACAGGCTGGTCTTTGCTCCCTATAGGCAAAAATAAGATTTAGATGAGAATAACAGTGTTATTTAATTCACCTGGCAGTGGTGTTAGTGTTGTGGCTGAGTGATATATATGTATATATGTATATAAAATAATTTAGTGCAGTTTTTTTTAAACAATAATATTTCTATATGAACAAGAAGATTAATTATAACCATCCAAAACACTTTATCCATTCTATAGTATTGTACATACAGCTTATTGACAGCTTATTGATATTGATCTTTTTTTGCTTGTTTTCTTGTTGTTGTTGTTGTTGTTGTTTTTTTTTTGCTATTTGTTATGCATTGACAGTGTAGTATAAACAGCCTTTTTTTTACCACCATTACAATACATCTGGAGCTAAGTATTTGCCACAATTATAATATAATATATACAAATATAAATATTTGTACATACTGTACTTAATATGTCGCATTTGTATTATAAAACAAGTTGTAAAATTTTATGTCGCACAATTAGCTATACCTAAGATGGGTTCAGTAATAAATTCAGTCAAAAAAAAAAATTGCTGGGCATATTACCAGGAAATATATACTACTTGTAAATAAAATGAGTCACAAAATGAAAAGACACATTTTGCCCTACTACTGTTGTTAACAGCATGAAGACAAAATTAAATTACATTTTTATAGTGGTGTTTACAATATGGACAGTGCAGCAACGGGAACAGCTCCACAGGGGCAAGGGGATGATATTTGTATACACATTTGTGTTAGTAGTAAAACAAAAATAATTTCCTTCCTAATTTTGTACTTTTTTTGTACAAAATTCTTGTTTTTTTTATTTAAGGTACCTGCGTATGGTACTGTGCAAAAGTCTTACGCACCCTTTTTTTTTTTTTTTTTTTACACAAATGTTGTTATAAATGTTTGAACGTAATGAACGTCAGTAAAAAAAAAAAAAAAAAATTACAACATTGGTATTTCAGCAAAAAAAAGTTAATCTAACAGGAAAATATCTGTGGGCCGGACGAAAAGAAAGCTTGTGGGTTTTGCATGCATGAAGAAATAAACAGATGCACCAAAAGGCCTCAGAATGATCATGGCTGCTTCTGCAGGATGTTCAGTAAAACTAAGCAGTTAATTTCCTTATAAAACTGTTTTTAAGCAAACAGTCATCACACCAATTACTGACTTTGTTTCATTAATTACCGTTTTCTTGTTTTTATAGTATTTTCTGAATGTAGAAACTTTTTGAAGACATCCTTGCACTGCAGCAGTTATTTGCACTAAACATAAGCAAAACAGCTTGTCAAACTAAGGTACCAGTAAAAGTATGTGATGCTTTGCCAAGTTATCAGTTGTGCGATGATTGTGACACAGATTACAATTACATCACTGCCCTGCATATTATGATGTACAGAGTGCATTAATGAACGGCAGAAAATGGCAGCTGGCAGGACAAATGACAGAAAAAGCAATAGTCATTGACTTAATTTGGCAGCTATTCCTGGAAACACGTGTACTTCAATGTGTGTATCAAGAGGTCACATGGAAGTAGGCCTACATGGCATAACCAGTGACCACCATAAAAACAATACAGATTTATTTCTTTATTTATTTACTTATTTATTTATGTTTTCATTCTGTTTTACATAGATATTACTTTATTTGCTTAATTTTTTTACTATTTCTCACAGGCATTATTCAGAGGTATTCTGCTTTACTACAGTACAGTATGTCCTGCTGTTGCCTGTGCATCACTGTGCACTTTCTCAGCTTAACATCATCCCTCCCAGTAGATTGAGTTTGACAGCTATCTCAGAACAGCTTTCTGGTTAGCCCTTACCAGGAAAAGAAGTTATCTAAATATTTCACCAGTATTTCATACCATGTAAAAACAAAAAAACTATGGCTTGCTGTCAGCTGCAGGAAAATTGGCACCTATTGTAAAGATGGGCAAAAAACATTTTTGTTTTTTTGTTTTTAATAAGATTATACTGGGGGAGAAATGCAACTTTGAAATATTTATATAAATAACACAGAGATTATTGGCACCCCTCTGTTTGATATTTTGTGCCTCCCTCTGTCAAAATAACAGTACCGAGTCTATAATGCTTGATAAGACTGAACAACATAGAGCAAGGAATCTGAGTGCAATCATTAGTACAGAATCTCTCTAGATCCTTAGGGTCTGATGTCTCTTCTTTTGGACTCTTTTCTTCACCTCAACTCACTGGAATCCCAATGGAATTTTTTGTGTGACCTAGTTCATCCAACTATGGCACAGGCATGCTGTTTAATGCAGTCCTTGTACACTAAAAAATGTCCCACATTGTCACATATCTTACACCATACTGTACATAACAGTGAGAATTATTTTCTGTATTAGCATCCACTTTATTACATCAAACCCACTTTGAGTGTTTGATGCCCAAAAGTTAATTTAAAACTTATAAAACCTATGATTGTTTTCTAGAACCAAATTCTACTAAATTTTCGAGAAGTATCTAGTAAGCAACAGGACTCAATGTTAAATCCTTGGCAAAACTTCTTGGCCTGCCTCTTTAAGTACTGTATTCTTGTCACTGTGCGAGAACAAAATATGGTTGTTTCCAGATATTTTCATTACAGCTGCAGCTGTTTTAAATGTCTTAAATATTGGGCAATTATGGGCAATTTGAGCATGTGTAAATTTTTGTATTCATTAGGTGATTGCTGAAGGTCAACACACTTTTGCTTTATTTAGTTTGTGTATTCTCCAGTCCCCTTTATGCTGTACTGTATAATAAAGGTTTTAGCCTTTGAGAGTGTAGTCATCTTTTAGAATAAAACCTCTGTCAGACTCTTCACCAAAGACATTGCAATGAGGAGGCTCGCAGTATTTCTAGCGTAACTAAATATGTTTTTGTTCATATATTAAAGTATGCTTGTTCTTGTTCTTTACATATTAGTTTATTATACGAACGGATCTTTGAGACATTTTGAAATTTTACCTTCCTTTCACAAAATGTAAAGTGTCCTGAGAAATTATTTAGCTGTTTTGATAACTCTGCTTGCAATTTGAGAATGATGGTAACATTTCAGAAAATGTTCCTAACTAACTGAGGGTGGGGGGGGGTAATGAAAGGGAAGTGCAGGTAAAAATTAGATGCGCTGTTTTTGAGACCAAGTACAGTATGTGCTTTTAGGGCTAAACATTTATGAGAACCATAAAATTGTGCAGCTTATAGTGTGCAGTGCAAGTGAAGGCAGCATGTGTGAATGGTTTCTGATTGGTGTCAAGTCTCAGACAACAGCAGGTAGCGTTTTTTAAAATCTGCTAATCCTGGCATGGTGTACCTTGCAGTGATTTCAGATGTGCAGCTGAAGGCTACTTATGTAATTGATGTTCTGTCTTTATCTGGTTTCAGGAACAAACAGAAGCAACCATGTAGTAATCTTTGGATTGATGTCGTTATAAAAAAAAAATAAAAAAAAAGACAAATTTCATTACCAAAGGGGAGGCAATGCTTAGATATTAATAGATGCAAAATATTCAAATGTCAGACACACAAACCACTGGTGATTTATCATAAGTAAATAAATAAATAAATAAACAAACAAACAAATAAATAAAAAATAACAAAATGACTATATACACCATGCTGGTTAGAAAGAAAACACAGTAGAATTATACAGATTGAGTGTTATTAATACAAACATATATAACTTGTAATTAAACTATTTATCTTGTAACACTTCACAATACTAGTACACACAAATAAGCATATATTAACTCATGCCCTACGTATTAAATAATAAATATGATTAAATAATTAGTTTCCTAAATAATATATGCGTTTTTGTGTACCCGTATTGTAAAATGTTGAAATTGATCCTTTCTGTCACATTACTATTACAGTCCAGATGATAGATGAAACACCGCTTTCATGTAGATCAAAGACACATACCTTGTCGGAAATTTGGTTCAAAAACTCCTTTCTGTAAAAAATCCTCCTCATTCTGGAAAAAAAGACGGTTAACTTTATCAGCGCGCGATCCCGATGACGGAGCGACGCTGAAGGCGCGGAGCGCGGCGCAGAGAGCGCGTGTGATGATGGAGATGCTGATGGGCTCGGGTGCTCATCTCGCACGCGCAGCTTTCACTGAGACACGCGCGCAAATTGAGCTGCTCTCACCTCTCTCCCAGCTTGTTTTTTAGCGCGGGTGTTTCGTTTAAAAGCCACTTCTCATAGCGTTATTCATTCTAATCTTAAAACGCTTAATGAGAAATCTTGAAACTCCCTCCGCTTTGGTATGGGTGATGACAGACTTGCGTGGCATGGTGTCCCACTCGTACAGCATCAATTTACATCAGTACATGCTCTCAGTACACCGCAGGCGCTTTTGTCACAGTGAATTTCTGACTGTAATACATTTTCTTTTGCCTTAAAATTTACCAGACTGAAGAAAAAAAATCCTATTTTTTGACCACCCATCTGTTTAGCACACATGCACTACAACTGCACTGGCAATGTTCATGTAGCACAGGTTCATTTTGTACTGCCTGATGCCCATCTGTGGTCAAGCACACCATTTCATCCACTCTACTACTACCACTAGCATCTGTCCATTAAATTGCCACCTTTAGACTACTCTCTCACTCACTCACTCATTGTCTATACCGCTTTATCCTGTAGACAGGGTCGCAGGGGACCTGAAGCCTATTACAGGAGAATAAGGGCAAGAGGCAGGGTACACCCTAGATGGGGTGCCAATTCATCACAGGGCATACACACTCACACACTCAATTAGCCTGTTCATGTTTTTGGACTCTAGGAGGAAACTGGAGTACCCAGAGGAAACACACCGAGCACAGGGAGAACAGGCAAACTCGCACCCGAGACCCGAGGCCGGAATCAAACCAGGACCCTAGAGGTGCAAGGTGATAGCGCTAACCACTACGTCACCATGCCACCATTATTAGACCACCGCTGACAAAAAAATGTTGGGTGATGGACCGTTCTTAATCCTGCTGATTCATTTGAGAAAAATTCACTATGTAAGAAAAAACAATCACTATGGTTTCATAATCTGGTGTCAATTTGCTACGGAGCATAAAGATTATACTTGGGAGCAATGAAAAAAGGTCATGCGCTCTGATGACTTCAGATTGATCCTAATCCAGGGTGATGGGCTTGCCAATGTAAGAAGGGAAGCACCTGGAGCGATGCACCCATCATGCATAGTGCCCACTGTACAAGCCTCTGGAGGCAGTGTTATGATCCGCAGTTGCCTCAGTTGGTTAGGTCTAAGCTCAGCAATGTCAGCCGGTGACCTGAATGTACTGAATGACAAGATTATCACATTAGTGATGTTTTTCTTTCCTGATGGCATGGCCATATTCCAGGACTTAAATTGTGAAAGAGTGGTTCTGGGAGTATGAGGAATCATTTTTACACAGGAACTGGTCATCACACTGTGTGCTGTAATCAAAGCTCAAGGTGACTGAATGAAATCACAGACCATGTGACTTTTTTTTGAAGGCAGTGTATTTAGTTTTAAAATAAATTGCACTTGAATTCAACATAGGATCCCAGTCATGTTATAATGATAATATCATTTTAATTCAATCATATTTTTTTAAACAATAATTTCTAAGAATAAAAACTTGAAAAAATAAAACCATGCTTTACATACAGAAGACACATGTGACAAATGTTGGAATGATAAAATGCAAAGTCCCAAAACAAGCAAAATTTACAACTGAATTGTGATTATGGGTGTGTGTGTGTGTGTGTGTGTGTGTGTGTAATTTCAGGGTTTACTGATTTCACTATGCATGGCTTCTATTATTCATCTCCCACCACTTCATAAGTGGTCATTTTCTAACCACAGGACCACTGTTGGCTAGATATTGAGGTGCTTAATTGAACACTCTAAAACACCAGACACTTAATGCAAAACATGATATCAAGTGAAAGTATTCTCAGTTTAGTGTTATCAAATGTTTTCCCTTATAAAATTATCAATATGAGAATATTAAGCATAATTCTAGACACGTGTAATAATTTTATCCCAAATAAGTATAGTAAGTTTTACATTTGTAGTTAAAATAATATAAAAAAAAGTTGTTGGTTTTTTTGCTCACCTTTAGATTATTACTTGATGACATTTGGGTCTTGGGCAGACTTTAAGCATAAATGTTTAAATTGCATTACTTCTACTTTCTCTCTCTCTCTCTCTCTCTCTCTCTCTCTCAACCGGTTGTTCCCTACAAGTTCAGTAAATTGGAAGGTGTGCTATGGTAGCTTTTCTGTGGTATTGGGCCAGGCGGAATACCCTTCACTCCTCTTCTGCATGTTTGAGCCTTTGGAGCTCACGCTCATGTTTCTTTTACCAAGGGGCACCAGTCATTCTTTCTTGGAGTACTTTTGGTAGGTCGCCTTTTATTTCCAGCAGCCAACACATCAACTCTGAGAATTGCCTAATACAGTATATCCCATCACTTGAGAGGTGCCACTGTAATGAGATAATCAATGTCATTCACTTCAGCTGTCACTGGTCTTAGGGGGAAAGAGAAATAAAGGATATGTTCATGATTCAAATCCCAGCAAGCTCATCAGTCAAATATAGTGGAAGTACTGTCATGGCTTGGGTATGCATGGCTGGCAACACTCGAAGTGTGGAGACAGTTGATAATCACCTGGTCTTTTTTACAGTCTTTGGCCATAATAGGCTTTGATCTGTTTTGGAGATGAGATAATCAGCCCATCTGGCACCAGCAACCATGCCAGAGTCAAAGTCATAGAGATCACACATTGCTCACATTGTAAATGTATAAGTGATTGTATAAGTGGGTAAATGAGCAATTGTACAGGTGTCTACACACACACACACACACACACACACACACACATACACACACATACATGCACATACATTCAGCATGCAGCACTGCTCAACGTCAGTGTAAGGGACAACATGTGAAGGGAAGAACCATGTTCAAATTTGATCAACCACATCATACAAAAATGATGAAGCTGTCAGACATTTTCCTGCGTGCCTTTTAAGTGCATCCATTATCTTAAATTGGAATCTTCTGATTTAGTGCAGTTTTCCAGAGTTCCAGTGAGCAGTACACAAAATATGCACAAGGGAACAAATTTTGTATGTGATTTAGACTCCCTGTTGTAGACTCCAATCTTGACTGAGGATTTGTGTAGGGAAAGAGAAATTATGGAGTGCATAATGTTCACATGAAATATGCATGATGATGAATCACACATATGTTGAATCCTTTATTACTGATGTCATCCACTATGGACACTCCGCTCCGGAAAATCCGAATTCTAAAAGAAATTACCAAACAATACCTTCATTAGAAGCTCTAATGTGATTTACAGAAATGACCTTTTCATTATGAATGTCTTTCCACATTTATCTGTCTGAATAGCGCCCCAACACATAATAGCATGGTCCTCCAGACCAATATATAGCCGAGGTGTCACTTGATTATAAATTTGCCTATAAAAAAAAAAAAAGACAGTGTGGGTGGTGAGAATGCTGCCTGTTGAAGGGTTTTGCACTTTTGAAATATTATGCTTACCAGCCAGCCTACATTGTTCCCTTGAAAAAAATAGGGGATGTCCCCTGGGATTGCAGATATAATATTGTTAAGCCTATCAAAATTATATTTTAGTGTGGGTATGGCCAGATTTAGCCTGTTTTGATTAGAGGTGCAGTAAAAAAGATCATACTTGATACATGAATATTATATAATTATATAATAAAATAATAATAATAATAATAATAATAATAATAACAACCACCATCTTAGTGGTTAATACTGTCGCATTGGTGCTCCAGGGTCCAAGTTGGCATTTAAGTGTATAGGAAGCCCTGTAGTGTGGAAGGGGACACCCCCCACCCCTTGTACTCAACCCACACGACTCCTCTTGCCCCATCCTCTCTGACTGCTGACGACTTTGCCACATTCTACGATGTGAAAATTGCAGCAATCCGCCAGTTCCTTGCTCCCAACCCAACTCCTGCACCAGAACTTCAGGATCTTCCATTCCCGCCCTTAGCAGAATTCTCCAACCTGTCATCTGATGAGATTCAGCAGATAATTTCGTCATCCAACCCCACCACCTGTTCATTAGACCCAATCCCTTTCACAATGCTCCAGGCCATCTCACAAGGTCTCCTTCCCTTCACCACAACCATCATCAATCATTCCATATCATCTGGTCCTGCTGCTTTTAAGAAGGCAATGGTTATTCCCATCCTCAAGAAACCTTGCCTGGACCCAACAGAAGTTAACAACTATCGCAAGTATCGCTTCTCTCTTTTATTTTAAAAATTCTTGAAAGGACTGTTCATAACCAAATCTCTCACAGAACAACCTTAACGATCCCAATCAATCTGGATTTAAAGTGACACATTCCACAGAGACTCTCCATGTCGCTAGATCTGCTAAACTGTCATCTGTCCTCATCCTCCTGGACCTGACAGTTGCATTTGACACAGTGAACCACAAGATTCTATTATCTATTCTTACAAGCCTTGGAATCTGTGGAACAGTGTGGCAATGGTTTGTTTCTTATCTAGAAGATAGGTCATATGAGGTGACATGGAGGGGATCCACATCTGCCCCATGCAGACTCTCTACCGGTGTCCCACAGGGTGGGCTCAGTACTTGGTCCTCTTCTGTTCTCCCTGCATACCCGGTCTCTTGGTAAGGTCATATCATCACATGGATTTTCATACCATTGTTACGCAGATGACACGCAACTTATTCTCTCATTTCCTCCCTCAGATATTTAGGTTTCCACCCGGATCTGAGCATGTCTGGCAGATATCTCATCCTAGATGGCAGCTCATCAGCTGAAGCTCAATCTGAGTAAAACCGAACTGCTGTTCATCCCTGGTGACTCATCCCCAGGTCAAGATTTTGTGATATCCAAGGACAACAATCAGATCACTCCTTCAGTCACCACCCACGATCTTGGGGTAACCGTGGACAATCATCTGTCATTTTCCCCACACATTGCTAACCTTACTCGCTCTTGTTGATTTCTTCTTTACAACTTCAGAAGAATTCGCCCATTTCTTTCTTTACAGACTACTCAGGTGCTTGTTCAGTTGCTTGTTATTTCAAGATTGGACTACTGCAACTCACTTCTGGCAGGTCTGCTTCTGTCCACGATTCGTCCTCTGCAACTGATCCAGAATGCAGCAGCACGTCTCGTTTTCAACCTTCCTAAGTTCTCCCGCACCACCCCACTCCTTCGCTCCCTCCACTGGCTTCCTGTAGCTGCCCGCATCAAATTCAAAA
>JAOVVA010000001.1:21495296-21506103 GCA_028565275.1 Leiocassis micropogon
TTTTTAGATTCTGTCTCTCACAGTGGAAATGCACCTATGCTGAAAATTGTAGACCCCTCCATGATTTCTAAGTAAGATAACTTGCAAAATCACAGGGTGATCAAATACTTATTAACCTCACTGTAAATGCTGCATAGGGACAGCATATGTATCCCATATGCTGTCCCTAAGCAATGGACTAGAGCTGGCAGCTTTTCTGTGATGGTTTGTGATTTCTGTGATGACTTGTGATTCTCTCTAACAGGGAAAGAGTGTTATAGGATTCTACATACCACATCATTTTACATTTGATTGCTCATTGATTAGCAAAATTTTGAGAATTTGGAACAATCTTCTTAGCTGTTATTACGTTCTGCTGCAGTGCTTTCACAGTCTTATTAGCCAGGTGTGTAAGTGCCAGATAGAGAATAGTGGTGATGGTATCTTCCATTGAGCATTTGGGAACTCAGGGGGTCCACTGAGAAGACAGCATGGTCTTGATGTGTTACATGGCAAGCCTCTCAAGACTAGTTATTGTGATGGATATGGGTGCAGTGGTTGGTACTATAGTAGATTTCTTGGATGCTGGGATGATGGTGGTGACCTTGATGTATATCAGAACAACAGCAATGTTCAGTCAAATGTTGAAGATGTTGATGAATGTGTGGAATCTGTATATTCTCTTGGCATGTGTACGCTTTGCCTCTCTATTGCAATAATTGTTCTTAGGGCTATGTTGTTACCTGCTCTCAAGCATGGTCTCATGCACCCCTTCAGCTGTCTACTGTTTCTGATTTCAGAGCATAGTGATGGTCTTGAGGACAATGACATATTTGATGCACCTGCTGATGTACCTCGTCACTGATGCCTTGTAGTTAAGTAGATAGAGAGGTTGCTTGTGTGCCACAAATGTCTCAAGTCATTCAAATTAGAAGGTCCCTCTAACATGTGTTATTTTCCCCTGCATCAGGAATTGTCATGCTTTGAGTTTTCCCTTTTTCATTTTCTCATCAGTGCTTTGGTATTGACCTTCAGATCTTTGGGACATAAACCTGATCTTTTAGAGAATCAACTTCAGACAGATCAGAGAAAGGGTGGGATGCACCTCTGTGAATATAAACTAGTGGCATAACTTCTGTAAAGAAATTACATCATCGTTTGTGTTGGTACGTGATGACACATTTTGCAACTGGACTTTAACATCAAGAAAAAAAATGCATATATTTAGAAACATACTTACTTCCATGGCAGTTTGAGCAATAGTTGTTTAAGAAGTAATACTAGTTCTCACACTCTGCACAATTTGGGAACGCCAGTTAGCCTAACTTGCCAGTCTTGGGATGTGGGAGGAAACCGGAGCACCCAGAGGAAACCTACAGTACCAAGCATGGGGAGAATATGCAAACTCCATAAACACAGATTTGAGGTGGAAATTGTGCCCCTACCCTGGAGGTGCAAGGCGACAGTGCTAACCAATAACCCACCGTGTCACTGGGAACTAAATAGCACAACAAATTTCGATATGTAGTGATTTAAAAAAAAAAAAAATTTAAACCAGATGTTAAAAATATGTATGACAAAACTATTATTTTGGCCTTAATTAATAAAAAAAAAACAGTTCTCTTTATAGGTCTTATAAACTTTACCATGGATAATGCAGAAGCTTCCCTATCTTCTCACTTCCCTATTTCCTCATAGCACAGGACCTTTTTGCTTATCAAATTAGTGCCAGCTCTCACGTGTTACAAAAAATTAATTGCCATGACCACCGTGGATTATCCAATACAAATATTTGATTTGGCGCCAGATACCTTTCCTGAAAGCAACTTCCTATTTTATCCATTTCTGGGACCAGCACTGAGAGTCCACTGACCTGTGACTGGTGGTTCCTGTCATGGACTTGAACCCCAGTCTTCCAAGAGTAATTCACAATTCACCCTTTATTATCGGAGCTAAAACTTAAAGGTATATACAGTATGTAACCAGCTAGCTATACAAGGTCCATTGTGGGTATTGAAGGGATGGTCTGGGAAGCACTATGGAGGGGCTCAAATTTACCTCCCACTGTGAGTCACAAGACATAAATCTTATGCACATAATTTACACCTGGATAATCATCAGTCTGGGCTCATAGTGGAGGACTCCACAAAAACTCTTGTAGCCCATATAGATGTTACTGTAAAGCTTCAAACCAAGTGAATCATCTAGCTTTAAAGAAAAAAAAGGGAACAAAACCATCGTGTTTTTATTCAACATTATTGGCAGTTATTGCGTTATTAGTTATGACAATGCAGATTGTTGTTCTCTTCTGATAAAGGTTAAAATGTTAAAGGTTCATTTATGCCTATGGAGACCAAACAGTATCCCACAAAAAAGCTCATGTAGAACAAATTTCTGAAAAAAGTTCATGCTAGCTGTGATAGAAAAGTATCAGAGCACTCATTGCATCACAGCTTGCAGTGTATTGGACCTAGGTTTGTATGGGACCTAAGAGTTCAAGTTTGTTGATCTTGAACCCTCCAAATTCCCAAGATTTCAGTGTGAACATCTGTGAGATGTGCTGGATACATGAGGTACATGACAAATGGTTCAATGTGCCAACTTGGCCTCTTAATCCCACAGATCTAAGTCCAAATGAGCATCTGTGGCATGTGCTAGATAAACAAATCTAATCCAAAGTGGCCCCAGGCCTTCCGCTTACAAGATTTAAAGGATCTACTGCTATTTTCTGTTACTACTTGGTACCAAATAAGACAGCACATCTTCATAGAACATGTGGAGTCCATTACTCCTCTCTCTCCACTGGATTCCCATAACTGTGCACATCATATTTAAAACACTGATTGTCATCTACAATCCAACTTACCTGGAAGCAACTCAAACCTTATTAAATCCTTATTAAAACCTTATCATAGCAAGCACAAGCTTTGTGGACCATAATGGTATGTTATTGAAGTGACTTCCGGAGCTTGGATCAATGGCAACAAGGAATAAGGTCTAGCAATGAATACCAGAGGGGCACACATTAACAGCTATGTTAACATTAACATTTCTGCATTTTACACAAAACATGTACTAATGGTGGGTGTCCTGTTAGCCATTTTTTTTTCTCTTGAATGCTTGACAAAAAATACGTCATGTTGAAACTGCGTTTGTGCTTTAAGACTGGAAAGGCATTCACAAACCCTATACTAAAAAAAAATTATGTCAACATACTTAAATTAAGTGCAGAATTTCAACTCAAGTAAAAATATGTAACATTATTTTATATTACATAAATATGTAACATATGTAATGATATTTGTTGTATCTGTAGCAGTGTTTTTCATGACTATAATCCTTTTGTGACTGCTCCCTCTAAACTGATGCCAAAAAAAATAGAATTAGAAAAAAAGAATTTTGTTCATCATCCTCTGTCCTGGAGGCTTCTGCCAAATACTCAAATACTCAACTGTTCCTCTGTCCCTATGCAGTCTTGGCATACATAGATTGTAAATGAAAGTAACAACACATTTGAACCAATTTCCCAAATCTCACCACAAACATGCCAGAATTCTCATGTCTGTGACCAATATGCATTGATTGCTTAGTTTTATCTGCTGCAATCAAGAACACACATAAATTCCCACTTATCAGTGGTTGGGAAACATGTACACAGCTCATGGCAGATTCCCGTTCTTTCTTTTTTTGTTTTTACAGGAAAAGAGATTTGCCAGTAAAAGGCAATGGTTAGAATGTATGAAAAAAAAGTTACAGGCATCACTGGGAAAAAGAGTTATCTAAACTAACAACCCTGTGGTGGTTTACTCAACTCACGAAAACCCCTGCACGGGATGTTACACAGGAAAAAACATAAATTAGCTTAATTTATGGTCATGGGACTTATTTTTTAGGGGGAGAGATGAGGTTTAAATCGGGATCCTCTTATACTAAGTATTGTACAAAGTTTTTTGGACAAATAAAGAAATCTGTCAAACATTTCTAAAACATTTTACATGGGAATCAAGAATGTATTTATTTGGAATAATTTACATGGCATGGGAATAAATTGACATTAACATTAATACAATAAAGTAACAATACTATTTCATTGTACAATTTTCCAAATCTTTTTAAAAATTTGATGATAACACAGGTTTGTTTCCTTCACCTCTGTTCTTCACGGCACACAAGCACGCTCTTCGTTGTATAATACACAGCTGATTCAAGTTAGACACTAACTAGACCATAAATCCATACTGTATCTTGATAACAATGTTCAAGTGCACACTGACCATCATTATAGTTTTGTATCAACAAGAATACTATAATTGAGCAGTAGCTGACCAAATCAGATTTCAGATGCAATCTTCATAATGTCATAACAACTAAAATTTAATAGACTATGTGGACAATTGGATAGTAGAACATGCATTAGAAAGAAGAATGTTAAAGCATCATTTGTGAGAAGTCTTATAAAAGAACTAAGAAAGAGGACCTTTGGCATATTTGAATGCCGAAAATCATTGTGCAACAACCAGAGGCAACTAGGGTCACAGGGAAGATAATGACAGTTTAAATCTGGGATTATTTCCTACAACACAGTAGTATCCTGATACCTGTGAATACATACTGTAGACTTGGTACTGTATAGTTTCATAGTCATAATTACAAATAACTGAGCATGATCATTATAATTACATTTAGGCTACAAAGAATTGGTAAGTACATGGGATCAGAATTAAGGTATTATCCAGCAGATAGTAAGAAATCATAAGAAACATTTAAAAAACACTTATTTTCCCCCCTTCAGCGTGACTGTATTAAGCCACTTTTTCTAAGCTGATATGTACTACAGGATAAAAAAAAAAACAAAAAAAAAAACAGCTTTCTATTTTCATGTTATCAATTTAAATTCCCCTTAAATTATCCAGTCATTAATCTTTATATCACTAAAATTCTGTTCAAAGTATATGTGCAGTGGTCCCAAAGTGTAAAATGGTGTACAAAGTGATCAAAGGTCCCTTTTTAAAAAAATGACTAAAAAAAATATACATATATAAAATCCACCTGTAGGAATTGAGATAATAAAGTCTGTAAGTAGGTCTGTAAGTTGGGTAAAAGTACAGGGTTCAACACAACAACCAAGAGACTACAATAAGTAGAGATAGAGTCAGAGGGACTGTTGTGGCTGAAGGTGCAGCGCTGTTGCCCGAGGAGCAGTGCTTTTGGTTTTGGCCGATGCAGGCTGCATATGCCATGACATGGGGGATATAGTTCTGTTCTTGCACTCCATGAAGCAAGTGAGCCATGGGCCCTTTGGAGAAAATGGCAACATCCTCACCTCCGTGAGTTTCCATGCTTAACGGCACGGCTGCCTGGGCTTGATAGTTGTTCTCATCTGAGTGGATGAGTGAGATCAGTGCATTATATTAGATTTTAGGGTTAAGCACTAAATCGAACTAAACTATCACACTACGTTAGGTTACAAAGACAAAGAAAGCAAAAGAATATTAATGTTATTGAAAATTATCAATATTATCAAAATAATTTATCTTCTACAAGTTTTGCAACAGAAATAAAATGTAAAGAAATCTGAACTGACTTACGATAATTCACAGTGGAGACGTTGACCCTGGTACCATTGACGAGCTTGAAACCTGGGCCATTCCCATACAAAATGGATGTGAAGGGCTTCTGGTCAACATCGCTCAGCATAGGTGCAAGCCCTGCAAACATGCACTCAGTGTTGGAAGTCTGAATGACACCTTAAACAATACCGAGTTCTTTATTCTAGCCAAACACTAACCGAAGATGGAGTTTCCTCGCGGTGTGTAGCCTCCAAAGTTAAAAACATGTGAATGGTCAGCAGTAACAACAGTCAGCGTGTCATGGATGCTGGTGAGGAGATCAGCCCGACCGATGGCGCGGTCCATTTCTACAGCCTCATGCAGAGCTTGCTTTGCCTTGCCCTCGTGGTGTCCATGGTCAATGCGCCCGCCTACAAGGGACCAGGGAACTTAGTTATTGTGGTCTTAATCCTTGTGTGTGTTGCACTACTTTTGTAGCTTTGAGTGTACTGAAAGTATCAAATGAGTAAAAAAAAATCTTGAAAGCAAACTGTAAGGCTATGTAATAATAGCATTACGGCAATGTAATAATAGCATTACGGCAATGTAATAATAGCATTACGGCAATTATCGCAAACCTCACCAGCCAGTGTGAATCAAAATCATAGCTGAAATCCAAGCAGCATAATTTAAATGTAAAAACAATTCCAATAGCCAGTAAAGTCCCACATTTTGCGCGTTTAAATTTAAAAATGGCCCACAAATGCTGTAATAATTGATATATTAACCCACTAACATGCCATGCTCATACTGTATTTATTAAGTACAATATAAAAATATAAATAGGTTTTAGTTATTACATTTTACAGACAATAGACCACCAAAAGATAAGAGACTGATTAAATAATGACAGCAGTTTTCTTACAAAGCTTAACCACTGATGATTTGTTCATGACTGTAAACAATTCAAGCAGTTATATTTTGTTTTCTACTGACAATCAATAGCCTTGACATTTGAAAAGATGAGAATGCAATGCATTGGAATAACCTAGGGCTGTCAAGAATAACGTGATTGCACTTGTGATTAGTAATCTAGAGTTTTTAATGTGTTACTATTTTTTTTATAACGCAAATTAATGAGATGAGCAAGTTTGACTCTAATGGGATCCCATAATCACTGCGCGTGACAATTAGTGATGGGAAGTTTGGATCATTTTAGAGACTCGGTTCTTTGAATCTTGTTCATCAAAATGAACGAATCTTCTTTTGAGTCATTTAGTTCATTTCGTTCTTTTGATCAGAAATAAAATAAAATGTTACATTTTCAATAAAAAGACCCCCAATACGTCTACATACATACTATTTTGGCTATAGTTCCAATAATGAAAATATTACAATGCAGCTAAGGACATATTATAATAAACAGAATGAGTAGCTCACCTCTCATATCTTCCAGTCTGAGTCGTTCGTTCTTTTGAATCTATTGCACTGCATAGCGTCTATGGGAGTCACGTGACTAAAGAACAAACCATTCGGACCAGAAGACTCGAGAGGTAACTACTCATTTCTGTTTCCTGCACAGAACCTACAGAAGTTTTGCGATGCTTTGCGCATGCGCACCCAGTAGAAAATGAGCGAATCACTCTCTGAGACTACTCGTTCTTCTGAGTCACGTTAAAGACTCGTTCAAAAAGCCCGAATCATTCATGAACGACCCATCACTAATGACAACGGCACATTTAACTTGGATAAGAAGATGTTTGAGGAAACATCACCAGGTATGCTGAACTGCAATTATAAAAAGCTTCTAGATTGAAGTTTGGATAAAGCTGTGTGCTCGAGCTACCTTCAAGGGGAACTATTTTTACAAGAATACTTTAAATATCAAATACTAATAAGGATGTGAACGTGAGGCAGTTGGCAGAGGCTTTTTTTTATTGCACTTACTAGACACCACCGGACATTAGTAAGTACCCATAACTACCTATGCGTAACAGCACACTTATTAATGACAAACGGCACCTGCACTCATGCACTCTGGGTGTTGTTAAAAACAGAAGAAAGATATTTTGCCGAAGCATGTGCTAGCCAATTGAGCTAGCTAAGCTGAAAAGGAGATAACGGACATGTTCGCCGCTATAGGCGCAGATAGGGCTCACAATATGATTGCTGCTGCAAGGAGTTTACCATTCGTTTTTTATCGATTGCCAGCACTAGAATAAATACTGTACGTACTGTTTAATTCTTGCTTCTTCAAGCATTCTGCTTGCACAAAGACACGAAGGGTAATTAAAATTTTTTTTTACTAAAGTATGCCTAGATTCTCCCATACCTTATTCTAGCTTTGTTGGTCTCTAGTCTCAGTCTTTGTTGCCTACAGCTTGTAGTAATTTATGTATATAGGAATAAACGCATATTATCTGATACAGACGCCACACTCCTTCACGTTTAGAAAATTGGAGTTGCTAAACTATAGCCGATTATTTTTCATACATTTATCATCTCTGCTACATTGCGAGGTGAAGTACTTCGTTCTCCGAGATACTTCACTGGGTGAACGCTCGGTCATTTGAAAAATTCCTGGAACATTGGATGCCTATGGTTCATCACCCTGCTCTAAATATAAACACAGTGACTCAAAGATCCATGAATCTCTCACCTTCTACTAACAAATAGAACCCCTTCGGGTTGTTTCTGAGGATCTTTATAGCTACATCCACCATCTCAGTAAGGGAAGGATCTTTACTGCTGTTCCTCTCCAGGTCATAAGGCATGTCTGCTGGCTCAAACAGCCCTGGGCCATTTGACACAAGAAAAAAAAAGGATTTTTTTTTTATGTTTAACACCTCAGTACTGTAAGAGACTCTGGATAAAGCATGCAAAGGAAAAACTTACCCAGTAGATAGTCAACAGAGGAGGGATGTAAAGAAAGGAGACCCTCTTTGTTCCACACATAATAACCCCTCTGTTAAACAAACAAAATGTTATTTCCTGTTGTGTTACATGTAGAATAAACTCCCTGCTTATTAGGATTTTTGGCTAAAGTACTGATGTAATTGTTCTGAAATCCGTGCAGTTCGTTTGATAATACTAACAAGACAGCTCTACGGATCCAAATCTTTTTAGATCACATTCCAGACAGTCAGTGAACTATGATAAGTACAAAGAGGGGAAATATATTGCAAAGGAAGAGCAAAATGAAAAGCAAAAACATTTTGTCCGAAATAGTAGAAAAAACAAACAAGATAAAAATTTTTTTTTTAAAAACCTATGTTGCTCTCACCTTGCCTCTTGTTCTTTCTTGCCATTCCTGGATCAGATTCCGGCCATCTTTGCGTGTCCCACTGTGCTTCTTTTCACTGGGATATTCCACATCTGACATATTTTTAGGAACCATGTACTTTCGTCCACCACCCATGATCACCTTTCCCCCCCCCCAACACCCAGGACAGGAATTAAAATATAAAGAGCAAAAATTAGAAAGGACCCTATAGTATCTTGAAACCTACAGTAATACTATTCCAAGAAAATGTTATTGGGGACTGCATAAAATGGCTTGACATTCTGTATACACTCCAGTACTCCCACAGTTGGGTCAAAATCCAATAGACAACACATTAATACAGTATGTAAATGAAGTGGGGGAAAAAAAAGTTGGTGAATGGGCTCACATTGATATTGGGAATGTTCTCAATGAGCTGTCTGGCGAGGTCCTTGCAGCCCTCCTGCACCGCCTCAGCAGGCATTTCTCCATCTGAATACCAGTCACGTTCCACACAGTGGGCATACGCTGCACTCGGAGTGGCATGGTTTATTCGTGTCGTTGTTACAATGCCAACAGATTTTCCTGAGGAGCAAAAAATAGGGCTTATTGAAGGTTGTAACAATCCAAAGATTTGGATCACCATATTGAGTTTAAATGCACCCAAATGTTTTTTATTAAAAAAGGACAAACAAATGGTGTGTACAAGCTATTCCTTTTTTAAAATTTTTTTATTTATATATAATAGTAAAAAAACAGACAGAACCCCTATTGTAGCTATAATTACAGTTTTAGAGCCACAGTATTACATGGCTCATATATGAGATGCAATCCTGTATTGAGGATTTTAACAAGATCGCTCAAGTTTTTTTACACTCACAAACCTAACACACAGCTTGTTGAACATTTACAGCAATTTCAACACAAATATTTCTGTTGTTCAGGGCAGCTTTTATTGTTTTTAAGAATATGTTCCATATCTGCACAATACCATTTGTGTAGTGTACGAATGTTGACTGGGAGGTCCTACCACGGCCGTACAGGATGGGAATAAATACAATGGTCATCATTGGCCTACACGGTCCCTAGTTGAACTACAGAGGTTCCTGGATAGATGTGTTTGGGGGCAGTGGGGGAAGAAAAAAAAAAAAAAAACTAGGGTCCTGTGCGCACTTTGCTAATTTCATCACTCACTCACTTATCTTCTATACCGCTTTATCCTGTATTCAGGATCGCGGGGACCTGGAGCCTATCCCAGGAGGCTTAGGGCACAAGGCAGGTTACTGTACACCCTGGAAAGGGTGCCAATCCATCGCAGGGCACACACATGCACATACACTCACTCACATACTACGGGCAATTTGGGAACGCCAATTAGCCTAACCAGCATATCTTTGGACTGTGGGAGGAAACCAGAGTACCTTGAGGAAACCCACCAAGCACGGAGAGAACATGCAAATTCCATGCACACAGAGATGGGAATCGTGCCTGGCCGTAAATCAAACCCAGACCCTGGAGGTGCAAGGCGACAGTGCTAACCACTACACCACCGTGCCGCCTTAATTTCATCACATAGGATGTAAATAATAAACTAAGTCATTACTCAACTGCATTCTATATTTACTCTCAGTTCACTCATTAACACTACACAGCCCTATGGGATCTATTGGCAGCTATCCAGTTAGATCAGGTCAGCACTGTTCCTACATTAGCCTCCGTGTCCTTTGAATGTCATGGCAACCTTCTGAAGGCTAATTCCCCCCCCCAGTCTTTCAGTTGTCCAAGCATGTCTTGAATTCCACTCCACTGACTCCATTCACTACTGCTCTAGCAAAGAGCCTCATAATTAGAAAATGAATCATTTCATTCATATTTGAATGAGCTGTCAGGATGTTTCTCTTACTTTATTACCTTTTTTTCTCCTATAATCATGTCCTCAAATATATACAGTGGTGTGAAAAACTATTTGCCCCTTCCTGATTTCTTATTCTTTTGCATGTTTGTCACACTTAAATGT
>JAOVVA010000001.1:21533947-21548210 GCA_028565275.1 Leiocassis micropogon
AGAATGTATTATGTTTGGGACCCCAAATTTTTCTAGTTTTATCACTGCTGGTCTCGATTCTCCGGTTCCTCATTTAAGCCATGCAGTCAAAAATTTGGGGGTGACTTTAGACAGCAGTTTAAATTTTCCAGACACACATTGACTCTGTTGTCAGGGCAGGATTTTTTCATCTTTGCCTCCTTGCAAAGGTCAAACCCTTTTTGAGTCGGAGCGACCTGGAGAAAGCCATTCATGCTTTTATTAGTTCGCGACGAGATTGCTGCGACGCACTTTATGTGGGAATTACTTAAGCTCGTCTACATCGTCTGCAGTTTGTGCAGAATGCTGCGGCTCGTATGCTGACCAATAATCGTAAAAATCATCACATCACACCAATCCTGTATTCCCTCCACTGGGATCCGGTACAGTTCCGTATTCAGTTTAAACTTTTATTGTTTGTTTTTAATGCGATTAATAGTCTGGCAACTTCCTACTTGTGTGAGACAATAAGCTTTTATCACCAAAGTAGAGCCTTCTGCAAACCAAAACCTGCTAGTGGTCCCTCGGTCAAGATGCAAACAATGGGGTGATTGCTCCTTTGCAGTGGCTGGTCCTAAACTCTGGAACACCATTCCACCTGAGTTACGCAAAATTACGGACCTCCCTTCATTTAAAGCAAAACTAAAGACTCACTTATTTAGAATAGCTTTTAATATTTTATAATTTTATGTTTTTTCATTATGTTATCATTTTATTTTATTTATTATTATTATTATTATTATTAATATTATTATATTTTTCTTTTATATTTTTCATTTATTTATTTATAACTATGTGTTTTATTTTGTTCCTGTATTTCTATTTCTATTTTTTGCCATTTTATTGTCATTTTTAGTGCTGTGAAGCACTTTGGGTCAACTTAGGTTGCTGTAAAGTGCTATATAAATGAATTTGATTGATTGATTGATTGATTGATTGATAGATATTTATAAAGTGAATGATTACTCCATATTGAATTTGAGTAACTTTAATTTAGGAAACCCTGCCCTAGGATATTATTTTTTATTTGACATTTGATCATGTAAAATGGAGTAAAATATGCTATATGAGGCCCATTCATATGATCTATTCATCCATTCAGATTGATAAAAATCCGCCAAAGATGGACACATGAGACTAGATTGATCATCACATTGTTTATGTTTATTTAGACACATGTTCTATTTTTTTTTTCCACCATCAATTCACCATCAATATGTATACAGCTGAATTTACAGACTGGAAAAGTTGTGCTTATATAGATAGGAGGAGATTATCGAGAAGGAGGCTAATATCACCTGTGACCTTGTTGTGTTCTGATATAAATTATGAATAGAAATAAAAATTTAACCAAATAATTATGCGGGCAGAGAGAAATAATTAAAGGCAAATATCCCTTCAGTTCCCCTGGGTTATGCCTTAATGAGAAAGGGATGATAGTATATAACCCATATTATATATAGAACATGTGGACAAATGGGAAGAACATGCAAAACTTCACACCGACAGAAGGATCAAAACAAAGACCTTGGATGTGTGAAAAACGTTTCAGGATACAAAGGATTTGTACAGTATGTAAGCTTTTAAATTACATACTAACTCTGGATTGCCTTTCTGTTTCATCATGTGCAGCAGTAAAACACATTGGTGTGGTTATTGACTCCTGTTTTTCATTTGAAGCTCATGTATATGATATTACAAGAACAGGTTTCTTTCACATCAGAATATTGCTAAGATAAGCAAAATAATGACACTACATAAACCAGAAAAATAGTTTATGATTTTGTTACCTTAAGATTGGATTATTGTAATAATGCCTTACTGTCTGGATTTTCCAGCAGAATGCAGCAGCTAAACTCATTACTGGAACCAGAAGATCGCCAAATCTTCCCTAAGGTATACACACTGCATTTGCAATGTAAAATACCACAGTAGACTAACTTACTCACTCATCGTCTATACCGCTTAATCCTGTGAGAGGAAACCAAGCACAGGGAGAACATGCAAACTCCTTGCACACAGAGGCGGGAATCGAACCTGGATGTATATCAAACACGACACGGACGCTGGAGGTACAAAGGCAAAAGTGCTTACCATGCCGCCTACTACTGTACAGTATGAATTAAATATAAATTACTGAATGGTTTCACAGTACACAGTATCTGAGTGAACTTTTGGTCATTTATGATCTGCCTACCTTTTGAATGGCTCAAATAAAAAATTTAAAAAAACAGTTTTGGAATGGCGTAGTCAAAGTCAGAAATAAATCCAACTAAGATGACCTTAAACAGGCCGTCCATGCTGTAAAACCCTCTAGTTTGGCTGTATTAAAAACAATTCTACAAATATAGTTGCAAGCAATGATGACTGGGCCCAAGCACCCTGCGCCATTGCTACCGGGCACTCCATACAGTACAACCTGTGTGCTTTTTGAACACGTTAAGACCTCTAAGACGCCCCAGATGCTGGAAAAGAAGGCAACACATTATGATGTCACTTAGTGTCATATCTCTTAAAATGATTTATCTCTTAAAAAATTCATTAGCCAATTTTCAGCATAAGTTTAATGTATCGCCGTGGCTGAACCATTTGAGATATCAAAAATCTTTTCACATTCTCAATGGCTTGAGATTATACTGGCCCAGTTGGGTGACACTCGTATAAATCCTATAGGAGGAGTACATCAAATTCCATTGGGTGCATTTCGTATAACAACCCAAAATAACTGACTTCCTGTTGAGTAAAGCCCATAACATGTATAGTTAACGTTGTTCAGCTTAATGAGATATTAAATGTGTACCAGGGTTTTGCATGTACAGTATGCGGTCAAGTGTGTACAAGCAGTGCAATAAAATCTCATGTGAAGGCCTTGTGCCACGACTTGTGTGTTGATTTTCATGACTTTTTGAGCATGTTGAGACGCCTAACAAGTCCCGGATGCTAAAAACAAACAAAAAATAAACTAAAAATAAAAATAAAGACTCAGAAGAAAAGTAGGGCCCTTAATACACAATGACAACACCTTCACACACTATGATGTCTCATCTCTGTTGTCATAGTGCTTAGACCCTAAATAAGAGTAGGTTGTAATTCCTCCAAAGTGCAGTGAACGACTCATTGCCAGTTATGGCACATAAGGGTGGCAAACAAGTTATTAGGTTGAGGGCAACTACTTTTTCCCTTTTTTTTCCCTTAATAATTGAAATTGATTATCATTCAAAAACTGTATTTTGTATTTACTCGGATTATCTTTGTGTAATATTAAGATTTCTTTGATGATCTCAATCAGTGTGACAAATACGCAAAAAAAAAATTTGAAAAGTGGCAAATAGTTTTTCATGGAACTGTACAGAGAAATCGTCCTCCAGAAAAAAAAGTAATCTATCTATCTATCTATCTTATCTAAATCAGGTTGAGAATCACTGATCTATAACACACTGTTGTTTGTTTAGGCTGTATTGCTTATGACCAAGCCTCACCGCTAGATGTCGCTGTATGCACATTATTTGTGAATAACGTTACAAAAGATTTGAAAGCATTGTATTGTTTATATTTAAATTTGGTTCCAGTAGACATTTTTGTAACGGTGCATTGAAACACGTGATCATTGGTAGATTGATTGGGCAGATAGCTCGAACAATTTACTGCTATAAAGTCGATAATCTTTTTTGTGATGTCGGTGACATATCACGCCCCTTTTCTTCTCTTCTGCTTGTTTTGGAAATAAAAGCGGAGCTGCTTGACTGTGTGTGTGTGTGTGTGGATGTTTTGTCCAAAGCCACTGAGTCGTTTGCAGTCCGGAATGTAACAGATGTAGGCCGAAAGGAACCCGGCTGGACATTTTGTATTGGCATGTGAGGAATCTCTGCAAGCGGAGGCGCCTGAGGTAAAGCCCGAGCGTTTCCGAGTTCTGCCGACATTCCCCGAACCGTCTGTACTACCGGACTGCTCGAGGCGGCCGCTTCACGCCATGTTGAGGTAACTCTCCGAGGTATCGCTTTTAAAAATGAGGTGAAGAAGTGAATAAAAGCAGCCGGGAGATTATTAGAAGAAGAGGATTTTATTAGTGAAGATCCAGGGCGGAGGAGAAGCTGGGTGCTTGCTGTACACCCCCACCACCTAAGGCTTTCGTCCCCATGAAGAGCAGCACGTACAACCCCAAGAAGAAAACCGACTGCACCGAAAATGGCTTTTTTTCGCACCAGTAGTGAGATAGCGATATTCCTCGGCGTGGAGTTTCTTCCGGCCTGCTAAAGACAAGAGACGTGCCTATGTGCAGTAGATAGCTGCACTCTGTTAGTATTTTAGCCGCGTGTTTGTTTATTTGTTTTCTTTATATATATATATTTTTTAAGTTCAACACCGCCATGAGTTCAGCACCGAATGCAGCCAGTGTAACGGGACCGACCCAGCTGAGGGTTCCCCCGGTGTCGGTACCACCGGGAGTTACGGCCGCTCCTCAGCCTCCCACCGTGCCGGTACCGCCACCTCCGTATCCTTTACTAAGCCGGCGTTTGACTCGGCCGCGGCCCGGGAGCCAGAGGGGGAGAGAGAGGGAGAGAGAGAGGCGGTGCTGGGTCTGGGTGATGCTAGCTAACTCTCTCAGGGATTCCTCTGTGAAAGGGATTAGCGCGTGAGGTTGGCGCGTGAGGATGCTAATCATAGTTGCTAGTTCAACGGTTGGAATTCCGTTTGAGTAAACCTGTGTATGTATGCACTGTATGTATGTATTTATGTGTGTGTGAGTGAGTCAGTCGAGTTTTCTTTTGTGCCGGTTTGCTTACATGTCCTCCTGGTGCTTTTGTTCGTGAAATTTGACAATCCCGGCTTTGTGTGCGTGTGTGTGAGAGAGAGATAGACACAGGGCAGCTGGGGGGAGCAAACACAGAAACACCCGAGTATCCACGCGTTCGTCATCAAAATCCGCTACGTGCGGCTTTCCTAATGGGTTAATTGTGTGAAACGTGATATCGGTGTAAATAAAGGTTTGCGGGATTCCCCCGCTCTTGGCGCAGGTGTCGCCCGCTCACAGCGCCATTTGAGACCGACTGTCACGTGACCCGTGCGTATGAAGTCGGTCCACTTCAACCCTCCAAGACATCTGGATTTATTATATGTAAATGAATAGTGGGGGTAGGGGTGGCGCAGACTGTGGGTTGTCAATCGTAGGATCAGGGTTCGAGCCCCGCTGCTGGTTGGTTGCCGCTGCTGGGTCCTCTAATCGTCCGCCCACCCCATACTACCCATAGCAGTGCCGGCCACAAACCCAGATAAAGGGGAGAGTTGTGTCAAGAAGGGCATCCGGCATAAAACGTATGCCGAATTGAATGTGCGGTTCAGGTCCACTGTGGTGCTCCCCTTAATAGGAAAAGCTGGAAAAAAGGAATAAACAGTGTGTGTGTGTGACAGAATTGAGCATGTCTGTCCCATCACGAAGCACAGAAAGGGAAATAAGGGCTTGTAGTTGACACGAGGCCAAACCAATGCAATATTTGAGAGCTATCACAGTCTGTGTTCATTCATTCATTTATTCAGTCGTTCATCTTTAGTTCCGGTTTTATACTGTTCAGAATCACAGTGGGATTTGGACCATATCCTTGGAACCCTGGGTGTGAGGTGGGAATACGGTCATTTGTTTTAGGGTACTGTGTGCATGCGCACTCGTCCCTCTCATTCACAACTAGGGGTGAATTAGAGGAGTCAATTTGCCTGCCAGGGATTTTGTGTTTTTTTTTTGTAGGAGCTGGAAGGACACTGGAGATGAAAGGAGACAAGAAGAACATGCAAAGAAACTGCTTTACGCAAACAAGTTCAGGATCAAACCAGAAACCTCTGCACTGCTGTACCACTATTGCTGTGGTCTATAAATTTTAGGATCCTCCTTTTTATTTTCTCAGTGTAATGTAAATCCAACAACTGATATCAAGCTGATGTTGTCACAATAAGCCAACTATACAAGCTTCTAGTACTGGAGTTATGTGTAACACCAGAGGTGCAATGCCAATAATGCTTTAGGACATTTTGTGTCCTGTGTTAACATGCAAGGTCTGAGTTGTGTCAGTTCATATTACACAAAGATCTAGTCACCATATATATGTGAATCTGACCAGAAAATGTATGTAATTAATTCTGATTCAGATTTTCAATGCAGTATTTACATGCTATCATTTTAGGAATTAATACATAGTAAGTACTAGAGGGTACCTGCGGCTCCGCCCACATGCTCACCTGCAAACTGAGCGTGCGAACTCGCTGCCACTCCTCATGCTGCTCCAATGTTTCGGCAGATATATTATTACTTCACAGTATGACACAAAAGGTGATGTTGAGGCTGAGACGCTGTCTACTGTTACATTCGATGACCCTGCCAATTGTTACAGAAAGTCTCCTTTTTGTATTATAGTCGACTTGGTGAACCCGGGTCAGTTGATTAGATAGTTTTGGTTATTAGAGTGGAAATGCATATCATATAAGGATGTCTATACACTGGATTGAGACTCTCTTGTGCTAGTCCACTGGCCAGTGAGTAATTATTTTAGAGCCACACCCTAAAATAACTTCGTTTGAGAACCATTAAGGTTTGCATGTAGTTAATGTTTTTCAGGAATAGTAAGTGACCATAAAATGCACATTCTTTTGGTGTATTATATTATGTTTCTTGCATAAAAAAATAATCTTAAAGCAGGAATGAAGCAGTGTTTTCTTTTTGAGGACCAACAGATGCTTGTGCTAAGTGCCAGTTCAACCCCTTCTTTTTTTGTTCTTGGCGGCCTCAAGTTTCTGATGATGTCACATGGTTGTGTAATAGCCAGCATGTTCATTGACACCTTTCATCTTTTCATGCAGATCCACACATCAGGGATGTTACCTTTAGGAGTTTGTTACTGTTCAGCGAACAGAATCCTTGCTTTCTCTAGAGGTTTATATAAATCTTCACCGGCACATGCTTATGATTATTTGTAACCAACTTGCTGGATCAAGTGGGCAATAGTTTAGTTTCACTATGATTTATTCCAGAAACAGATTTCTTTACTTGTTTTGCAGGATTTTTAGAGAGCTGGTGGTTTTTTTGAATTTGTGAACAAGTTGATTTTTATATTGTGTGGTTGTATTTAAAAATATATATATATTGTATGCTCAATTACTTTTAAGCATATGATATCTGTGATGTTTTTAATATATTTTTTTTTGTCTTGTCTTTGGTAATTCTTAAGATCTGTCACAGGATTTAACAAAAAGGTGGTATCATTTAGTACCACCAATGTAGGCACTGACCCAACTGTCCTAGGACTAGTTTGGGATAATAACTTGAATATCCAATGTGTAACATTTGACTTCCTTTTCTATATGAAAGTATTCGGGGGTGGAGGGGTGGATCAGTGATGAAAACTGGTTACTAGAAAAGACTGTCAAGACAGTGTAGAACTTTTGGACAAGCCTTTTAACCAGGATGTTTATATTTGTGGACTGTAATAATATTAAGATTTCCCTTCCCTGGAACTTAGAAGCCTAACCTATCAAACACCTTCATGATGAACTAGAACACTGACTGCACCTCAAGCCTCCTTGCAAGACGACAGTGTCTAATCACGCTAAAGCTCTTTTAGTTGAATGGACACGTCCACACGGTCATGCTTTGTAGGATGTAGGATGCTGTTATAGTAGGGGACCTACTCTGCAAAAATGGCATTTGGTTTCGTAAAGGTAGGTGCGAGTTGTCCACTTACTTTTGGTCATAAAGTGTATTTTGGTACTATAAGTGACCGTGTCAGACATTTTGCCTTTGTCTTGTATCTTAGAAGCAGCATGCACACTGACTGCAGAGGTATGGGGAAAACCTCTGCGCACACATGCTACATGCAAATATTTGTGCTGAATTAATTACTGGAAATCAGCTCATTGTTTTATACTCTTGATTGCTTGAGGATATACGCATGGTTGTTTTTCATTCTCCTGGGAAACAACGCCACTGCTTTTTTTTCCTTATTTTCCTGCCTTCTCATTCTCTAAGGAGTAAGACCATGTGTTACTCTGATGATGATGATGATGATGATGCAAAGCAGAGCGCTTTTGTCAGTGGGTGTGTGCGCATGTGTGAGCAAGGCAGGGTATTTCTACTGGTTACCAGAGCGACGGCTAGTCCATGCGGCTGCCACTGCTCTCCTTACACAATAGCGGTGCTGCTTAGCATTCAGAATGTGTGGCTGAGGCTGCGCTTCCCACCGCCTCCCAACAAAGGCCCAGGTCAGCCAGAGTCTCGCAGAACTAGCTTTCCCTCTCTCCAGCCTACAGTAGTGTTTACAGACATTCTACCATACTTCTGTCAGATTTCCCCAATCCTTCTATGCAACCTCCCGGGTCCCTCCGTACCCCAGCCCTCACCCTATTTTCTCTCTCGCTCTCTCTCCGCTAGAGAGGTTCTCAATATTTTGACTGTAAATCATTACAGTAATAATGTTAGTCTTGGGCAATTTTACGTCTATTCTATCTCACACTTCCTGAGTAGTCAGGGCTAGTGAGAATGACCAGAATACCTTCTTGTGCATCTGTATGCCAAGTTGTAAACCGGCATACGATGCAGTGTTTGCATCAAATAAGCACATGTATACCGTAAGGAGCTACTGTTTATGTTTTGCGACTGCAGGTAATGTGTCCTCCAATGCTCTCCGTAGCCTCCTTAAATCTCTTCTTATGGATGAGTTTAGACATTACAAGTCATCCTCTAGTGGTGTAGGGACCCTTCAAGTATCTTTTCTTTGTCATGCCACATGCTTTACAAAGCCAGCTAAGTTAACTGCTAACACTAGCTTAAAATACACCCTGCTTTTATCCAGTCACCCTTCTTTCTTCCAAGCGGTCTTGTTCTCGATTGTTGTGACAAATGCATCAATGTTAAAATTTTGAGACTTCGTGTTACTCACTAAGAGTAATTCACATCTCTGAGCATTAAACTCATAATAGATTTGTGATGAGGTGCTCTCAGCGCCATCCAGTGATTTTTATATAGTGTATAAATTTAACTTTTCCTCACTATACCATGTGACATGGATCCTGCTTCACCATGATTTTAGCTAGATGCAACTAACTAAGATGCAGAACTAAGGCTAGAGTCGGTTTGCGCTTTGTTCACCCATAGTTTTTCACTTTGGCTGCTCTGCTCAAGGTATTTCACATTTCTTGTCGCAAGCATAGTTAGGCGTTTTTCTTGTTGTTTTTTTTCTCCTTAGAGACTGAGTTGGTAATCTTTTTCAAGATAAAGCAGGGGTCTCATCTCTGACACTCGAGTGCGCGCACCCAATAACGGAATCACTGCTGTAAAGTTAAAAGAAAACAAATGAACCTGCACTTTAACTTTGAAAAGAACCGCGACAGAGTAGTCGGTGTGTGTGTGTATATGTCTGAAGCGAGAGGAGGAGGGAAGGGGCACGGTGTCCAATGACGCGCGCGCAGACAAAGTTCAGGCTGATGCAGAGAGGGAGAGAGAAAATGGATCTTTAACCTCTCTATGGAGACTTGCTTTTGCTTTACAATGCGCGCACACAAGATGTGCACGGATGTTGATTATACCAGCAAGAGACGCGCACTAAGACCTAGCAGGGGAGACGATTACCCACAATTCTACATTGCAAGAGAGAGAAAAACCACTGGCTCAGTTGTGATCACGTGACGCTCAGCGTCAAAACAAGAAGCGCATGCGTTTTACATAATACTCGGTACTCGTAAACCAAGACTTGTTCATTTTCCAAGTCAAAATTTATTTAAAAATTTAGCTCGTCTTGTGGAACACTCGCAAACCGCGTTAGTCGCAATTCGAGGTTTCACTGTACAAAGTAAGTTATTGGGACCAAATTCCACAACCCTCGTTCCATGCAAAAATGCATTACAAAGTTCAAGAAGCTTCTGCAGTTAGTCCCTATGAGCTATACCAACTTGATATCTTTTGAAGCCACTGTGAATTTAGTGCAAATGTAAATTATTGCTCTCGTAAGAACTAGCCGGTTGTCCATACGGCTAGTTTAGTTTTTTCCAATGATTAGTTTTTGGGAAATAAAAGTTTTAAATTTGTACTGTATACACCATAACTTTAAACTAAATCGACTTGGTATCTTTCAGTGGAACTGCAGAATCTTCCTGTGAGGCTCAGCTGAACTTGGGAATGCATTTTTGCACGGATTTGTGGAAATCTGCTGCTGATTACTTACACTGTACTCGCGTTCCGGGTGACAAACTTAACAGGTGTGCAGAGCAGGAAAATTTATAACGACCAAGACTTATTGCAACGTACTGGTATGCACTCCATTTTTGCCTGAAGACGGACTTCAGGAAACCTAAACTGTACCTTTGTTAACACTCTGATTCAGTTAAGCCTATACGGCATGTGCGCAAGATGATTGAGGCAGCAGAAACCCTTGGTGAGAGAAGCACACACTCTGATGAGGCAAGACTTCTACAGAAAGGGATCAGAGGCCGTCAAAATGGATGCATGCCCAGACCTGCCTGCTTAAAATGTTTAAAGTGATAGAAGAGCGTTTTGAGTGAATGCTTAAATGCATCTCTAGGTTTACAGTCATTTGGAGATGGTAAAAGAACCAGCATTAAACCTCTGTAATTTCCCTTTTGATATGAAACCACCGACGCATTGAGAAAACTGCTGAAGACATCTCGTCACTGAAAGAAGAGCCTGACGGAAGATCATGCACGATCCCTGCAGAACTGTTTATATCTCAGTAATGAATAATGAATTACTTCCTCCACTAGAGACACAGACATCCCTTTGACTCTAAGCTTCCACTGTGTTCCTCTGTATCATGGCAGATTTGCAGCAAATCTACTGTACCTGCAGGGTCACTTGGGGCTAGTGTGTGTGTTACCCATAAGGCAGTTCTCCAGAGTTCCCTCTGTTTACACTTGGCCAGTCAGACACTGGCTACAGAACTATGCCGTGACCTATTTAAACTGGTCTCGACATCACTCTAGCAGCAGGTTTGTAGCATTTGTTAGTAAAATGCTGCATCACGATGAAGGTGCGTGCTCTGCTTGCTGTCACAGATTCACATCACATTAAGCACTGTATTACACACACATGATTACAAACAGGAGATTAGGATGGTCAGCAAAACATTGACGGGATTTAGAGGTCAGATCTGGAGAGAAGGTGATTAATGGGGTTTCGGGGTTTTTAAACGGCGCCCGGTTCCTGCGGGAAATGACCTCCTTTCTCAAAGGCAGCTGTTACTGACATTAATAAGTTGCACAAAGTTTTAGTTTCCGTGTTGAAGCCGTTTACAGAATGGACCGTTCAATTAACCGAAGGAAACTTTTCGGGCACTTCCAAAAATTTATTTTATTATAATGGAAAGCATAATATTTTTAATTATACTGATTAAAAGACCAAGTCAGAAGTAAACAGTCAAAAGAAAAGAGAGAACATTCAGCGCTTTGGAAGAAATTTTATTTTCCCCCTAAATATTGAAGCAGCTTGCCATACATTTGTGAATGATATAGTGTTTTATAGGTGGTGAGTGATTTTGTGTAGTTGTGTATAGTTGGTGTGTGTGTTTGTCTAAGGTAGGTTGTGTAATATAAAGTTAAATGACTGTGTGTTTGCTTCCACAAGCTACGTTTAGTTCTGCACCATCTGTGTTGACTTGACTGGGGAACACTGCAGTAGTGCTCTCTCTCTCTCTCTCTCTCTCTCTCTCAATTCTGAATCAAGAGAGAAAAAAACTAAATTCAAAACAAATGAGACTTGAAGGTGCTTCACTTTTTCTGCCAGTCATCTTGTCTCTCAGTTCTCTTGCAGTAGCATTCAGGTTCAATGCTAGGCTTGTGCGTTGAAAGATTTATATTAGTCTACATTTGAATTTCGAAAAAGACACTTTACACTTTGGTCACGGTAGCAACCAACAATGTTACAAAAAAAAAAAAACATTTATTAGAGATGCGGTGAAAAATCAATTAAGTGATATAAAATTTTGGATTTATATACAGTGAAACCTTGGATTGCGAGTAATGCGGTTTGCGAGTGTTCCGCAAGACGAGCAAAGATTTTTAATACATTTTGACTTGGAAAATGAACAAATCTTGGTTTACGAGTACCGAATATCATGTATCACGCATGCGCTTCTTGTTTTGATGCCGAGCGTCACGTGATCACAACTGTGCTAACGGTTTTTCTCTCTCTTGCACTGCGAAATTGTGGGTAGTCGTCCCCCCTGCTGGGTCTTAGTGCAAGTCTCTTACTGGTATAATCAACATCCGTGCACGCGTGTACTGTTTACTAAAACACTGTGACCACGTGTGTGTGCGTGAAACATATTTTATTTTGTGTTTGTATGTGTGTGTGTACAGCGTGCGTGATGAATAGTCTCATTAGAGAGGTTAAAGACCCATTTTCTCTCTCTGTATCAGCCTGCTCTTTGTGTCTGTGCACACACACACACACACTCTTTTTCTCTGCTCTACACAGATACACTGCTCTGTCGCGGTTCTTTTCCAAGGTAAAGTACAGGTTAATTTGTTTTATTCTTACTTTACAGCAGTGATTTCTTGTTTATTTTTTTGCGATACCAATTGAATCGGCACCTCATTTCTACACACACATGCAATAAGGAGGAATGTTTAAATTGATTTTTTTTTTTCAATACTGTGCAAATTAGGTATAACGCTGCAAAGCAACAAACTATTGGTTCGAGCGATTCCTCCGACACTTGTTTCTTCAGTGTTTAGTCCGATATTACTTCAGCTCATACCTGTAGTTGAAAATGTCAGAGCCTAACCCTGTGGTTAGAAATTATCTTATTTTGCAAGATCTGTAATGCACTGAGACATTAGGGAGAAGTTGTTGAAGATTGAGTTATAGTGAGCATACATGGCTCCTGTAGCATGACCGTAATCTTGCTTTGCCAATCTGACCACGAAAACATGAAACTCAAGAATGTCACACAGTGCACACCCACAAACTTATTTATTTAGTGGAAAATACTGTAGGGTTGCAAATTTTTTCTTAACCATCAGTCGAACACAATAAGAGTCCGTAATGATCAATCTATACTTATTACATATATAAAGTGGAAATTTTGCTTGGCCTGCCGCCGGTGTAGCAGGCGTCCCTCACCATGTAACAGTAGTCAGTGTCATCATCACCTTTTATGTCACTGTGAGGTAATAATCTATCTGCTGAAACATGGGAGCAACACGAGGAGCGGCAACAAGTTGACCGCACACTCCATTTGCAGATAACTGTAGTACAGTATGCGGGCGCCAGGTTCTGCACGGGGCGGAGTCAGAGGTACCTTCTAGTCATTAATAGTTAATGCGAATCAGACGGGTTTTTCCCTCTTAGTTTAAATTGTATTGAAACAGTTTTAGCGGAACAATATTCAGTGTTTTTCGATGCACACATTCAGAATAGTCCGGCCCCTGCTCAGCTGTGCGCATGAGGTGAGCGATCGGTTTTGGGATGGAGCTCACCGTGACAACAAAGATGGCGGAAGTGGATTGTAAGCAGGCCGACCCAATCAGGCATTCACGAGGAACCAAGACTAATGGAGACCATGCGTTTCAAATAGGTCATAGCAAGATTGTAAGAAGCCTGGCTAGAAAGCTGATGTTCGATTACAAGGGTGTTTTAACGGACGAGTTAAAATTTGCATCATTTTAATCGCTTAAATTTCATAATGGCAATTATTCAATTAACGATTAATCATTCACATCTGTAGTAGAACAGTATTTCATGGACTCTGTGATATTTTCACATAGTCTTTGCCAACTCTTTGCGGTAACATCTGGATGAAAAAGTTACTCAGCTCTATGGACCTTCTCTCAATCCTATGCTTTTTGTTACCCCTCACCCCTTTCTCTCTCTTTCTCTCTCTCTCACTCACACACACTCTTTCACTAGCCCCTCTACCCAGCTGCCACGTAGGCGATCCTGCTTTGCAGGATCTGTGCACGGCTGTGGAGTGTGTGCAGACAGGCTTGTACTGAGTACCGAGTGACCTCACACACACACACGCACGCACACACACACACACACACACACACTGCAGCTCTTCCCTGCTCCATGAACAGCTGCAACAAAGCTACACTCTGTTTAAGGTGGAAACACAGCAGTGTTGATGGAACTTTAAATGTGTGTCCTTCAAGACGCGTGTCTTTCCTCGAGTCTAGTAAAATCAGCCTTGACGTTTTCTCTTTCTCTCTCTCTCTCTCTCTCTCTCTCTCTCTCTCTGTCTCTCTCTCT
>JAOVVA010000001.1:21548310-21558373 GCA_028565275.1 Leiocassis micropogon
CTAGTAAAATCAGCCTTGACGTTTTCTCTTTCTCTCTCTCTCTCTCTCTCTCTCTCTCTCTCTCTGTCTCTCTCTCTCTGTCTCTCTCTCTGATGCTTCTTTCTCATCCACACCCTCATTTTGGATGAAATTTGCACTAGCTAGTAGCGAAGTGGCAGAAGCCCAAGAATTTCCTGCAGGAGATCACGAAACGGAGACACGAGTTCAGCAGGAGGGTGGAGAGACATTTGAATTGAGATTTCCTTAATTTCATGTAAATTATTTATGACGCAGTAAAGTTATGAATGCAAATGGCGGGCCCTAGTAAAATCTTAAAACTCTCGTAATAAAATCCTTTAGAACGAGGTGTTTGACGTCTCCCACAGGGGATTCTCTGTTTACCCACATCGACAGGATTTGGCATGCAAATTACTGGCAATTTATAGCCGTGGTTTCATCTTTTCCTGGGTTTTGTAAAAGTTTGTACGCCCACAACAGTAGCAGGCACTTTACATCCACAAGAGAGATACCTGGATTGTGTGATTTGATTCTTTTTTTAATTTCAAATTTTTTATGCAGGGTCTTACACATACAGTATACATCATCTCCTGCCTTTAAGGGTTCACAGTAATAAAACCACAGCGAAATGGCTCCGTCAGCCTGGGGACAAACCTGGCCACCCATAGAAGATCGTGTTTGCTTCATGGGAGACTGCAGCTTCTGAAAGGAAGGCTGTATCTAGAGTCTCTGTTCTGCTGTCTTAAGGCTTTAATCAACAATTGGGGCAGTGGCGACTCAAACCCTTAAGGCTCCGGGTTACTGATCGAAAGGTCAGAGGGTTCAAGCCCCAGCACCACCAAGGGCTGTTGATGACTTTAGCAAAGCACTTAACCCTTTCTGCTCCAGAGGCGCTGTAACCTGGCTGCCCCTGCACTCTACACCTAGAAAATCAATGTCCTTATGCTGCATTTCAAATACCAATGTGACAGACCTTTTCATCTAAGAGCCAAAGGGTTACCCAGAATGCCTGTTGTAATGACAGGAAACCTGTCTGCATGAAGGCAGGGACTTGCACCAGTCACATTTAGCTCAGGGTGGATATCCATGAGGACTGGTGTACAGATTCATGCCTTCCTCCTGTCCCCTCACAATAAGCTTGTGATCCCGGAGTCAGGGAAGTGACCCCGATGATCCAGGCTGACTCCCTGCCCCATCCCTCCCCCATTTATAATTGTGGCAGGGAAGTAATAGACAGCGGGGCAATGTCCCTAAATATACACAAAAACGTTATCACGCATGGCCATATCCTGAATGCCCTCTGACAGAAGGCCACATTATCCTTTCTCACACACACACACACACACACACGCACGCGCGCACAGAGTCTGTCTGGGTTTCATGTGGCTTTCCAGAATGAGGCGTCACTTCCTGTGCCACAGCCCTCAATCTCTTTATTTTAGCCTCATCATGTTTTATGGTTTTAGGTTTTACCCTCCCCACCTCTTTCGCTGTCTTTCTCTTTCATCCCTCACTTCCTCAATCTTGCCTTTATACCTGCTTGTCTTACAGCTTTTTAGCTTTCCTTTTTCTTCCCTTTTTAATTTTTTTTTTTATCATCAAGGGTGCTGTTGGCAGGCTGCCAACAAAAAGACTGCTCCAACATGGTGTGTGTGTGTGTATGTATGTGTGTGTGTGTGTGTGTGTGTGTGTGTGAGAGAGAGAGAGAGGGAGGGAGATGGAAGAGAAGCTAGATTTCAATGGAAGACCCTAAGGATGTCGAGAGAAGGCGGGAGGAAAACTTTCCTTGAAATCATGTGACCCTCCTGTTTCCCTCTAACACAGAGAGCTGCTGGTTTTCTCTCTCTCTCTCTCTCTCTCTCTCTCTCTCTTCCTGTTTAATCCGCTCCTCTTTTCTTGCAAATGGTATACTTGCTATTGCTTGTTCAAACAGTGATTTGCTTGAGGTACAGAACATGTACTTCCTGCCTGTTAGGATTTTTTTTTTCTCTTTTTATTTTTTTTTATTTTTATTTTTTTTAAATGCACCTGCTACAGATCTGTGTGACATCATCCTGTCATCCCAGACATCCTGATGTCACACGGTTTCGGAACACAGTAACCAAAAGATCATGCGAGATTAGATAATAGATGAAGGAATGTGGTGTGTTTTTTTTTTTTTTTTTTTTAAAGGTTTGTGGTGTAGTAGAGTCGGAAATAAAAAAAAGAAAAAGAATTTCAAGAATCCAGACTTTCTTAAATCAGTCAAGTTATTTACTCATCATAATAACCAGCACAGAGCTTTGACAATCGGTAATACAGACACTGTTGTGAACATTGTTTTATTGTATTAAATATTTGCTGATGTGTTAATGTTTTTGACTGAACTTTTTTTTTTTTTAAGCATCGCTATACGTTGCTGATCTCTTTTATTAAACCTGCACTGAAGGGGTTTTCCTTAATTCTGCATACTCCAGAATTCCCAGAACAGCACTGTCGCTGGACGACCGGATATTCTCAGCCCAACCTGGTGTGGCGGTGTATAGCGTGAGTGGCACACATTCACATCCCATCCCTATTTTGTCATACTTCCATTCTTCCCAGGCCAAATATGCTCAAGTCTAAAGCTGTTAAAAACAGCACTATATAACCTCAATGTCCCTGATCCTTCCATCATCTTCCTCCTTTCATCTCGTCTTTTCGGCTTCTTTTCACTCTCCTCATGTAATCTTCTTATTCAGCCCCTAGTTTCAGAGCATGCTCGACTGACATGATCAATAAAGTCAGGCAATAATCAATCAAACATCAAGCTATACAGTTTGAGGGTGTGCTTGAATTCTGGCTTCTCTTGTAAGAGTGATATCGCGCTGTCTGTCTCTCTGTCTGTCTGTCTGTCTGTCTTCAACGTTAAATTTCAGCACATGAGGGGCCTGCAACAGGTTTTGATCAGAATATAAAATTTTAAACATTTTCAGAAGTTCAAATTACTAGATTGACAGGCTGGAGGATTACTAAAATACGTACAGTGTCAATAGATCATTTGTCTAATTAATAGAGACAGAAGAAAATAGACTCTATTATGAATAGTCCTGTATAATAGAAATGCACCGGTCGATCAGGGGACAGGAATTCACTGTTTTTCAACTTAATCGGCCATGACCGATCATATTGGGCACAACTGATTCTGTGCTTCTGAGCGGCGTGACAGAAACACATTTTTATGGCATTACCTTTATAAATAATTTTGTGCATTAAAAAGCCTGTGATCTGCATTTTTATCCAAACTTCGAGCGAATTAGTCTCAAACCCACTTTTACACACGCTTACACCGGCCACAAAACACAGAGTTCTAATAAGTTTTGAAACGTTTGCATTTACATTTAGGCATTTGGCTAATGCTCTTATCTAACGCGAATTACAAAAAGTGCTTTGAAATTTCTGTCACTCGATAGATACTTACACTGAGTTACTAGGATATTAACTAAGTGCTATCAGTCAAACACAGTTGGGAAGGGTTTTTTTTTGTCTTTTTTGGTTGGGGGGGGATTAGTCCAAGTACTGAAGAAACTAGTGGGGCTAAGGGGGGGCCTAATCATTAAGGCATTGGACAGGTAGGTTAAAACACCACAACCACCAAGTTGCCACTGTTGGGCCCTTGAGCAAGGACCTTAACCCTCAACTGCTCAGATGTATAATGAGATAATGTAAGTAGCTCTGGATAAGAGCGTCTGCCAAATGCCTAAATGTAAATGTTAGAAACAGATACGCCTTGAGTCATCGTTTAAAGATCGTCAAAGACTCAGCTGTACGGATATTCCATCACCTACAGTAGGTGCCAGAACAGAAAAGAGTCTGGATGTACGTCTTCCTCGATCCCTGAGAGATGAAAGACGTTCATGCCAAAACATGACCACGTAAGAAGTTGGCACATAAACAAAAAGCTGTATTTGCCGTGCTTGCAACCGCTCAACATACCGTCAAGACATTGAAGGCATATGAGGCGGTAAAACGTCACTGTTTCTGTATAATCCTACAGGTGGTACACTGTAAACTACTCGCAGATCAGCATCCCGTGTGGTAGGAGTGAATTCGTGCTGCACAATTACATAAAGAAATTTAAATGTTAATTGTTTTTGTATTTGCAGTAATTTTGTATTGTTTAAATGCTGAACTTGGTTTTTATATGTTATAAGGAATTTCAGTGTTAAAGCTGTTGAATAAAGCGAAGATCTTAAACCTAAACTTTTTCTTTAAAAAAAGTTTTTAAAAAAAGACAATTTCAAGGTCTTAAAATTGTAACCAAATCGGAAAAAGTTAATTAAGATATTTTTAAAATATTGATACTTGCAGAATTGCAATATTCATTGAATCAGTACCCAAGTGTTGTCATATCATCTATTCAGTGGTCACTGGTGATTGCCATAACTACTAATATTAACCAGACAGCTGTCTTTATATTATGAAGCACAACAAAGCATTTCATCTAAGGCTATTGGTTGAGTTCCATGTAATTTCAATATAGCTATACTAGAGTTTGACCAAATTGCATCTGAAATAATAATCTTGAGTTATGATTATAAACCACTCAGGCTTTAGACCCTCATGTCAATGTTCATTATGTACTTTATTATTAGTATTTTTTTTTTTATAGTGTACTTTCACAGGGAAACGCATTTCATACATATCTGTTTTTGTTTTGCCGTCAAGCTAATGTAGACTTTAATGAGAGGCTTTTTCTTGCATCGTCTGGCACCTGCACCAACAGGCTAAGGATGTGACTCTCGGTCTCTTAGCAACAGCCAGAAACAAAACATCACACGACATGTGATGGAAAGTGGAAGATAAACAAATGATTTTCAATTCAGTACGACAGAAAAGCTAGGAGGCTAGGCTAGCACCTAAATTTATTACAAACTCCTGTTTCTCTTTGTTTTTGTCTCTCTGTTTCATTTGTGTCCTTTGCTGTCTTTCTCTTGCTATCTCTCTTATTTCCCCAAATCCCAGCTTCCCTGTCAAAACTCGTCCACAACCTACTCTAAAGACATCTGGAGTTCTAACCCAATACATTGTTCTTCTTCATAGAAGAGGAGTAACACGTATATTATTGCTGACATCTGTTTCCTGATGCTCTTTGTTGCATTTGTTTTTTTTTTTTTTCCTTGTTTAATACTCAAACCGTGGGCATGCATTCACAAGTTCTGTGTGCTCATTCAGACATGATAAGAATGACACCATTGTCTCGACAGTAGTCAGAATAATTGCTGAAACGTTAGCATATTTGAGATATTTGCAGGAATCTTGGACAGCTGTGTGGATTTACATACGGTACAGGATACCAACCCTGGTCCTGGAGTAACCCCATCTGGCATGTATTCATGTTTTCGCCACACCTGATTTAATGAAGCCGCTAATAAGCAGACCTTCTGGATTTGAAGATCATGTTAAAGTGCTGGAAAAACACTTTAACGTGTGAGGCTGGGCTTCTCCAGAACCAGGACCGGGCATCTATCTGATAGGGGAAACAATGTGTGATTATGTATGATAAGTTTTGTGTGTGTGTGGTGTTCTTCTTTTCCTCTTTCTCTCGTACTTCTCATTCCATCATTCTTCTGTTCTCCATGCAGCACGCTACAAACAGAATTAAATACTGAATTTAATAAAAATTTTAATTCATAAATCTATTTTCTACAGGTTTTTAAAAGTGCCTGTCTGTTGCAGGTTCCAAGGCACCCTGGTCCACACTACCAAGGACATGATCTAAGCAAAGGCCATGCCCCCTCGCCTGCTCTGTCTCAGGTATCGGCCCCTCCCGCCCCTACTTACCGTTATCTAAAGGGCTGGGAACCAGGCGGAACGGTGAGTGTGTCTTTGTTGTTTCCCTCATCTCAGTTATTTTAGTGTCTAAACGCTACTGGACATCAGTGATGTCATCAGCTTCATGACCTTTTGCATGTGTGACGTCATCAGTTTTCATAATGTTTTGATTCATTATCACATTGTGAACTGAATACCTGGATTCAGTTAAAGCTAACTAGCAGTATAATTTCAAAATTTAGCTTGATTTGATTATATGAATCGTATACTCGCTATACTTTGGTACTTTGATTTATTATGTGTCCTTTATTATAGTTTAGTTTTTGTTTGTTGAGTTTAAAAAACAATGCAGTGACAGTTTTATAGCTGTCTGTGTGTTCGCTTTGCTGATGAGTGTGTTTCTACAGAAAGTAATGGTTTCTCAGTCTGAGGAGTTGAAACGCCACCTACTAGATTCTCAGTGCTGACATTGTGTAATTACCACATTTACTGTAATTTCAGGATGATATGAATGCACTCAGAACTTTGCTGAGAAATTTCCCACCATTCTGTTGAAACAATGAAGCGTCTCGCATCTTCAGTGTCATAACATTTAAGTTGGCTTTTTACATCTACACCCGTGTGTCAGCACACTGTTTTTTTTACTTCATGAGTGGTAACCTTGATGTGGTAATACCTTACTGTTTTAATCCAGAACAGATCACAACAGATCCCATGTTTTTGTTTGCCAAAATTAATGTAAAAGGCGGCATAACTTTTTCTTATTAACTGATGCTGGTCATTCAAGTTGCACGTGTTGGTAGAGTAACTCCTACTCTATACAAAGGCGATATTCAACATGGTTTCCATCACACGCCATGCATTTGCACCACCGTCGAATCTAATGCTCGAAACCGCTTTGAAAATCCCCTTTGTCCCCTTTTGACTTGACTTTAATGCTGGTTCCCCTTCTTTATCTTCGTTCATCTGTGCACACTGTGGGCTTAATTACTGTACAGCTAATAACTCAGTGAGTTTATTTACAGTCCCAACTTCAATCCCTAGCTGACCTTGTTAACATGTAACTTGTCTATAAAAAAGGTTATGATTGTTTATATCGGTGTTAAACAGGTTAAATATATGGTGATCTAGTTACACTTGCATTCAGATGTGTACATACACTCATCATGAACTTGAATATCATGGCATTGCTGGGCTTGAAATAAAAAATTTCAACAGTTCAATTCTTGGGCAGAATTATACAACATATTATAGGAGAACCACAAGAGCTTGTTGTTTTGGGTTTTCTAAAATGGACCCAGTGTCAAAAATATACATACAGCACACCTAATATTTGGTTGAATGTCCCTTAGAAAGCTTTAGCTTCAGCAGACTCTTTCAGTGGTCATCAACAAACTTCTGTCAGATTCTGATTGAATATTTGACCTCTATTCTTCACTACACAGAATTGGTATTGTTCAGTTAAATTTGCTGGTTTCCTGAAACAGACCTGAAATTTAAACTTGGTCCACTGATTTCCAGTAGGGTTGAGGCTACAAAAGCTAAAAGTATCCATTTGACAACCAGCTTTGATGTATGTTTGGTGTCCTTGCCCAGTTGGGAGTTCAATTTTGTCCAACTTTCAACTGTCCCGCTGATGATTTGCAATGTACTAGTTCCCCTGGTAGCAAAACAGCCACAAATCATGATACTTAATACAGTATCAGTAGCTTTACTGTATTATGTTTTTTGGGGGTTGAGTGCCTCAACTTTACTCCTCCAAACAAACCTCAGGTCAAAACTTCACCCCAGAAGGCTTTTTCTTTTCTAACTTTAATTGGGTTTGAAGGTTTTGATTTTGAAATAGGGCTTCTATGTGGTTCCTGGGTTGATCCTGATTATTCAAACCATTTTTCTTTTAGCTGAGGGTAACTGACTGGATGGGTGGCACAGTGGTGTAGCGGTCAGCAGTGTCCTGACTTATATACATATATATATGGTGGTAGATTTATAAATGTGTATGTATGTGTATGTATGTACTGTACACTACCGCTCAAAAGTTTGGGGTCACTTTCTTACTTCCTGGTCATTCTTGATTTTTATTTCTCTCTACACTGTAAAACAATACTGAAGGTATTAATATGCAATGATCTCCTTTGAATGGTTGATATTGAGATGTGTCTGCTACTCATGATCTGTAAAGTCTTCATAACGGCTCTAGTCCAAGCTGCTGTTTAATTGGTGATTTTTGAGGCTGGTAACTCTCAATGAACTTCTGCTCTGCACGTAAGTTTTGGTCTTGTTTTCCTCTGATGGTCTTCATGAGAGTCAGTTTCATCATGGCGCTTCATGGGTTTTGCAAATGCACTTGACACAATCCTGTTCTTGCAAGAACTTTTCCAGAAAGATTGACCTCTGTGTCTTAAAATAACAACTGACTGTTGTTGTTGTTGTTACATAGTTACCTAATTCCATATGTGTTATTTCATAGTTTTGAAATCCCCAGTATTGTTGTAGAAGATAAACTAAACAAAAACAAAGAAATTTGCAAGTGATCCCAAACTTTTGAGCGGTAGTGTATGTGTATTATATACTGTAATTTTCACCCTGTGTTGATATCAGACATCTTGGGGGGAAGAAAAAAAAAAAAAAAAAAAGGGAAAAAAACCCTGAATAACTTGAACCTTGTGGTATGTATGTGCGGATCAGATGGTCCTCTGTGGCGACAGCCGAAAGACCAACAACTAGTAAAAATGGCTTGTCTACGCTTATGCTGCCCTTGAGTTGGACTTAAAATGAAACCTATAGCAACTAATTTAAATGAATCATAAGACTTAATCTGGGTCTTTTTTAAAAATTATTTATACATGTGTTTTACGGCGATTTGTGGTGAATGAATGTTTTTAGAACAGACAGATGCTCGTAAGAAAGTGGGATAATGGGATTGTAGATCTTTCACCGTGTCCGTGGTCATGTGCCTTTGCCGCAAGAAACGCTGCCAGTTAATAATAGTCTTCAACTGCTTCTGCTTTAACAGTCAAACTACCCACCCACAGCACACGCAAGTGATGATGATAGAGACAGGTTCACGGCCATGGTTCGCTTAGCTTTATTTTTGCAGTTAATCATCTCAGCCAATACACATGGATATAGATGAGACTTCCCTGACCATGAGGATTATAGCCACATATCCTATATTAATTTCTTTAAAAAAAAAATCTTATATATCTGCTATTCCTTTGAGTTCTCCTACTTAAGAGAAATGTTTTTTCTCTTGTGCTCTCTGTATGTCTTTCTGTCTAAATCGCACACTGTCTCTGTGTCTCCAGCCCTCCTACAACCCCACACAGAATCCTGGCTCTGCCTCCCTCATATATTCTCCACAGACACAGCCAGTGAATGTACAGCCTCCCAGTCGGCCCGTAAGTACAGCTAAAGTTTTTTTTGTTGTTTTTTTTTCTCAAAAAGCATATATTCTGGACGTATTCCCCAATCTGGGTTTCTGAAGTAATGCTTCTGTAGTCTTACCCCTGAATGTCTCATGGGTGTTGAGTCTTAGGATAAAATATGGATAGGGGATCATCTACAGGAGAATGCAGGTCTAAATACCGTATGAACCATATATAAAAAAATGAATTTTAATTGCGTCAGATCCCACAAACCACTTTAGAGACCCATTTTAAGCAGACTTGTGTAATTTTTTTGGTTTTGACATGGTACCTTTTTTTTTTGCTATATGTTATACTATATGACCAAAAGTATGTGAACACAAGACCATAACACCCATCCTCAAACAGTTGTCAAAAACCTGGGAGCACAATTTTATACGATTGTATAGTCTTTCTATGCTTTAGAATTAAAGGTTTCCCTTCACCAGAACTGCAAGGCTTCAACCTGTTCCAGCAAGCATTTTGAGCTCTGTGATTAACACACACTTCCTGGAAGCCACACCCCCTTCCCCATACACTTTCACTTTGTCATAGTAAATGAGAAGAAAGCTTTGAGTTCATTAATATGAAATTATATCATACCATACCAAGTCTATATATATATATATATATATATATATTATACACACACACACACACACAGTACTGTGCAAAAGTCTTAGCCCCCATATTATATGCTGTACAGATTTTGTTATATATGTTTATCATGTCTGCATAATTATATACAAAATCATTCAGTATTTTCATATATAACTTAAAAAATAAGTAACAAAGTTACCAGAAGAACTCATATTCTCCAGCAAGCTCAGTAAAACCTAACAACTATTTTACTTATAGTACTGTGC
>JAOVVA010000001.1:21558473-21571901 GCA_028565275.1 Leiocassis micropogon
GTGTGTATATATACAGTATATATACTGTTTATATACTGTGTGTGTATGTATGTATGTACTGTATGTATGTGTTTTTTTTTATATATATATATATTTATACACTGCCTTGGCAAAAAAAAAAAACAGTTTCTAGTACTACTATTAACGGACATACTAGTAACTGATAACGAGGCTAATTCTTGTGTGAAAGTTATTTCCTCATGCTCTCAGAACAAGACTCTCAGTTTAAGTCCTGGAATATTTCTGTGCCCCAATTGATGTGATAACCTGGTCATTCAGTATATTCAGACCTGACCAACACCCCCAGATCATAACACTCCAGGGGTCGTGCAGTGGGCACTTGCATGATAGGTGCATCACTTCACGTGCTTCACTTCTTAAGCTGACGTTCACTCTGATATAGAGTCTATTTGGACTCATCAGACCGCATGACATTTTTCCAAAGTCCAATCTTTATGCTCCCTAGCAAACTGATTAGCCTCATTAGAATGTGGTTACCTCATGGCCTCAGAGCTGTTAATCCTGGGAGTTCTTGTCACACTGTCCGTCTGCAAATGCTCTTCATTTCTAAATAAATGATAAATAAAACTTGTGGAACATTTCTGCTTTTTTTAATATATATATATGTATATATGTATATATGTATGTATATATGTATATATGTATATACAGTGTATACATACACTGTATATATAATAACCACACGTTTACCACACGTTTAAGTGATCTATGTGATTTAAATAATCTATAATACTGCTTATTTCTCTGAATCAGTTGGCCAGTGCACAGTTGATATTGTTAAACTCTTACTTGTTAACGATGCTCAATTCTTTTTTTATTTAAACATTTTTTTTAATACTACAGTTTCTTTACAATTCATTAGTTCATTGTAATACTTTTTAATGGATCAGCTAAAAAAGATTTACACAAGCCTAGAGTACATTTAAAGCTTTGCTCTGTGAAAGTAATTAAAGTACAATTATGTACCTCGAATTCGTAGGTATTGAAGTTACAAAAGATAATTCTACCACTTTAGAATCGAGGAAAAGTATTTTTTTTTTCTCTCTATGAGCGTGGGTGGTAAAATTTGATTCTGAAGCGTGCCTGAAAAGATGATGAATTTCATGTCACTGCGCGAGATGCTGAAAATATGAATTCCAAAAACCATTATGAGCACTGATGTGCCTCTCTTGCGTTAGATTGGTGTTGAGGAGCATCCTTTATGTCTATTCTGTTCTTCATGTGAAGTTTTTAGTTCAGATCAAATAATAATGGATGAGTTTTGCAGTATTTTGGAAACCACTACAGTAACAGTTCCATACAGCAGAGCATATTTGTCAGTGTTTTTTCCCCCCCCTTTTTCTTACTTGTGAAACTGTAATGTTGAGGTAATTAATTGTATAATGTAAGTATATTTTAGTAAAATATATGTGTGTATGCAGCAATGTAACAATATGATAATATTAATCAACATAATATTAATCTTAGTGAAATAATATAGAAGTAGGTAGAGAGTATGACGAGTCATAAAACATACTGGGTTCACTTAGAGGTGAGATAAGAAAAGCAGACAGAGTATGAGACAGGTCATAAAACCTAAACAGTAAGGTCATGGGTAGTGATACTCAGTGGACAGTGTGTACCCAAAGTACATGGGTAAAAAACCCTAAAGTGACCCAGACATGAACTGTACTTATTTTATAATTAGCTGTCATGTGTATGACAAATAGACAAGATAAGGCGCCAGGTGCCGGACTTGGCAGAGACACGAGGACACCTAATGAAGGATTGAAACGTGTTGGATACACATGCTACACATGCTACACGTGCACCTGCAGTCACGCATACATGTCTAAGTAAGAATATAGACAAATAACCAAAAGTCTTACGAAGTTTTACGAATACTGAGTTTAATAAGAATAGACACAAAAATAAACTAGTATGTGCATCTATATAATACCAAACAAGGAGACGCTTACCCATGGTCAGTCTCTTGACAACTGTAGAATAAACAAGGAAAAACCAGTAATGTATAGTAAAAATATGCACCGCCCTGTTATTTTTTATAAACTAAACCAATGAAGTGTGAAGATGATGGGAAGGAATTTGCAAGAAAAAGTAAATTATAGTGGGAAAAAATTTAATCACTTGGTACAGATGACGTAGGTAGTCGAGGTATATGACAACTTAATATGGTAGAAAAAACTTAACCATAATGGGTGAATTTATTGAAAAAAGTTAGATTATAATGGGTTAAAACTTTAGTAAGGAATGGAAAAAGAAGTACAGAGGAGGGGACAAGGTGTGCATCCCTCCCCTTGAAAACTGTATATAATGAGCCTACATGTAACTGTCAGACAGTCTGCTCTTGATGATGCTTGGATTTACGACCTAAGCATGACAAGTGCGGCTCACTTAGGTATTATTGCTGCAATAAATCCTGCTTACTTCATCCAGATCTGCAGTCCTGAGTCCTGAGTCGTTCTTTGGTCCTTTTGACTAGAGATACAGCTTTCGTTTAATGTTTTATAATTGGGTAACATTAACAAACGGAAGACTAAAAATCTCCCACAATATGTTTAACGATAATAAGCATTAGCATTTTAAAACCGTACTCCCAGCAGACACCACAAGAAGAGCCAGTAATTTTTCAGCTTGCGTTTAGCACCTCTGATTTGGAGCGTGTGGCGGAAATCCTTTCTGTTGTGTGGAATCGACCATGTGTCTCTGGCTGCTTCTCCTTCTGCTGTCAGATACAAACCTCATTAGCACCATGCTGAGATCTTCCAAGAGAACCGTCTGCACTCACTGCTGACGAGCGTGTGTGTTTGTACATGTGGGAGGAAACGAAACTCTCCCCCTCTTCCTTGTTACAGTTTTGACCGTGTTTAAATGGCTGCACAGTCACCGTTCTGCACAGTGTGTATCTCTCTATCATATACTAATCTCTCGTTCTCTTTTTTTTTTCTTCTTCTTTTTTTTCTTTCTCTCTCCTTCTCTTCGGCTGCCGCTGCATCGTTCTGTCTCCATCAGTTTGTGACAGGGCCTCGACCCACCCACCATCAGGTAATGTCCCATCTTATAACACAGTAAATCACATGTCTGTATTAATGTGCTTGTTCTGGCATAGTAACGGTTCAATAGTCACAGCTAAAGTAATTTAATTAAATATAATTATTGACGTATAATAGTTAGGCGTTTGGAAGGAGATCCAGCGTCATCACTGTTCACTGAGTTTTTTTTGCCATGACTGTGTCACGCTGTGTTTTTATCTATACATACATACATATACAGTGGCAGCATGTACAGTTTCCGCATTTTGTGTTTCACACTCTGTTTAAAATACAGTAGAACCTTGGATTACAAGCTTTATTTGTCTCGGAAGCAGGCTCGTATTTCAAAACACTTGTAAACCAAATCAAATTTTCCCATAAGAAATAATGAAAACTCAAATTATTCGTTCCACAGCCCAAAAAATTATTACATAAAAATATTTAACACAAAATATAAAGTAAAAATAAAACAAATTAACCTGCACTTTACCTTTTAAAAAAAAGTAAAAATAAATCCCGACAGATAAGTGTTTCTGTTTGTGCACGCAGGCACTGTGTGTGTGTGTGTGTGTGTGTGTGTGTGGGTGTGAATCTAAAGTAATGAGCCCCTCCCCCTCCCCCCCTTCTCGTCTTACACAGTTATCCTTCCTCCACTCTTTCCACACACACGCGCTCTTACAACGGAAACACTGTTTTATCAGAAAAATAAACAAGAAATCTCTCTAATGATACTCAATTGAGCGACACACTAACAGAATCACTGCTGTAAAGTAAAAATAAAACAAATTAACTGGGACTTTACCTTCAAAAAGAATCGTGACAGAGCAGTGTTTCTGTGTAGAGCAGAGAGAAAGAGTGTGTGTGTGTGAAGACGAAAGTAGTACGGGTGTGTGTGAAGGCGAAAGTAGGAGGGGTGTGTGTGCGTGTGTGTGCGTGTGTGTGCGTGTGTGCGTGTGTGTGCGTGTGTGTGTGTGTGGGGCACGGTGTCCAATGACGCACACAGACAAAGAGCAGGCTGAGCCTTGAGCAGAGAGAAAAATGGATCTTTAACCTCTCTAATGAGACTTGCTTTTGCTTTACACGGGCGCTGTACACACACACGCATACAGACACAAAATAAAATGTTTTACACACACACACACACACACACACACAGACGTGGTCACAGTGTTATAGTAAACAGTACACGTGTGCACGGATGTTGATTATATCAGTGAGAAACGCGCACTAAGACCCAAAATTCCTACCCACAATTCCACAGCGCAAGAGAGAAAAAACGTTGGCTCAGTTGTGATCACGTGACGCTCGGCGTCAAAACAAGAAGCGCATGCGTGATGCATGATACTCGGTACTCGTGAACGAAGACTTGTTCGTTTTCCAAGTCAAAATTTATTAAAAATCTTTGCTCGTCTTGCAAACCGCGTTACTCGCAATCCGAGGTTTCACTGTACTGAATATAAAACTTTATTGAAGCCTGTAGTTAGCTTAGAGAGCCAGAAAACACATCCGGGACGAGGAATTAGCTTTATTCTGGCAGTATTAATCATCGACTGTACACAACAGTGGCCTGTGACCTGCCATGCCTGTACTGCATGCCATGCTGTCTTGCATGAGAAATTAAAAAGTGACCAGAGTTCATCTTTTTTTGTTTATAGTTGGGCGACAGATTGGAAAGAGATTTTTTTGAAAAGGTTAGCAGAGCTATACATTTTTTCTTAGGTTTTGCTCATATTTAAATAAGTTTCTATTGACATCTATAATTGACAGATGTATTTCTTGGATTCATTGGTTTTGTTTTGAGGGCCCCTCTCGAGCATCTCTATCCACTACCACTCTGACTGCACTGGGCGGGGCTTCCTCACAAAAAGGAAGTGGTGGTTCTTCTGTCACTGCAGAAACCGAGTCATCCTTACAGGATATTAAGGTACCCTCACTGTTAGTACTTTATCTGCCTCATGCACACTTTAGTCATTTTATGATTTTATTTATCCAGTAAGTTCTTAAGGTATTAGTAAAAATGGACAAGAAATTATAATCCTGTGTCCTAAGTATTTGAACCGTCGCTACATGCTAGTATGTTGGGGTGCTTAGCCATAGGGTCTCAGACAGCTAACCTGGAGGATCTGATAGGCAGCAGACACAACACATTAGCTTAACTACCCCCCTGTATATTTCCTAATTTTGCCATATACAGTATTTTAGACTTCCTCCTTTTATGTCTTAGTTTTTTTTCCAAGATGGGAGAATGAGATACAGACAACGAAAGTACATCCATCTCTTCATATAGAAGGCACTGGAGACATCCAGAAGGAAGTGGAGACTTTGCGCTGTTAATATTGCTTTTGTTTTTTGCAAGTTTTTGTCCTCACCACTCTTTATAAAGGCCAGCCATTTGAAGCGTCCTGGCTTTTTGGACCAATGCCTTGACTTTGATATTGTACCCTCAAGAATTTTAAAGATCCATTTAAAAAAATGAGAACTATCTTACACATTACAGTGATTATGTTTACTTTATACAGTTTGTTAATGCTTTACATTCTGTTCTTTACTGTTTCTTTACTTTCTCATTATAAATTAATGGATTAATTAATTTACTTGGAATTTATGTATTCATACCATAAAAAAATGTAGGTACATTTTTATGCATATTTATTTACATTATATTTATTTATATTACATTTACATTGGCCAATCAAAAAGTAGTTAGACACTAATACTTTGTTCAGCCTGTTGTAGCTTTGATCCCGGTGTGCAGTGCGGTGTCCAGTTCATGTGTGAAAATGATTCCTCATGCTCCTAGAACCACTTTTTCACAATCTGAGTCCCGGAATGTGCCCGTGCCATCGGGGAAGAAAAACTGCATAGATTTGATAACCTGCTCTTTTAAGTACATTCAGGCTGTCAGCAGTCTTCATTTTATTGCTCCCTAGCAAACTGAAGCCTTTTTTTTTCACTAACAAGTAGTTTTCTTATGGACGCACATCTGTTTAGTCCCAGCCATGTGAGTTCTCATCACATTGTGTGTGTGGAAATGCTCTTACTTTGACTATTAAACATGGCTCTGATTTCTACTGGCCATTTTTTATTATGCAACTTCAAGTGAATTATCATTAGTAATTTTTTTCCAACTACATTTCTCCAATGTATTGGACAGTTCTTAACCCAATTCCAGTAATTTTAGCAATCTACTTAGTTTTCTTTGCCTGATGCAGGATAAAACTTTGATTATTTTGAAATGGCAACTTTTACCAACCAGAACAGACATACCATGTTATAATAAATAAGAATAGTGAGAATAGTAGAAGACTATTAAAGAAGAATAGTAAAAACAAGAGTAATACATTTTTTCCCCCCCGCATTTATATATTTTTTTATTTAAAAAAATTGCCATCTTTTATTATTTATCCAGGGTATAGTGTGTACTTTTTTTCCCATGGCAGTATAAACCTAATTAATTGCTATTCAAAAATGTTTAAATAATGTTTTTGTTACCTATAAAAGTGGACATAAATGTAAATGAGTTTCCTGGACAACTAACACGGTGTTCCAGCTCTGTGCTGTGCTAATGTATATGTGGAGTGCAGGTGTTGTTTTACGGTGTGTATGTATTGTGCTCTGTGTGAAACCCCTCTCTGCATAACTGCTCTAATGTGGACTCGGCTGATTCCTGAAAGTCAGTCCACTATACCCTACTCTAGCACTTTAATCAGCAAATGTTAACATGGGTTTCGTTCAACATACTTTCATTTCGAGGGCAGTGTGATATTTGCCAAAACAAAATAAACAGGAAATAAGATCTGAAGATCAGTGACTCACTTTTTCCTGTAGGACAGATAATACCTACTGTATATGCAAGAATTTATTGTAGCTGTATACAGTACTCTGCACTTGATTAAAACTAAGCTTTTGAAACACTTGAAAGGCAATCTGGAAAATCTTCAGTTTACAATTGAATGTAAAGTTTACTCTTTATTGTGTAAATTACTCTTACTTGTGTAATGTTTACCCTGTGGAATGTGGTTTTACAGGTCTCAAGACATGACATTATTTGCAAATCTTTCTGTCTTCTGTGTGTCACATCGTCACTGTTTTATGTTAAACTAATTAGCAGCTCGCTCACTCTCAGTCTTCCATACTGTTTATTTAGGAGATTCATGAACTTAAGGATCAGATCCATGATGTGGAGGCCAAGTACACACAGAGTCTCAAGGATCTCAAGGTACATTGCACAGTCAAGCGGCCAAAACACAGTACTGGTGCTGATTTTATTAAATTTTTTGTTACACATATAATGCAGAAAATGTGTGTGGCCAAAGAAGCTACTACTGAAGTTTATGAATGGAAGTGACCACTCTTGCTTCCCTAAAAATTTCAAGTTGTTAACTTCAGCCGTTTTGGAGAGATGATTTTATGTGTCCCAAAAATGGCCATTATTCAGCAGTTTACTGTCTCGCTTCAAACCATCCAAACCCATTAATATTTCTTTGAGTATTGATACTAAAATTGGTATAAGCTTCTAGAAATATATGACCTATGAGCATTTCGTGCAAAATAAAAGATTTTTTTCCAAAAAAATCTGTAGTGTCCATAACCGTGTCCATAACCATGTCAAATTCATGTTGCAACATCTTAACAATTTAGCATTTTAGAATAATACACTTTTTCAGATTTATGTCTTTTTATGTAAAATCTATAAATTGGCCAAGTTTCATCTGAATGACAGTTAAGATCACTGAAAGATTTGAATAAAAAAAAAGCTATGCACACAAACAGAAAAGGGCATAAAATTGTATTTAGCAAATGTGTTTCTTTTTATCTGATATAAAAATATAAATGTGTACTGTATGCATATTTACAAAAAACGAAGCATGGATCAGGAGATAAGAAGCATTATGAAAAATTGTGTTATATGATCCTATCTGAAAATTTACTTTTTTACCATGGGTGAGATAAATTTTTAGCACTTATACCGTGTTTTGGCTGAAGGCAATGCAAAAACTAGAGCATGTTAAACCTGCAATATTTTTTGTGTAGAGATTTGTATGGGGAAGCCATTTAAGTGGCAAACAAAGTAGCATCCATATACACATTCAATCATTTATCATTATTTAATTAAATAATAATCATTATTTGATTTTAACTCCAGTGCTTTAGTAGACTTCTTAAATCACAACTTGTTATAGAGTTTAGGTATAGACCTAACAGTATAGGTGCTAACTGCAGGTCATATTAATGTGATATTACACAGTGATGTTCAATGCTTTTCACACTGTAGATCTCTGCTTATGTTTTCATTGTGTCACTTTCTATTTCCATTTGAACGTGTGTGCTTGTGTCTAATCAGTGATCATGCTTTTATACAATTTTTAGGACTCTTTGGCAGAGATGGAGATGAAATATCGCAAGGCAATGGTGTCCAATGCTCAGTTGGACAACGAGAAATCTAATCTGATGTATGAGGTGGACACTTTAAAGGACTCGCTGATGGAGTTGGAGGAGCTCCTCGCTGAGACTCGGCGAGAGTGTGAGGAAAGATCTAAGGTATGGTTTTGCTCTTAATGTTTTAAGAGTTCATTAAATTGAGTAAGGTATAAATAGATCATCATAAAGTGAGGTTTAATGTCTATTTATTTAATACAGCAATTAGCCAGCTCTCACTTCTCCTTTAGAATAATTGTTATTGTGATATAACTCAGAGTAGCATGGGAAGTCCAGCTCTCTGTTAGAATTTCTTTCCTCTGTAGAAAGGTCCAAGACTTAAAAACAAATATTAATTGATTAATAAATTATTTTAATGGAATTGGACATTATGGCTCTAAAACTTAAAACAACTTTCCTAAGCCACTGCTTTTGGCTTAAGAAAATAGTTGTAGGTACAGAAGGACCTTTAGAAGGCAATGAAGCTGTCACTTGCTTAAGTTATTTCCTTAGCTTGCACACTGATTTGTGGAAGAGGGATAGAAAATGATTTTAGCTTTGTTGTTTGATTTCATGGTAGTTTTTCAGTGGGTCCTTTCTTTACAGTAGTGGTGGAGATAAAGGCTCATGTTGCTTGTTTAACAGTTGTGTAGAGCATTGTTGCTTTCTATAACTTACAGATAGTCATGGAATTGTCAGCAACAATTTTTTTTGATAATAATAATAATAATGATAAAATTTTAACAGGGCTGAAATTCTGCCACACAATGACTTTAATGCAGATTAAGCTTTTTTTTCTTTGGATAAAATGGTTGCTGTCTATTAGAAGAGCAGAGAGGATAGGAGACATTCATATCACCCTGGGATGCTGAGGGCAGTGAGGGATGCGTCAATGTGGCATCAGTACATAGACAGAGGCTACTCCCACTACTGTGGTGAATATCTCGCACCAGCTGTGCCTTTTTTTCCCCACTCTACCCCATGTCCATGTGCTTTTCTGTGGCCCACAGCATTAAATACTGCATCGACTCTTCACACTAATGTAAAGTGAGGAGCATGCAGCAATTTAGGTGTGTCTGCAATGAATCAGGACACATTGCTGTACTCCGTACAAATGTAAAAATCATTGTAACGGGTTCGACACATGTTGCACTAGAAGCGCCATAAAGCACGAACACGAGGCGAGGTCTTACGGGGAAAAGGGTAATTTATTTAGGCAAAATAGGGAAGGAAAGGGTTAAATAAGGGAGGATGGAAAGAAAGGGAAGGAATTATGTGATGTGCAGGTCTGGTGGGCAGTGCCCCACTGGCATGCTTTCTCCGGCTGGGAACAAGGGCTGCGACGTGTACCTTCTTGCGGCCTTTTTCTCCTCTGTGGCAGGGTTAAGATATCCGGCTCCGTTGAGAGCTGAAGATCCGCAGGATCTCCGGCAGTGAGTTCTTATTGCAGCGATCACAGGCTCATTTCCACTCACCTCTTTGAAGTCCCTGGGGCTTGTTCCATTGCCCCGTATCCATGACACTCGTCCGTCTTGTAGCGCATGCGCGTCACACTCTCCGCCCAACAGACCCCGAGCTACACTCCCGCTGTGTTTTATAGCGCGGGGAGAAGCCCGGGATCATTAATGGAGATAGGCACGGCTGGTGAGCTATTTCCACCAGGCCCCGTCCCTTTGCACACTTAAAGGGGTGGACGTCTAGCTAGTGATCGAGGAGCGATATTAGATTTGGGCGCACGTCCATCACAGGCACACTATGTGACACAGTTTTAATTCAGCTGCTCTTCTGATATATTCAACAACTTCAATATTTTTTCACACTTTGAACTTTGATATTCAGCATCACATATCACCCTGATTCGAGTTCTGCCGACAGGGTTATACTTCATAGTACACACAATAACTGCTGTTATTACATATCTTTAACGTCTTCGTACCCACAACACATGAAAATACAACTACGCAGCAAGTGAGTTAGCAAGAGTAGGTTAAGAGCGGTTAATTAGTTGTTGTTTTTTTTGCAGATTATGCAAAATACGCCACCACTGCTGCTGCAATAATTTCAAAGGCCAGACTTGGTGCTGCTTTCTGTAAATCTTCATACAAGGGGTCACTTTCTGTTTTCAAAAGCTTGAAAAATGTTGTTTTCTCATAAAAGAAAAAAAAAAAACCTAGTGACTGCCACAAGCTAATGATGTAAAACTGCCTGATATCATACAGTGCATACAGGATTACAGTGGCCCGCTCCCCTGCTGGCTTTTGCTGTAGAAATGAAAAGAAATAACAACAGCAACACTAGCCTTACCTTTTGTACACTCCTTTTAAAAGTTGTGCACCATCATTTCAGGAACTGGAGCGGGAGAAACATGCCCACAGTATCCTGCAATTTCAGTTCAGTGAGCAAAAAGAAACCCTGAAGCAAAGTGAAGAGCTACTGACTGTGAGTATTGTAATCATGATGGACTGAAATAGTTCTTCTAAGCTCATTTCCATTTAAAAACCTTTTTCTTATTTGAATTACTGCTTTTCACATTCTCACTTTCTTCTGTGCTTCTTCTTATGCTTCTTTCTCTCCTTACCCTCCGGGTTCCATACTGATTCACACTGCTGCCAGGAGATCCGTCATTTACACTTCAAACAAGAGGGCTTTGTTAGGGAGATTTCTGACCTTCAGGAAACTATTGAATGGAAGGATAAAAAAATTGGGGTATGCTACACGAGGCTGAACATCTATTGAGTGAAAAACAATTTAGCTCAGATTACATTATTGTCTGAACAGGCTGTAATCAAAAACACTAAGCCTGTGTTTGTTCGTGCATGTGCATGTGTGCATACTATTTCATTTTTGTTAAAACACTTGGGTTCTTCTTAGGCCTTAGAAAGACAGAAGGAGTTTTCTGATGCCATCCGAACTGAGCGGGATGAACTCAGGGATGAGGTGGTTCAACTTAAAGACATTTTAAAGGTAAATGTAAACTGGAGGCATGATGGCTTAGTGGTTAGCACTGTCACTTTGCACCTCCAGGTTCTGGTTCGATTCCTGCCTCGGGGTCTTTGTGCATGGAGTTTGCATGTTCTCCCCGTGCTTGGTGGGTTTCCTCTGGGTACTCTCCCACAGTCCAAATACATGCAGATTAGGTAATTCGGCTTCCCAGGTTGTATGTAGTGAGGGAATGAGTGTCCAAATATTGACCAGAGATTGTACAATGGTGGTAAAAATGGGAATAAATACAATGGTCACTATTGGCCTCCACAATTCATAGTGATCTACAAAGGTTCCTAGATGGATGGATAGAAATGCAAAAATATGTGGTATTTATTATATTTAATTTAAAAGTAGGTTAACATTATACATTGAATTGCATTTCATCCAGCATGTAATGTTATCATTTAAGCTAACATTGACGTTTCCTTCAACCAAGTCATCTTTCAGGAGAAAATTACTTCCACAGTTAGTGGGACTAACCATCATGCACCCTAACGTGCCCCTCATGTAATATAACACACCACTGTTATGAATATTAGGCTAAACACGTGGACTGGAATAATCATTTCACCTTTTTAAAAAATTCTGTACAGAAACATGGCATTGTCCTTGGACCAGACTTGTGCCCCAATGGGGAAGTGGAAGAAAGCGTGACCGGTGGTTCAGTCTGCAGTGCATTGCAACAGGGGAGCAGTGTCTTAGGTAAGCGTGTGTTTTCCATATACGTAGAAGTAGAATTCTTTTTACTGCTGCCGTGTGGTAGCTTAAGCTAACAGGTGCTTTTGGAATCATGCAAATCTCAGGGCTTTGGCATGTTAACTGTGATGTCTGAGCATTAACTCTCACAGCTTTATTTCCCTTTTGCTTTTGCTCTGCAATGCACTTCTATTTCTGTTCTTTGAGTGTCTCATTGTGTTACATTGTGTGTATTTTCAGACAAGCTAAAGGAGCTAAAGGTTGCATCTAAAACTTTATTTGTTCCTCATGGTAGAAGCTGTTTTTATCTGATCTGAATTTTTGAAGGTCTTACGTAAACATTAGCACTTTGAGCTGAATAATTAGCCCCCGCCCCATATTGCCCCACATATTGCTTTGGTGATATTTTAAAAGTACAACCTAGGTTAACCTCCTGGTAGAAATGACTAAGTTTTGGCCAACAATATGTAACATTCAGAAATTTGGTAATGTGGCTACACCGTAATTCCGGTAATTCACTGTAATTTGTTATGGTAGGCTAGTGTTGAATGCTGTGTACAAAAAAGCTTGCCACTGTGCTGCTGTGATCTGCTATCTCTGTGGCTTATTCTCTTCTGTAAGGAATAGTGCAGGGTATGGTTGCTTCGGTTCATGTATGATTAATGAATGTAGTACCGTGGACACCTGGATATATATATATATATATGGATATACAATATATTTATACCGTCTGAATAAAACTCCACTGTGGAAATCCCCATTCTGGTACACTTTTCTGTTCTTTAAGCTACCCTCAATCCTGAGGCTATTGTTAACTATAGACATCTGGCTCTCCCTCTCTCCCTACACCACTTACAGATATTCTGGTGTACTGTAAGAGCACCAGGTACGGTATCGTCAGTGATTCACTGACGATACCGGTTTTGGAGCTTCCCATTACATTCAAGTTGCCTTTAGTCACCAAACACATTGATACTATTAAGAGCTAAAGAACTCAGTTAAATTCACATACTGTATCCTGTGAGTTTCCCTAAAGAAGCACTCTAATAAAGTTGCATCACAAAAAATACACAACAGAGTTCAGAGCTGTGCTTAATAGTAAAGGCCATTTGCACACACATCGCTAAAACACAGCATTGGTGCCAATTTTTTATGCATATACATATGCAATTTTTTATTTTTTATGCATATACAGTACTGGCCAAAAGTTTGGACACACCTTCTCATCTATCTGTCAATGTGTTTTCTTTATTTTCATGACCATTTACATTGGTAG
>JAOVVA010000001.1:21577211-21605712 GCA_028565275.1 Leiocassis micropogon
TGTTTACACTAAATAAATATTGTTTATGATGAAAAATTACACGAAACGATTTTTATTATAAAATAAGCAATATAAAATTATACATGTTGTGTATCAAAAAAATATATAATTTATATATTTTTTCCCTATACAGCATAACAGTGTGCCTTAGTTTTTTTTTATAGTCATTTGAAAAGCCTTTTTTTTTTTTGTTTTTGCATCTGAGAAAAGGCTTTAAAATAAGAATGTATGGCACTGTAATGCACTTAATTTCTCAGTCTTTAAGCTATTCCGTGTATTGTGAATAATGACAATGTTTTTTTTTTTAATGCTGTATGCATTTAAAAAATAAAAGTAGATTTTTTTAAAAAGAAAACCAATTAATCTTTGTTTCTCTTATATATTTTACATTGCTGTTTAATTAAACAAAAATGACATTTTGTCCGATTGCTCGATTAATCGATAAAAATTTTGGTAGAATACTCGATTACTAAAATATTCAATAGCAACAGCCCTAGATATGATGTACTGTAAAATAACTCGACTGTAGATTAGACAGAGTTCCAGGGAATGGGCAGTGAGTCACCAGTATTTAAAAAATGTTAATCGACAACAGCAAAATAAGCTTTTTTTGTTTGTTTGTTTCGTCCAAAGATCATTAAATTAATAAATAAATAAATCACTAAATAAAATGTTCCTACTAATCCAAATGTTTACTAGGCGAGTAACATGTAAGTACACAAACCCTAATATTCCACTAATAATAGTATAATAGCCCAATCAGAATAAAAATGCATCACGTAAACCTCAATCAGACCTATTGCAGCACAATCTGAATGAATTTTCTATCAGAATGAGAGGGGCGGTGTAGTGCCTTGAAAAAAACATTCAATGGGAAAATATTATTCAAGTAAGATCCAAATGCGTTTGTGGAAATTCTATTCTTTCACGTGGAGGTGATGAGCTTTATCCCACCCGACTTATTTTTTGCATTCACTGTCTCCTATTTAATATGTTTAAAAAAAGTGAGTGAGTGAGCAGTTCTTTAACGGTTTGGATCCAAGACTTTGGAAGTCATTACATCCAGCGTGCTGTACATGTGACATTTATTTACAGGCTTCTAATTTCTTGCGAGCACTCGTAGCACTGAGTGACCTGGTTAATAGTCTAATGTTAGCTCCAAAGTGACACACTTTCAGCTTGGTTATGGCATGTTGGCTTCCTGAATATAACCTTGGAAGCAACATTTGCCATTTTTTAAATATAGTTTTAAAAAAACATGAATAACTAACTAAATCTGTAAACAATTATGGTGTCTTTCTATAAGCCGGCTTTCATGTGACAGAACTGTGATGTGTCCACAATAGAAATATTGCCCAAGTACAGCAGTCATATACTGTAAAAACAGTACATCTGCATGTTAATATGATCCACATGTACGGTCTGACTTTCACAATCTTGCATTTTCTCACAGTGGACAAAACTTTCGCAAAACTCTCTCTCTCTCTCGCTCTCTCCAACTTTTGTGTGTGCACAATGATTTCTGCACACCCTGACTCGTATACATTTAACAAAGCACACTGCACTGGTAGGAACACACCGCAGTAAAGCGGTGTTTAGTCCCTGCTCTCAGTTCTGTTGACATGCATGACTCATGGCTTTTTAATAGCGCCGTACACACACACACACACACACACACACTTTGGACGGTCAGCACTGCGATATGTGCTCTGCCTCTTTAACACTCAGCGTCAGCATTCTGTTTTTCTCCGTTTTCTCTCTTTCTTTCACTGTTGCTCCTGGTATAGATAAACAACTTCTACAGAACCTGCCTAAAAATCCTAAAAGGCTTCGAAGCTTTCCCAATGTAATCGTCTGTGATACCGATTGCACAATCATGTACCAGTTGTGAGTGCACACAAATCTTTATTGATTTTTTTTCTTCTCTCCTGTGCCCTTTATCCCGCCAGCTTCTCTCTCTCTCTCCTTATCGCCTTAATTCTGAGCAAGAATTTTTTTTTCCGTCGAAGTCTCTTTGAAATGCACAGCATGTGAAAAGCCCTTGGAAGACTTAACCTATGACCTTTTAGTGCGCCACCAACACAATGATGTGGGTAGTTAGTAGGAGCCTGCTAATTGCTGCCGTAAAAGTGGCAAACAGGTCGATTCCTGTCCCGCACAGACACACGTGCACGTACTTGTTCTGTGTATTTGTCTCTTGCTGCTCTCTGCTGATCAGCTGCAGCGTTGATTTCAGTATAATTGCTTCACGTTCACTAAACTCATCAGGGAGTGTCCAGGCCTCAGCATGAAGCCAGTCCTTCAGACTTCCTCAGGTTTGTATTCCTTAATGAGTGTTGTTTTTTATGTTGTAGGGTCATCACTTTCTCTGCCAAGATTTGTACATCTCAGCTAATCTCACTTCCTTTCAACACACATAGCGCTACAAGACTCTGCAGTTGTATGATGAGTTACAGCCCATCGTTTCGCTTCCCAGTGTTTCCCAAAAGCAGACGGGTTTCCTTTCGTGTCTGGTTCCTCTTATGTTTTCTTTCTGATATCATTTCAGGGAAGGTTTTCCTTGACGCTATTTCCCCTGGATTAATCATTAGGAATACTTTTTTTTTGTTTGTTTTGTTTTGTTATCTCCACCCAAATTTCTGAAAGGTTCATCCATTGTGTACATAACCAACTATAACAGATTAAACTCTACACTTAATCCCGTGACCACACGGATGACTTACGTACCTGCTGAGGAAAGACTGGTGTATTTCCTCCCTAATAAATGTATGAATGGATTTACAGAGAGTAAATTTGTATTCCAGCAGTAATATCACCTCTGTTCAGCTGAGCCGTGGTTTCACTGGGTGTGACCCACCATGTGAACCTTTTGTTTGTGTTTGGCTCATTTTGCTTTGGGAGGATCGATGCAATGTTTGACGTAATGTTGGTTTGTTGTCATAGTTAAGGGACGAGAAGGTAATTGCATTGTCTCTGTGTATTGGAGCGAGGGAAAGAATGTGGGCGGTCCACAAAGGGTCACCTCTGGCGGTGAAGTTGCTCAGCTGACACCATCATTGTCTGGGTTTGTTGAGGAAATATTTGCAGTTCAGGGTGATCAGAGAGATTGGAGATTTTGCTTGCAGTATCGACATTACCAGATCTGTTTCAGGTCTTTAAATCATCCCATTCTCACACCAGTGCTTGTGTGTTTTTTCTTTTGTGTTGTTTAATGCGGAATTTTACCAGAGGCTTCATCGAGGGTCCGAGCCATATGCTCAATAGTCAGTAGACACGCAGGGAAAGTTAAGTGGGTACATAAGTTGATTTTCTGAATGGCTTATTAATTTCATGTATTCGAGGTTGCCAGGTTTTTCTTGATTAAAGCTCGCAGGGCATGAGTAGATTTAATTAAGTTAAAGCCAATCCCTTTAAAACAACAACAGTCAGATATATACTGGGAAAGCTGGGTTTTTTCCTGAGTGAAATAAGAGGATTATTCCATTACAATTAGAATAAGTATGAAAAAAAAAAGTAAGGTTTAGGCTAGTAAGATAAAATCTAAGTAACAAGTATGCTTCAGTTTAATATGTAAATGACAAGTAGGTTCAAATAAATATTTAATCGTAACCAAACATGCTGAGGCTGATTTACTCTAACAGTTATAGTAATGACAATAACCTTGACCTGTTGTTCTAATTTGGTCTTAATTTTGCAATCTGGAACCTATATTAATTGGCGCCGGCTAATAGAATATGATGAATGTCGAACTCATGCTAATAATAGCCTTATTATAAACTAGACATCATTTACAGAATACACTGTTTGGTACTGATGATGCCAGAAGCTAAGTAAAGGGTAAAAATGCAGCTGCGAAAAAAAACAAAAACAAAACATGTCTGATTTATATTAGAGACACACCCATTGCATTTTCTTGGCCAATTCAGATTCCTTTTTTTTTTCTTTCTAAAAACATTTTTGTCACTTTTTTTAAATGGAAAATTCAATTGTGAGATCCACCCCCCCACCCCCACCCCCTCCAACACTGTACAAGGTAACAGGACTTTCTCTCATCAAGACGTCTCAAAATATATATTTTTTTAATGCTCCAAGTTACTGGACAGAGCTTATTATTATTTTTGGAAAAATAAAATCCAAGTGAAAATAAGGTGACAGCTACCAGCCACGGAGGAAGTAGGCCATCATGCACTTCTTCCAAGATACTGTGACTCAAGCACCCTTAGTGGTGGCATAAAACTTTCTGAGTATAGTGGGATTATTTTTTTTGCTTGAACCACTTGAGAGTCCATGTGTGTACATTTGCCCATCACTGAATCTGATGTTTTTAAGACTGATCAAGCTGAACACTGGCCAAGTCCATTCATACAATTGTTTCATGATATAATACTTATATTTAAAAAAATACATTAAAACAAATTGTTGCATTCTTCACTGCATGTGCTTTGGCCAACTATGAATACTAGATGAAGGAGTATATGCTGCCTCGCCACAAAAAAGGTGTATACACCAGTATAATTTTACACCTTTAATTTTGTTTATAGAGCACAACGACCCCATCACTTGATGATGATAAATGGTTTTCTCATGGCCACACATCTGTTTAGTCCAAAAACTGAATTCTTGGTGCATTGGGTATTTAAATGCACTTATTTAAACTATTAAACATAACATTTTATAGACACCACTTTTTTTTTCTTTCTTTTTTTTTTTATCCATTTCTTCCACAAATTTGACAGTTCAGCACTAATGTATTTTAATAATGTGTACAGTTCTGAACCCTTTTCCAGGAATCTCTTCAGTCTCCTTAGTTGTTTCCTTTGCCTGATGCGGATCAATAATTTGATCCTTTTGAAACACAGTAACTTCCTTTTCGCGCAACGGGATACCTCTTACGTAATGGCTGTTTAAAAAAATGAAAGGCTACTCACTTCGTTAATCATTTAGGGTTAAAAGAATTGCTGCCAGCTGAAATACATTAATTATTCAACCTCAGACTCTTAACTATTTACTTATTCAAATCTAATCCGATTTTTAAAATTATATATATATATATTTATATATATATGCTCTTGTTGATACCATTTAATCCTGAAACAGTTGAACATTTTCTTGAATTTAACAGCTTGTTTTGCAACTTTTTTTTTGTTTGTTTTTGTCTTTTGTCTTTCTGTATTTTGCTTTAGTTTCTGCACAGGGCTCAGATGCAGACACCTCGGCCTGCTCTTCCCGCCAACAATCCCTCGCTTCGGCCCGGCTCTCAGACACCCACGGCAGCTGCTGTCTATCCCCCCAACCAAACGATTATGATGACTATGACTCCCATGCCTTTTCCCTCAGCGCAAACAGCTCAGTACTACATCCCCCAGGTACCCAAGCCCTATCCCCCTGAGCACAGCCTGCCTGTAGACTGTTATTATTGGATTATATGTTTATTTACATATATTTAAACTGCACACAGTTCTTGTTACTTGCAGCATCAATTTGCATTTAAATTGGTTAAATGTATTAAATTTTTTGTTCTTGTTGTTTTAGTATCCGGTTCACTGCTATGTTTACAGAGTAAAGTTAAATTGGTTCACGTAACCTAAAGACATAAATAAAAGGAATTATAATATAAACTCAATTGCTATGTGTAACATTTTCTGAGGTCTTTACTCCTCACAGCATGAGATCAAGGTTACACTTTAACACAGTCGCAGCAACAGTAGGATTATTTGAACTGGAATACATTTATTACTACAGTGAAAGGCAGACTTTTGTAAAAGAAGATAAAGAAACTAGATTTATTAGAAGCGAGTGAGTGTGAGAGATTTCATCAAAGTGAGATATAGGATAGATATAATCTGCTGCTGCTCTTATCCAGTAGATAGAGTATCATCACCTGGTAACTGACTTCATGTAGGCCATTTATAATTGAAATAGAGTAGCTGAATAGACTTGGAGTAACCAGTGTTCTCTCTTTGTAATCTCCAGTATCGACACAGTTCCCCCTACGTTGGACCTACACAGCAGTTCTCTGTTCCACCCCCTGCCTCTGGAACCTTCTACCCCGGCCCAGGCCCGGGAGAATACCCTGCACCCTACGGTTAGTGCAAAACATTTCTCAGTCTACGTCCATGAATCAGACCCAGCTGGTTTTAGTCACGTGCAGTCGTTCGGGTTTCTGCTCATCAGACGTTGACATTACTGACTTATTTCTGACCGCATTCCAGAACCATATCCTCAGTAGCTGTTTCAGTGAGTGACTCGTACAAAATAACGATTAGACTCCTCTCTCTCTCTCTCTCTCTCTATTAGCAACAGCTGCTCCCGGTCCGTATTATGCAGGCCAGACGGTGTATCCCCCTTCAGCCCCGATTATAGTGCCTACAGCACCACAGCAGCCTCCACCAGCCAAACGGGAGAAGAAGCCAGTGAGTGCTGCTCCACAGCTTACACACAATCATGCATAAGCCAGTTAGACCAAAAAAAAAAAACGTCGTTTCATCACCATTTCGATTTAGAGATGCTTCAATGTTTTGTACTAGTGAATTCTCAAATCTTCTGGCTCAGAATGTGTTGGGTAATTTTAAATAGCAGCAAGTCAAACAGTCCAGCTATTGTTTAAATCACAGCTTAATATTTAATCTCGATATCCTTTGGTTTATAAGAACATGAATGTTACACTAAGGCTAATCAGTCGTTTTGTTGGACGATGCAAATAAAAATGCATTTTTATTTAAGGCTGCACCTAATGATTTATTTATTTTTTTATCTAATCTATCAAAAATGTACTGATTAGTCTAACAATTATTTTTCATGGTAAATTTTCTGGTTGGAGAATTCATCTTTTTATTAACTTGCCTTTATTCAAGCATTTTCTCATAAAAATATCAATAAATATAAAAATGACCACAAAAAAAAAACTAGTGTCAAGAATTAATTAAGTCCACCAGCCAGGTGGGACATGCATACAGTGACAGAATTTATATATATATATATAAAAAAAAAATTTTTTTTTAAATAAATAAAACGCACAGCTTTGCTTCTGGGAGGAACAGTAGTGTAGTGGTTAGCACTGTCGCCTTGCACCTCCAGGGTCCGGGTTCGATTCCCGTCTCTGTGTGTACGTGGAGTTTGCATCTTCTCCCCATGCTTGGTGGGTTTCCTCCGGGTACTCCGGTTCCCTCCCATACTCCAAAGATATGCAGGTTAGGCTAATTGGCATTCCCAAATTGCCCGTAGTGTGTAAATGAGTGAGTGTGTGTGTGCCCTGCGATGGATTGGCACTCTGTCCACGGTGTACCCTGCCTCGTGCTCTAAGTCTCCTGGGATAGGCTCCAGGTCCACGCGACCTTGAATATAGGATAAAGCGGTATAGAAGATGAGTGAGTGAGTAAGTGAGCTTTGCTTCTTCATGAGACACAAAAAAAACCTACAAAATGAAATCTGTGATATTTTACTGTATAAATCTATGAATATCAACAGCATTCTTTTCAGAAAGGCTTATTACTTATTTAAACATAAATAAGCAATCCTTCCTACATAATCTATGTAGGAAGCAACCATTTCAACCATTAACTTCATGCTTAGTTTTGAAGTCTACATGCACATAAACAAACTGTTTTCATCTCGTCGATGCGCTAGAAAACAGCGTCGCCAGACTAGCCATTAGCATCTTCTCGACAGAACCTTTTTTTGAGTTATTGTCTGAGTGATAAGACTGCGGCGACTCTCAGGCACTGACACCCGACAACACTTAAGACCAAACTCATTCTAGTGCATGCTTAAGCTGCCGTCTCATTGTTTTGAGGTCAGAGAGAACCAGAGTGTTTGTTTTTCTTTTGAGATGCTCTTGCTGTGGTGAGTCATTTCAGGAACAGACAGCAAAATGGGTAAATAGTATAGACCTGAATATTTTTAATCTCCACATTGAATGTAGGCACATGATATACCTGTATATGTGATATGAAGAATAAATGCATGCTGCGTTAGTAACAATGTCTGGTTCCTCTTAGATCCGGATCCGGGACCCCAACCAGGGCGGGAAGGACATTACAGAGGAGATCATGTCCGGCAGTGGGAATATCACGCCCCCTGTGGGCCGTCCTTCTTCCACGCCCACCCCTCCTCAGGTACGCAGAATGCCCATTCAGGCTTTCTTACTGTTATTGACCTAAAGACCCAGCCCGCCAACTTTGGTGTTTAGCCGAAGCAGATTGAGGTGTCATTTCATTTATTGTACATTACATGGCCTAATTACTCAGAGCATGTGTAACCAAGCACAGACGGCACAGTGGAGACCCAGTACTGAAGTGAAGTGCAAGGTACTGACAGTAACCGTAAACGCATTATGAACATTAAATATAAAAATAAGTAAGGAAAAAAAATACAATGCTGTTATACAAAAAAAAAAATACACATCCTAGTAGTGACACACCATTTATGCACAAGTTGAAACAAATTGAAGATGCTTGGAGGACGTTACTTCACTTTTATTACAATGATTTGCCAACATTTCCAATGTTTAATTAAAAAACTATTAAAATAAACCTTTATAGCTAGATTTAATGTTGTGGAACATTTGAGAAACAAGTTCCTGTTCTTGCTTGTGTTATAGTCACAATAAAACATGGTGTTTCAAAGCACTATGGCTGTTACTAAGCACTTAGAAATGAGACTCTTTCCATAAATGTGAAATAAATGTCTTCTGAGAAAACAACATGCCTGCAGGATTTCTCCTAAAATATGTGACTGAGTACTGCAATCCACTATTACTTTTATTCGGTTTGCTATCATCAGGCCATTTTATAGAAATCCAGTGGAAAAATGCTGTAACCTTAAATATCGCAGGCACACTTGATTTCTAATAATTGTCTGTCAGAGACCTTTTTATGAGTATGTATATATAATGTTTTATACGCTAACATTTCCTGCTGTGTGTCCATAACAGCGAAGCGCCAGTCAGACACCAGAGCAGTTATACTACAACATGGACCCACCCTATAGACTCAGTCCTGTGTCTACAGACAGCAAGACCACCTTAGGTATGATGCACCCCGCCCTCTTCTCACAAACTTAACCGCATGGACATCGGACAGAGCCTGATTATCAGATTAAAGGATTCTAAATATAAAAATAATTTCAATTATCTACGGGTTGTTTGTAATTGCACACTTTTTTTGTATTAGAGGATAAAAGGAGTGATCCAACCCCTGATAAATCTTCATCTCCTGGACCTCCGGAGCCCTCCACAGAGAGGAGAGAGACCCCAACTCATCCTGTATCAGACTCATCTTACACAAAACCTGGAACACCGTCTAGTTCTCTTCTTCCTCCCAGCACCTACAGTTCGACAGTCGCAGGTGAACCAGAAGAACTTTCTACAGTTTCCACAGATGTAGCTCGATCCCCCATCCCTGAGGAAGACGAACCTCTTCCAGAAGCTATCCAAAACCTTACAACCTCCACCCCTCCTCCAGGCAAAGCAGTTAACGGTCTGTCCGAGTCACCGCCTCCCTCCCCAGTTTGTGAGCAAGAGATGCAGGTACAAGAAGATCCCCTGGTCAGCCCTCAGCTTTTAACTCTGCCCCAAAATGAAGCACCAGTTTCAGAAGTAATCCAGGAAGAACCTGCCGCTCCTGTGACCCAAATATCAATTAGCCCAACCACCTTAATACCTTCTAATGCCATGTCTCCTCTAGCGCCACCCCCTGGCCTGCCTGTATTAATGCAACCTCCTAGCATTGATGGACATGAAAAAGAGAAGGCCTCTGGTGCTAATGATGTGCACCTCAAAACTGAAACAACATCACAGAGCTCTGATGGTTTAATAGGATCACACAATCAGACAAATTCCCGAAAGACGGCGATGGCAGAAGGTATGACCCATGTCCGTATTGCTTTTTACCATAACTGATCAGGAATTCTTGGAGTTTAACTGTTGTTAAATGTAAACGAGTTAGGTTCAATCGTTCACTAACGCCCCAACTGTGGCACCTTACTGTTTTTATGGGACACGCAATGCAGTACAGTTGCTAACTCTTTTAATTGGTCTCTGTTCTAGTACAAGCCGCTTCTGTTGCACCAAAGGACTGGAAAAAAGCAAATGAAGAAAATTCTGTTGTGGATCCTATACCCAAGGAAAACGAGGTGTGTATAAGCTGCCAGTATAAACAGGAGCAATATGTCTACTTAATGATGCTGTAGTTTTACAAGCTTGTAACTGCCTCAGTTTCGTCTACTGATAAGTAGGTGTTGGATTGAATCAATATAATTAACAGTAATGGGCTTGTCAATGACAAAACACCCCAGTGATGATACAAAAGAAAGGATGATCTTAGAAAATAACAGAACACAATTGGCAGAGTGTTAAGGCTCTGAGTTATGGATCGGAAGAGTTATGGATCGGAAGGTCGGTGGTTCAAGCCCGAGCTCCACCAATTTGGACCCTTCACTCCAGCCTTCTAACCAACCTGGGATAAGTGAAGAATAAAAGAATTTAACATGTATAACATAACAGTCTTTCCGTTAATGTGTGTTTATGTTTGTGTGAAATTTAAACAAGAGAGGAGAAAGATTTACTGTGTAAGATGAGAAGGGGGAGACAAGAGGGGCTGAAAGTAAGAGTCTCCTTTTACTTTAGCTTCACACACATACACAAACACACACACACACACAGCGCCTGCGCGCACAAATGTAAACACTTATCTGTTGGGATTAATTTTACTTTTTTTTTTAAAGGTAAAGTGCAGGTTAATTTGTTTTATTTTTACTTAATATTTTGTGTTAATTATTTGTATGGTTTTTGGGGGGGGGCTTAGAACTAATAATGTGAGTTTATATTATTTCTTATGGGAAAATTTTATTTGGTTTGAGTGTTTTGGAATATGAGCCCGCTTCCGGAACGAATTATGCTCGTTATCCAAGGTTCCACTGTATGAGATTAAAATGATTTATATTTCTCTACATGATCCCCTGCTACACTATACCAGTATTCCACTAGTACTTGGATGCCCTCAAGGTGGAAAGTTTCCTCAGTACCCCAGAGCCATGATCAGTCGGCATGCTTCATGATGGTCCGATCTGTATGAGGGATGCGGCAATAACTCAAGTACCTGCAATGTGCAAGTGATTTTTGTTGTTGATTGGGTGTACAGTTCCCACAGACAGATTTATTTCTTCTGCAAGTCGTCCCATCCATTATTATTTAAGGATCAGGCGTTCAACTCGTTGAATGTTCACGGGAACGACTGCATTGGGTTCAGAGCCACCTTGGCTGAGATCGTCATGCACATGCACATACATTACAGCCTTTATAATAACGTTTGCACCATTTAAATGGTTTGCTAAGAGTCTCATCACTGCACTGTGCTTGAAGACTTGCATAAATGTTTTACAACTCATTTATCATAAAGGTCATGAGAAACTTTATCCAATCCCGGTTTGACTTGAACACCCCATTTATTTTCTTGTAAAGAAATGTTTTATTTTCGTCCGTTGTAAAGTCCGGGCACTGACGCTGTGCTCACACCAAGTAGAAAATATAGAACGAGGTGGCACATTCTGTGTGTGACTAATTGCTTCTACAATACTTGCAGCTAATTTAATAAGCTATGCTCATTAGCGTAGGATGATAATGTAAGCAAAGCCACAGTGATGCAGAGGTGAAATGAACCTGACTGTTTCCACATTTAGCTTCATTCAATTTATGCTGATTCATGAGAAGCAGAACTTTTACAGAACGTAAATGTGCACATGTAGGGCAACTGATTGAGTGTTTATTTATAAAAGTTAAAATTTTAGTTTGATGAAATGGCATCATACCAAGGTTGAACAAATGATCCCAGCACGATGTTGCAAATACGACTTTAAAACAATACTTATACATGACGACGTATATTAATTTATTCAGTAAACCCGAAGCATTCATGTAAGACTCATGCATGCTCATAGTAGATTTTTTTTTTTTCTTTTTCTGCACGTAAGCCAATGGCTTGAGCTGGACATAGCTCAGCTTTAGTCTTAGTGGTGAGAGAGAGAGAGAGCGCTGAGTGCTTTCCTCTGGTTGACAAGAGATCCTGCGGTTGAAACTCTTAAGATAAAAACATTGCAATTTTCCAAAACAATAACTTAGAAAGCAGCTGTAAGGGGAAAATGGCATATTACACTAAAATACTGTTGAAACTTAAAGCAAGGTAGGATAGCGCAGTGTAGCTGCTGTGTTCGAGTGCGAGATTCCTGAATCATGTGCAGTATCATTCACAGATTTTCCACCTTCATTAGAGATGTGCTATGTGCGAAAAGCTATTGTGTTCATTCTGTCCTTTAGTCTGCATTTCTGAACTCTGTTATAAACTTAAGGGACCACAGATGTGATGCGGTCTGACCTTATACTATAAATCATAAAAACTATTAATCAATTTTAACATACCGTTTTTTGTTTCTCTTTGTTTAAGTTATATTTGCAACGTTGTTTTGGGGTCATAAAATAACAATATTTTCTTGATTGTTGTGTTCTGGGAAGACATTAGAATCTAATTACAACCATATAAGGACGTCAGTCATCATTAGGGGCCTACAAGCTTTGGAATCTATGAAAACAAATTACCCAATAATTATTGATATACTGTATTAATCAAGGCAAACCAACTACAGAAAAACCATCACAATATTGTCTTCTACTGGATTCCAGGACATAGTGGAATTACGGGAAATGAACAAGCTGACATGGCAGCAAGACAAGCGCTTACAGAAACAATTAGTGTATGTCAAATCCACCCTCTGACCTCAAGCCATTGATAAATCAGTATATATTAAATAAATGGCAAGCAGAATGGGAACAGTACCAAAACAACAAGTTATTCGAAATAAACCCAGTGGTGGGAAAAAGATGCCTTCACCCCTTCGAATCAAGACACGACCAAGTCGTATATATAAGGTGCCGTATAGGCCATACAAATTTAACCCATGCATATTTATTAAAGGATGAAGGAGCTCCAAAATGTACTGTAGCACCACTCTAACCATAAAGCATATACTTTTGATCTGCCCAAGTTTTAATACCATAAGAAAACTATTTCTACCAGAACAAGATTTAAAAAACATATTCTGCAAGACAAAACCAGAAAAACTTTAACAATTTTTATTAAAAGTGCACCTAAAGAACCTAATGTAAAGTCTTGTTCTTCTGGCCAAGGCCACACTGTAATGTGATATTTATTTATTTTTATTTATTATTATTATTATTATTTTTATTTACTTTTCCCACAACTCTTTAAATCCCTTAAATTATAACATAATATTATGTTGGTTCGAATAAATCAGTTTAATGTTTGATATGTATCTGCCATGAAATAGCCTGGGAAGCTGATATGGCAGTAAATCCTAATACAAACAAACAAATCATCATTAGGGTTCCTGCTGAGTAGATGGGCAGAGAATCATTAAAAGTTTTTTCCAATCTCTCATTTAAAAGCTTTTTTTTTTTTTTATCATTTAGGAGAAGTCCACAACTGATGACTCGGCTGAAGAAGAGGTGTGTAGCAATGGCTTCTCTCCAGCTCCAGCTTGCTTTCCAGAGGAGAACGGGGAGACCGAAACAGAACCACTGAAAAACGGAGATGGACACGTGTTGATGGAAACTGAGCACATGGATAACACGGTCACTCCTGAGGAGACGATGAGCTCTACAGGGCCTTCATTAGCCAAACAGGAAGGTAAAAATACAACAAACACTTACTTTTTACAGTTTGACATTTTCGGGTGATCTGGGTTATCGGTTTTGACTTGTTTTATCATTATGGTTCACTGAAGACATGATTTTTTTAACTGTTAATTCCATTTCTCTGTCTCACTGCCGTTTTCCCGTCTCAATCTGTTTCAGCGCTCATGGAGCCCAATGGGAAAAGACAGTACGACCGCAACTTCCTGTTGGGCTTCCAGTTCATGCCAGCATGTGTGCAGAAGCCAGAGGGCTTACCTCAAATCACAGATGTAGTTCTGGATAAGGTGAGAGCTTAATGAATATTCATTCTGTGCAGTGTCTTTTTTTTTTTTTTTTGACTAGTTCTTGAGTTCAGTCAGAGTAAAAAGGTAACCACGCATTTGCAGTTGCTGTCCTGCATAGCTAGAGCAACCACCCCATTGACATAAGTCATAATAATTGACGCATTAAGGTTAAGGTTACGTTCTTTCCTTTCATTTATTTATGATCTGTTGGTGCATTATATAATTAACCTATTTGTTTTCCCAAATTTTGTGGGTGGGAAAAAAGTGCTTGTGTTGCTATTATGCGAAGCCCCATATTTTCTGCAAGCTGAAAAATGAGCCTGCAGCGAATGAACTACCGTTCATGTCAGCCTTTGTTGAGCACACTCGGTTCAAAACCCTCGGACATCCTGTTTCCATTAAAATTGCATTATGGTTACGTCACACTTGGCTAAGTTGTTATGCTTAGGGAACAGCAGAAGGGAAAATAAACACACTGCTTATGTGTAATATATGATTTCACATTTCACGCTAGCTTATTCTGTGTCGCAGCATAGCAGTTGGCAACAGTGCATAACAGTAAAGCATCACTTTGGTTGATTCTGTCACCTATTTGAATGTTTTTGTTTCAGGTTTCAGTTGAGTTTCTATATAAGATAGCACTTTGCATTTATGACAGCTTCAGCCGACTGGCCATGTTGTTATCTTTGGTAGGAATGTATTGTTGCTTAAACTTGCTGGTGCATATGTGCAGTAATATATCTAATAAGTATCCTGTGATATTGTAAAAGGTTCAGAGGTGGGTCGGATTGCTGTACTTAGCCCAGCATTGTGTAGAATGCAGGAGAGCTGGCTTTTCATTCATTTTGATTTCCGAGTTGCTGGAGCTCACTGTGCCCCCTGCTGGTAAAAGAAATGGCACCCCATGTTCTTATTTCAGATTAACCAAACTAAGTTACCAACAAGGCCAGTGGACTCGCGGGTGCTCTCCAGAGGCCCTGACTTTACCCCGGCGTTTGCTGACTTTAGCAGGCAGTTACTAGGAGGACGAGGAGGACCGGTAAGAGCACACTTTATCATCTCCAGTACAACCATCCACCAACTGTTTGTTTGTTAGTCTGAGCATAAACTCATGTTCTTTACTTTCTTCCCTCACCGTCAGCTTCTCAGTTTGCCTGCCTGGAGACCACCGCCTCGCAAGATCATCATGAACGTTTCAGTGATCGATGACGTGCAGCTGCAGAAGGCTGAGAATGCTTGGAAGCCTGGCTTGAAGAGAGAAACGCACGCAGAGGACCTAGATAGTCAGAAAACACAGGTAGACTCCATGCATTGAGCTGCTAGAACTGAAACTACAGTGTAGAATCTATCTTTACTGAACTGAAATATAGACACCCTACATTTTTTTTTAACTGAGAAAAAGCATCTACTGTATATAAAAAAAAAAAAATTCCCCTCTAACACAAAAAGCCAAAATGTCTCAGAGTACTTCAAAGGTTGATGTGGTTTGTTATGACTCCTACAGAGCAAGCGGCTTTGTTTCGCCTGGAAATGTTGATTTAAAGTCTTATTTCAGCCCTGTTTGTTTTTTCTGTCTCTGCTGCAGGACCTTTTCCGGAAGGTACGAAGCATCCTGAATAAACTGACGCCTCAGATGTTCACCCAGCTAATGAAGCAGGTGACGGACCTCACCATCAACACGGAGGAGAGGCTCAAAGGAGTCATCGATCTGGTGTTTGAGAAGGCTATAGATGAGCCCAGTTTCTCTGTAGCCTATGGCAACATGTGCCACTGCCTGGCTACGGTAAAGCTCTTCATGCGGCATGATTTTTTTTTTTTTTTTCCAGTTGAAAATATACTTCTTTTTTTTATGAAATGAAGATGAAAGAAATTGTCTTTTAATGTTCCTGCAGCTGAAGGTGCCAATGGCAGACAAACCTGGCACTACTGTTAACTTCAGGAAGTTGCTGCTGAACCGCTGTCAGAAAGAATTTGAGAGGGACAAAATGGACGACGCTGTGTTTGAAAGGAAGCAGAAGGAGCTTGACTGTGCGACATCAGTACGTGTTGAAAATGAAGGATTGCCTCTTGCTTTGTTTACACCTGGTCAATTCATGTTTTTCTTACCTGAGGTTGTATCCTGATTAGATTTTAATCATATACTGTACATTTGTAGTTAGTTAGCCAGAATGAAATTAGACTTGGTTCTTCAATTCTTTATTGAAAAACTGCTCAGTCACACTTGAACATGTAGCTTAAATGTTTTTCAAACCTTCTTAACTGAATCGATTAAATTGTGTTTGAATCTATTTAGAATAATCAGTACAAAAACGATCCTTGAGATCCTTTCTTTCTCGGTCAACCCTCCTCTGCTCATACACTTCACATCTATTATTTATTCTCCTAGACCAGTGAGAAGGAGCGCCTGCAGGAGGAGCTGGAGGAGGCGAAGGACAAAGCCAGACGGCGCTCCACTGGCAACATCAAGTTCATCGGTGAGCTGTTTAAGCTGCGCATGCTAACCGAGGCCATCATGCATGACTGCGTGGTGAAGCTGCTGAAGAACCACGACGACGAGAGCCTGGAGTGCCTCTGCAGGCTTCTCACTACCATCGGCAAGGACCTGGACTTTGAGAAGGCCAAGGTAACTCAGACAACAGAGAGTCTAAAGGACGAGTTCATTGTGATTAACATGACTAAGGTTCATTTCCTTTGTTAGGTTATGTAAAAGATTAAAGTAAAGGAGTTCTCTTAGTTCTTTAATGCTAGAGTGCATTTATTGTTTTACAAATTTCCTGATTAATTTTTAAAAAAATTATACAATTCCCCAATATTCAAATCAAATCTTAAAAGTCAGATTTTATGCAACTTGGATTGAACCCATCACAGGGCATATATACACACACACACACACACACACACACACACACTCATTCACTACATGCAGTTTGGAAAAGCCAATCTGTCTACATTGCATATCTTAGTACTGTGTGAGGAATGTTCATCATTTGTTGATAAGTATACACTATAAGTCAAAAGTTTGGATACACCAAGCCTCCAATTTTAAACAATAAAAATAAAGAAAAAACACTGAAGGAGTTCAGTGTTTTTTATTTATTTTTATTGTTTAAAATTGGATGCTTTGTCGCCTTGCACCTCCAGGGTCAGGGTTTGATTGTCACCTCAGAGTCTAGCAGATTAGGTTAATTGGCGTTCTCAAATTATTATGTGTGTGTTTTTGTGTGCGCACCCTGCGATAGATTGGCATCCCATCCAGGATGTACTCTGCCATGTGACGAAAGTCTCCTAGGATAAGCTCCAGGTGCCCTGTGACTCTGTACGATATAGTAGATGGAAGGATAAATGGATTTTTTTTACAATGTACATTAATACCGAAGACATCTATGAAACTATGTCTATATGTCTACTATGTCTAACAACTAACTATGAAAGAACGCATATGGAATTATGTAGTAAACAAAAATGCTAAATAACCCAGACTATATTTTAGATTGTGCAAAGTAGCTACATTTAGCTTTAAAGAGAGCTTGGCACATCCATGACATTCTCTCATCAGATTCATGAGGTAGTCGCCTGGAATGGTTTTCAATTCACAGGTGTGCCTTGCCTAGAGTTAATTTGTGAGGTTTTTTTTTTTTTATTCTTTAGACTGTCAGTGGTCTTGGGCAGAGAAAGGGTTGGTGCAGAGTCGATAGGCCTATTAGTGCTACTACAACTACTGTACAATATTATGGCACGAAACACTCGGTTAAGTAAAAAGAAAAGAAAGTCCATCATCAATTAAAGGACTGAAGGTCAATCAATCTGAAAAAACTCAAGAACTTTGAATTTATCTTCAAGTGCAGTTGCCACAACCATCAAACGTTATGATGAAACTGGCTCTCATGAGGACCGTCCTAGGAAAGGAAGTCCAAGACCTACCTCTGCTGCAGAGGATAAGTTTATTAGACTTAGCAGCCTCAGAAACAGCCGATTTACAGCACCTCAGATTAGAGTCCACATAAATGCTTCTCTGTGTTTAAGCAGCAGACATATTTTAACATCCACTGTTCAGAGGAGACTGCATGAGTCAGGCCTTTATGGTTGAATTGCGAGAAAGAAACCATTACTTTGGATAGGACATCAGACCGCAGGACAATTTTTAATTGATCTAATGAGGCCTAGTGCTGGTGACTAGTCAAAATTCAGGACACGCTTAACCAGCATGGCTACCACAGCATCTTGTACCAACATGCCATCCCATCTGTTTTTTGCACTTAGGGGTCCAACATTGTCCTGTTGGAAAACAAATGATTGTCCCACTAACACCTCTAGGTTATGTAAGAGCTGTTTGTGGAGGCCAGGTCATCTGATTCAGCACTCGATCACTCACCTTTTAGACAATCACCCGATCTAAATACAGTTGAGATGAGTCAAGAGAGTCAGTGAAGGAAAAAGCAGTCAACACGTACTCAACAGCTCCTTTAAGGTTGTTGGAAAAATCATTCCAGGTGAAAACCTCATGAGTCTAACCGAGAATGCCAAGAGTGTCCCAAGCTGTCACAAAAGCAAAAGGAGGCTAGTTTGAATATTCAATAATATATAAAACATATTCTGGTTTATTGAACACTGACTGTTAGTGACTGGTACTGTAGTAAAACTATTGGGTTGCCACTGTTGGGCCTTTAGACAGAGCTGTTAACCCTATGTCCATACAAGTGTCGCATGGGGAAGTGGGACCCAACAAACTAACTAACAGGGATGAGCATCTGCTAGAGTGATGTAAAAGAGCAGATCAAGTTTGGGGTGTCTGGAAAGCTGTCCATCTGTGCTGTGGTCTACCCTCATTTAACAAAAAAATGTAGTAATAATACAACTATGTTTACTATACTATACTATACTATAATTATGTAACATTCTAGGCTAAACTCGTTGTAGTGCAGAGTTCAGCTTTCAATTTCATTTAACACACCACTCAGCTGCACAAATCTCTTAAAGGATTTGAGTGAGTTTGCCACCCCTGGGCTTAAATCAGACACGGTTTGGTGAGTTATACTGTAATAACTAAATTGTTTCACTTAGGAATGCACATCACCGTAGAAAATCATCTATTTGAAAAGAACATAAAAGCTTGAGATGTGCTTACCCTCCCTTTTTTTTTTTTCTTTTTTTTTTTTCCTTCATGGAAATTTTCATTTCACTGCACAATCCTGTACCCTTGGCAAATGGCTGTGGAAATGGCATTCTGAAAGCATCTGCTTTTTCCTGAGAAAATCGGGGTGGGATAAGGCCTTTTAAATATTTGTTTTCGCTGTGTCAGTGTGTAAGAATGTACCCCCAAACAAGATGTTTCCCATATGAGAGAAAGTTTCGTTCCTTTACTACGCTTAGCCGAGCTCAGCTGTCACTGTACTCGGTGTGTGTGGGGCGGTAGTCAGTCTCACCCGCCTCACTACCTGACTCAGTGTTTTTATAGGCATTTGTTGTTGTTGTTTTTTTTAAAGAGTTTCCTTCATAAGAAGTCATTTGGGTTTTATTTATTTATGAGATATGTTTAATTCTTCATTCATTTAAAACAATCAGATACAGTACAGATGTGTGAGTGGTTTGTGGCGTTTTGTTTCTATGTTGTAAAGAAACTACTTGTGGGAGTGTCTGTGGTGTGTGTGTGTGTGTGCGCGTGTGTGTGAGAGAGAGAGTATAAAATGATTGAAGTCAACCCAGTCAGTGGTTTTGATTAGCCTCTTTTCTGTATCTTTGAATAGCCTCGCATGGACCAGTATTTCGCGCAGATGGAGAAAATTGTCAAAGAGCGCAAGACGTCATCCCGAATCCGTTTCATGCTACAAGACGTAATCGACCTCAGACTGGTGTGTGTGTGTTTGTTAGTTTGTGATGTTTATTAATGTCTTAATTATTGTAAAAAAAAAAAATTTTTTTTTTTTTTTTAACTGGTAACTGTTTTTTGGTAACTGTTAAATCTCTGTGCTCTTAGCATAACTGGGTGTCGCGCAGGGCTGATCAGGGCCCGAAAACCATTGAGCAGATCCACAAAGAGGCCAGGATCGAGGAACAGGAGGAGCAGAGGAAGGTCCACCAGCAGCTGTTGTCCAAGGATAAAAGGAGGCCAGGTCAGCAGCAGCATCACTTTGTAAAGAAATGGTTTGAGAACAGGATTAAGTTATGTGACTTAATAGAACATTAAAAAAAAAAAAGTCTTTTCATCCTATGACCTCATTAAGTTTGTATTAAGGAAGTTAATAGGACTGTGTTTGTGTTTATCAGTAAAACTGCAGTTAGCTAGTAATATACTTGTGCTATATATCTTTTCTTCATTTATTTATCCCGTGTTTGTCTTACAATGAAATGAAAAGCAGAACACAGTAGAAGCTAGTATTCATTTGCTCTTCCTGTTTTTGCTTTACTTTAGACTTCACAAGAGAAAGATAAACCAATAAAACAGCAGGCATGCCAGATTCTAGTGTGTAGTAAATTAAGTTATAAAGCTGTAGCGAAATGTCATTATGGTGTTTACAGACCCGAGGGATCAGCGTGGTCTGAGAGAAGAGACGTGGAGCACTGTACCGATGACCAAGAACAGCAGGACAATAGACCCCACGAAGATCCCCAAGATCTCCAAGGTCTGTTCACTATATCCTCATTCATCTCACTTCCAACCAGCTGACAAAAAATTATTTATACCAAGAACTAAAGCGCCAGACAAAAGAATAGTCTCACATTTCCACATATAAAGGAATATGTTAAAACCTTTATGTAAACTTCATAACAGGTAGAAACAGAAGAATTTTTATAACTGAAAGCTCTGTTTATTCATTTTCATAATCTGCATACAACATGGTGCCTTTTACCCTTGCGATTAAATGAACACAATCTTCAGTAAACCATTGCTGTAAAAGATTTGTCTGCTAATTAAATCCCTGAATTTAAAAAAAAGGTTTGGGACAACATTAAGGCACCATGCATCCAAAAGTCGCACTCTTAGGCCGAAGACCAACATCTAAGTGGTCTTATTTACATCATCAGGTGTAAATACAGTGAAACCTCGGATTGCGAGTAACGTGGTTTGCGAGTGTTCCGCAAGACGAGCAAAGATTTTAAATAAATTTTGACACACACACACTCTTTCTCTCTGCTTTACACAGAAACACTGCTCTGTCGCAATTCTTTTCAAAGGTAAAGTGCAGGTTCATTTGTTTTATTTTTACTTTACAGCAGTGATTCCGTTAGTGTGTCGCTCAATCAAGTGTCATTAGAGAGATTTCTTGTTTATTTTTCCGATGAAACAGTGTTTCCGTTGTGTGCGCGCGTGTGTGAAAAGAGTGGAGAAAGGGTAACTATGTAAGACGAGAAGGGGGAGAAGGGGAGGGGCTCCTTACTTTACTTTGTTTCCTCACATACACAGCGCCTGTGCGCACAAATGGAAATATTTATCTGTCGGGATTTTTTTTTTTTAAACATTTTTATGTTTTTTTTGTTTTTTTTTGGGCTGTGGAATGAATAATATGAGTTTCCATTATTTCTTATGGGAAAATTCAATTTGGTTTACGGGTGTAAACTGGATTGTAACAAACTATTGATAAAATGTATTTTTCATGTATCCAATGTATATGAAAGTACTGCAAGTATGTAGTACTGAGACGCTGATTGCTGTTTACTCACCCAACCTTGTGAGTAGATAATTTTAAAAAAGATGGTTAAAAAAAACAGAGGTTAATCCATGGTGTATGACTCACTCCATTTTCCTGTTTTTGTCATTCTCTTTCAGTCTCAGTTTGATGATAAGATTCAGCTCGGGCCCAGGGCTCAGCTCAGCTGGGTGAAGGGCAGCAGTGGAGGAGCCAAAGCCAGCAGCAGTTCTGGTGAGAGAATCTGTCCACTTTAGAGAGACACAGGTCTTTAGATAAAAGGAGAAACAGGATGTGGGGGTGGTGGGGTTTTTTTCTTTTAGTTTTTTTTTTTTTTGGTCTGATTTATTCTTTGTTTGTGTGGGATCTTACAGAGTCACACTCGAGTAGCAGTACTCTGAACCGCTACTCGGCTCTGCAGCCATCCCCGGTATCCCCAGCCCAAACACCTGAGCCAGACTCCAGACGCTCTCTAGCAAGGTAATACCTCTCCCAAAGTCAAAGTTAACCCATTTTGATATGTGAAGCACAGTTATGTAAAGTTTTCTTATTGAATTGTGACATTTTGTGTCATGTCACTTACTGGTGTACAGCCTTTGCCAAGTGATTAACAGAACTTCTTTTTCCAGTGAGCCTTACAGGTGGTATAATTGTTAACTTATGGCTTGGTTCCAGGTAATATATATTTTTAATAAATTCTAATTTTGGTAGCTTTTATTGATTCTTTGTCAGCCATTGATCGAATCGAGATGTTAGGTCATCCCATTCACTATTCACTTAAACGGGTCTCTCAGACAACTTTGGTGTCTTTTATGACTCCATACTTGGCCAGCTGACACACACACACAGGACTTGACTTGTTTATATATCGTGTTTTAGCTATCTCTAAATAGCTCTGCATTTTCTTCCGTCTGTGTCATTCTCAGTCGAGGCAGCTGCGGTCGGGAGCGAAGTGAGAAACCTCAGAGTTCAGGCCCCTCGGTTCTCCTCAGTCGCAGTAGCAGCAATAAGGAGCTGGTGGAGAGTGCAGCTGTTGAGGAGTCGTGCAGAGACGCACAGGCCACACCCCGCAAAACGAGCATCTCGGAGGACAGAAGCAGCATGGAGCACAGCCAGTCCCGGGATCCTTGTGAGACAGCATACACACTCTTTGGCTCAAGCATACACTCATATTCCTTACTTATTTAGGCACTTGAAGCTATTTGTCACATTGCTGTATTTATTTAAACTAAATGATTTATTGCACAAATGCATCGACATGACATCAGACCACATGCTGTACAGCACCATACAAAAGTCTTATTTAGTACAGTTATCACATACGTTTATTAAATATTTCCAAACATCAGTTATTCAAAATAAAATGAGTTTTACAGAGTTTTACATGTTTGTATGTCAGTAAAGAAAGGAGCATGTTACATAACAGATCAGTTTGCCAATATAAAAAAAAATAATTTTTTAGGCATTATTAAGACATTTTTCTGCTTTTCTCACGTGTCTCAGATTTTTACTTGGTGCTGTGTATATGATGGACAACATGGCTGTGGACCTATTAGTAAACTGGCTTATCGCTAAACAATTTTACGTGCTGCAGTTCCTTATTTCGTCGTAATAGTTTTCTTGCATAGAGCACTTGTTATTTCCCAGGTAGAATATCCCCAGGTCACACAGCATCTTTGAACCTTTTCTTCAGCTCGCCCCCACAGCTTTCCAGTGGCCATGACAGGAGTTTGACTCTGTGGTAACTGAACCATTAGTGTGTGGATTTTGACGTTATAGGTAATTAATCTACAGTACTTGAAAATCTCACTACAACCCATTTGTAGCTTCTCAGCAGAAGCAGAGAGATTTCCATTAAAATTCTCCTTTTTTGGATGTAGTCAAAAAAAAAAATAAAAGTGACATCTTGGCAAGTGAAAATATCTTGAATGTTGTCAAATTTGTCTACCATTTCTTAATAAAAAATTACAACAAACCAAATATAAGATCATTAAACCTATTTCTGGTCTATTCTTTTTCCAATAGGATGAGAGGTTTATGCTTAAGCATTTGTCTAAAATAGGCTTCATGATCTTAGACCTGGATAGATGTGATTAGATTCATCACATATCCTTTACCATACATGGTGTTATTGTATAACTGTAAAAAAAAAAAAAAAAAAATTAAAGGTTCTTTTCTGTATAACCGTATTTTATTTCACACCTATTTCACTTTCTGCATACATTTTAGGACAGGTGACGTAACCAAACCAAAAATGTACATACAACATATTTTAAAAATAGTTTCGTCTTGTTTTTCCCTGATAGTGAAAAAGGAAAGCTCGGTGAGTGCGCTTCCGGCTAAGCCGGTCCTGTCTGAGGAGGAGATGGAGAGGAAGTCTAAATCCATCATTGATGAGTTCCTGCACATTAATGACTACAAGGTAATCCCCCCTCCCCCCCCCAATTTTGCTCAGCTCTGGGTCATCTATTGATCTGTTTTCTTATACATTTTAGTATTATTGTATTGGAAATACCATTATTAACAATTGTTATGTAATAATTTTAGCATGTTTGCATACTGTCCATGATATGGAAATCTAAATGTATGTATGTTTATAACATTTATTTTTATACTAATTCATGCCACCTCAAAGTTAAACTCTTATATGATGACTGTAGCTCTGACAGGAATTCCTTCTGCTCATGTTATTTCTGAAGTAACCATAGTAGCAACTCGTACAATGAATTTATAGCTAGCACCACCATACTCTAGGGCCAACAGTAAACATGTTAGTGTAAACAACAACCCTGAGCACTTTATTAGCAGCACCTATACAGATATTAGAGAATAGAGGTAGAGGATCCATTTGCTCTCAAAACAGCTTCCATGATTCATAGGAAGGATTCTACAAAATGTTGGGAAAATTACTTTGAGATTCTGGTCCTTGGGATTTTTTTTTCTACCATCTACCACAACCATCTATTGGATTCAGATCCAGTGCTTGGGAACTCCACAGAAGAACACCGAACTCATTGTCATGTTTGTGGAATCGGTATGAGATGACTTTCTGTTTTGTGACATGGATGTAGTCATTAGAAGACATTAGAAAGGAATGCACACGCTCAGTAACACTGCTCAGACAGGTGCCAGGAAAACATTCCTCACACCATTACATCAGCTCCACCAGTTTGGACCGTTGACACAAGGCAAGTCAGGGCCATGGATCCGTGTCGCTGGTGCCAAATTCTGGTCGTGAAATCTAAGTTAAGTTCAACCTTTATTCGTCACACATACATTACTGCACAGTGAAATTCTTTATTCTTCGCATATCCCAGCTTCTTGTTATTAGGCAGGGGTCAGAGCGCAGGGTCAGACATTTTACAGTGCCCCTGGAGCGGACATGGGCCTTGCTCAAGGACCCAACAGTGGCAACCCGGCGGAGCTGGGGCTTGAACCGCCGATCTTCCGATCCGTAACTCAGAGCCTTCACACACTGAGCCACCACTGCCCCAAATCTGTGCGCTTCATTAAAAACCAGGATCCATAATAAAGAATAAATTTTCCCCCTCTCTTCAACTCTTCAGTTGTGGTCTATAGAACTCCGGTCTTCTGCTGTTGTAGGTCATCTGCGCAAAGGTTCGATGTATTGTGCATTCTCAGATAGCGTAAGTTACAGAGCATTAAAGGTGAGGTGCTGTTCATTACTAAACGGAAAAAAAATTAAAGTAATAATCCCCCTTGGGGTGGTAATGACCCTCCATTCCTTGTCCGGCTGCATCACACTGCCCGGGCATGGATTGTACGAGTGTCGTTCAAGTCAAACCGGAACTTGTGGTGACATTTCTTGTGAATTAAGGTATATTATCGATTGACATCAAGCATGGTACATTGAAGAGACTTTTAGCCACATTAAAACATTTAAACGGTGCAAACTTTTAAAGAAGGTTGCATGTCCGTGAATGACGATCCCAGCTGAGGTGGCTCAGAACCCACTGCAGTCGTTCCCGCGAACATTTACAGAGTGGAATGCCTGGTAATTTTTAAAAACGACGAACAACTTGTCCCCAACTTGCGGCCATAGAGTGTAAGTTCACAACTCAGCCACATCCCCCGTACAGTCCTGACCTCAATCCATGCCATTTCCACATGTTTGGGCCATTAAGAGTTCCTAACGAGGCTGGCCTTTTCAGATGTAACGTCAGTCAGCATGGCTCTTCCTGTACTGAGAATCTGGATGGTATCCAAGCACTAGTGAATCGCTGTGATAAGTGCATTAGTGTAGCAGGGGATTATATAGAAAAATCAAGGGAGTTTTTACTCTCATAACTGTGTTCTGTTATTCTGCGCGATTAAAACACCCCTCATATATCCTAATCAAGACATTATTGGTCTTTAATCAGGTTTGCCTGCTTAAAAATTGGCTCTTTGCTTTGCTGCTGTTATGCCTCACATACGTTTAGAGTCCGTCAGTTATATCTCCTTGCGATGTAATGTGGGATTGATTTACTAACATATTACTTATTATGTGTCTATTAGTAAAGAATCACTGGTGTTTGTGTGTGTGTGTGTGTGTGTGTCTGTGTGTGTGTGTGTGAATGTATAAATGTAGGAGGCAGTACAGTGTGTGGAGGAGCTGCAGAAGGTATCCCAGCTGGCTGTATTTGTGCGGGTAGGGGTGGAGTCCACATTGGAGCGTAGTCACATGGCCCGAGAACACATGGGGCAGCTCTTCTACCAACTGATCCACAAGGGCAGCCTGCAACGGGCTCAGCTGTATGCAGGGTAAATTCCCAAACCACACATGCACATTCTTTCCCTAGCTTTAACTATGTACAGATTTCAGCCATTGACCATTTAATTTATATTATATAAAACAAGGCCACAGTCCTAGTAATGGTTTCACATATTGCATATTTAAAAAAAATTGAGGGTAAAAAAAATATTCCTTGTGCTTTCCAGCTTGGTGGACACACTGGAAATGGCTGATGACATGGCCATAGACATTCCTCACATATGGCTGTATCTGGCTGAGTTGCTCAGTCCTCTGCTTAAAGAAGGAGGCATCACCATGAAAGAACTCTTCAGGTAAGATCACCACAAAAGGTCAGAGTTCAAACGGCTGCGAACTGTATTCGTTTCGTTTCGCATTGTGGAAGTAATTAATAGCACGTATGTTCTCTTTTAGTAGGAGACTTCTGGTTCATTTCATAGGCACTAAAATAACCAAAGTATAATAAGTACCAGCTGCAAAGCAAATCCCAAAGGTTTATGTAAATGTACCTGTTCAGATGTCACATTTATATCTGTGGAAAAGTGTATATTCTGTATATAACAGCTTTTGGCCATGTGACACTTATTTGTCTATAACAGCATGTCCTGGTTGCATTTTATATCTTAATACTTTTTTGACAATTTTGACTTTTATGCAATAATAAAGTAGTTGAGTGAGAAACGAGTCTTTTTGTTCTTTACAGTGAAATAAGTAAACCATTGCTCCCAGTAGGAAGAGCTGGCATCTTAATGGTGGAAATACTACACCTACTATGCAAACAAATGGTAAGATTTTTATAATTAGTTTAAATGTGTATATCGGGGGGCGGGTGGGGGATCATGATCGTAGATCACTTAAAAGTTGAAATGGCTAATCACAAAAAATTTTCTAGGGAGATATAAAGATTGTAAGATTGAATGACTGGAAAATGGTCATGTGGTGTGATGAGTTCAGGTTGAGTTTATTCCAGAGTGATTGGTGCGTCAGAATAATAAGGGAAGCACATGAAGCGATGCGCTGATCATGTGTAGTGGTTACTGTACAAGCGTCAAGAGGCATGATTGAGAGGTGTTATGATCTGGGGTTGCTTCAGTTGGTTAGTTCTAGGCAACTTTATGCGACAGTAAAAATGAAGTCACCAGACTACTTGAATGCACTGAATGACCAGGTTATCACATCAATGTTGTTCTTTCCTGATGACACCGGATCATTGTGGGAGCAGAAGGAATCCTTTTCATTTTTAGTAATCGGCCCCCCACATTGCCTACTGTAATCAAAGCTAAAGGCGATCGAGCAAAAAAATTGTGTGTCTGTAGAGTTTATAAATTTTAATATGCTTAGTGCATCCTATTATTTTAGCTAATGATGTGTTGAGGTTTTTGGAAATTTTATTTTGTTCCAAACCATACAGCTCGGTTTTAAGTAACGCATTCATGTGTCCATGGGTTCACATCAGTCCAGGGCTAATTGTGTTGATGCATCCTTTCCTGCACCAGGGCCATAAGAAAGTGGGGACTTTATGGAGAGACGCAGGGCTTAACTGGAGTGCTTTCCTTTCAGAAGAACAGGAACTCCAAAGCTTCATCTCAGAGCAGGTGAGTCAGCAGGGTGTTCAGTTCGTTCTTTCATACTTCATGTGCGTTTACTTAACTTTAATTGCAAGAAAAGAAAACCAAAAAAGCCTAAAGATCTTCCCTAAAAAAGGGTATTTATCAAAGATATATGCTGTGACTTTTTGCTGCAAAATCCATTTTTATTTTCAGTCAATTGACAAAAATGTAATGTGTGTAAAACTTATTTTTCTTCCTATTCTTCTTCTTCTTCTTCCAGAAGCTGCAGTTCACACTGTCTGACTGTGTCTCTGCCGACCCTGCCCCTTCTATGCCCAGTCTCACCCCGGATGAAATGCACAGACAGCTTGAGTGTCTCCTACTAGAGGACCTGGCCAGTGATGAGCAGATATTTGACTGGGTGGAGGTAAAGCTGGCACAGATACACATACATCACATTCCCTTCACAATCCATCATATTTATTTCCTCAATCATACAAATTTGCACATATATACTCAGCAAAAAAAGAAACGTCCTCTGACTTTCAACTGTTTTTACTTTCAGTAAACTTAATGTGTAAATA
>JAOVVA010000001.1:21627097-21637564 GCA_028565275.1 Leiocassis micropogon
TAACTTTTTGTAACAAACTATTTTATTATTTTAAGCTTCTGGGTGGCATGGTGGCTTAGTGGTTAGCACTGTCCCCTTGTGCCTCCTGGTTCTGGGTTCAATTCCCACCTCAGGTCTGTGTGCATGGAGTTCGCATGCTCTCCCAGTGCTTGGTGGGTTTCCTCCGGGTTCTCTGGTTTCCTCCCACAGTCCAAAGACATGCAGAGTAGATTAATTGGCGTTCCCATTCATTATAATCAATCCCTATGATGATGTTTGAGAGTGAGTTTTCATTTCTGCACAATGGAATAGTGTTCCTGTAGCTCAATATTATCCTGGTAACATGTACCTTTTTGGCCACATAAAGCTACAATAAGTCAGGGGTTTCAATGCTGTTTTGTACCTAATATTTCATAATCTAAGGTTATTCCTTTGTTTCTTTGTTTGTTTTTGTTTTGTTCATATATTTTATTAATTTGCAACCTTAACCTAAGCTTTAAAATTTTAATATGCTTGTCACGGGGAGGAAAAAAGCGCTAACAAACTATTTAAGTATATGCACAATCGCACAATAACAGTTAGCAACTGAAACATTTTAATGAAGCCATTTCTTTCTTTAATGGCTAGCAGTTTTTACAGTGAACCAGTTTTTAAATGGAACATACCAACTGGCATCATAGTGTATATTTTCTCTGTTTAAAAGCTACTTGTCAGATAGCAACACGATTAACATAGTGATATAGAATTGAGAGCTATAGCCTTTATAATGGACGTATATTAGGAATATTCCCTTATGTTCCCTGTCATAAGGGACTTTTTGGTTAGAACTATAAATATGAAAAGGTCATTTAATGGTTTAGAATGGGCCTTGAAATGATAACGCAATCATGGTTTTATCTTGCGAATATCGTCATCACACTGAAAGTAGTTCCTGTTTACACACCTCTGTCCATATCTGCCATACTCCTGAATGGTTTGAGTTGTGAATGTAACAAGCAGACAAAGTGCTGATTTTAAGAAGCGTCTCGGGACTGTGAGATACGAGCACTCACACGCCTGTACAGTGCCAGTCAGGGTTCTAAACTGTGTACAGCTGTGCAGTAGTAGATACTGCAGACTTTCATAACATTATTTTTATGGCGTCACAGGGGCTGAAACGATTATATATTATATATTTTAGGAGCTTTGAACTCCCACAGGGCAGCATGGTGGCGTAGTGGTGAGCTCAGCCACTCAGCTCTCTCTAGGCCCCAAGATACGGGAAACCACAGAATCACCCAGGGACCGAACCGGGTGATGTCAGAATTCTGATTCTGTCAGAACCACTACAGTAGGTAAATGTTCTTCTTCAAGGAGAGCCATTAAGACTTAGGTTTCTTAATTATGTAATAAGCTGCTGGTTTTCTTTGAGAAAAAAAATAATAAAATAAAAGCGAAAGACAGTTTATAGCTGTAATAAAGAAACAGAAAGTAACAGGAATTTCTTGAATGGATTTTCCATAACATGAGATTAGTAACCTGAAGTTTAATTTTTTAAGTAGATACATAAACAGACAGACCTTCAAACAGACTATATGTACAAAATCATATTGAATTCGGGTGTTTCAAGCAGGGCCCTTATCCCCAGTGAAGGGCGATCTTAATGGATCCACCAAGACATCTTGGACAATGCTATGCTTCCAACTTTGTGGCAACAATTTGGAAAAGACCTTTTTCTATTCCAACATGACTGTGCCACAAAGCAAGGACTATAAAGACATGGTTTGATGAGTTTGGTGTGGAAGAACTTGACTGGCCCTAACACAGAGCCCTGTGACCTCAACCCCATCGAGCACCTTTGGGATGAACTGGAACAGGGATTTTGAGCCAGGCCTTCTCGTCCAACATCAGCGCCTGACCTTATAAATGCTCTACAGAATGAATGGACACAAATTCCCACAGAAACATTCCAACATCTTGTGGACAGCCTTCCAAGAAGAGTGGAAGCTGTTATAGTGGCAATAGGGGGACCAACTTCATATTGAAGTATATGTATTTGGATACAATGTCATTGCAGGTTTGGCCAAATACTTTTGTTCCTATAGTGTAGATAATTGCTATGGTATAAGCATAATAAAACACTTTGAGACATGCTCTCACTCACTGTTTATACAGATTTATCCTGTATTCAGGGTTACAGGGGGCCTGGAGCCTATCCCAGGAGACTTAGGGCACGAGGCGGGGTACACCCTGGACAGGGTGCCAATCCATCGCAGGGCACACACACACACAATGAGGCAATTTGGGAACGCAAATTAGCCTAATCTGGAGGTCTTTTGGATTGTGGGCGGAAACCGAAGTACCCGGGATAACCCACTAGGCATGGGAAGAACCTGCAAACTCCATGCACACAGAGACGGGAATTGAACCCAGACCCTGGAGGTGAAAGGAGACAGTGCTAACCGCTACGCCACAGTACCACCTAAGACATGCTTGTAATGAAAATTAACCAACTTAGATCCACCATTAATGGTTCACTTTGATATTATAGATCTAATTTAATCTCTGTACAGATGGACTGTACAGAGATTTTAAATGTGATTTTTTTTTTTTTTACATTTAAACAGATGAGAAAAGCATCATCGAGGATTTGCTCAGAGAGTTTTCTGGCAGAGTTTTTGTCAGTAAACACACACGTACTCTGTTCCGAACAATGCTGTTCATGCTCATGCCACAACTCCTGACATGTCGAGCTTTTTTTTTCTCTTCTGCACTTCTGCAGTTTTAACCATGAACTTTGGGTTATTAGTTTCAAATCCAGGAATGCCAACCCTCAAACAGCTCAGCTCGGTGCATGGATTAAATTTGGTCAGACAACAAAGGGTGTGCCTCACACTGGTTTTTTTTTCCCTTCACATCAATAGATACAAGGTCAGTGTGTAAAATCTCCTCTAATGCCTTTTTTTTTCTACGCCGCCCAACCCCCAGCAGGTCATTCTTGAGGAGTTGCTTCATTGTGTGTGTGTCCTGACAGCAAAGCCGAGATGCCTGGGAATGTCAGCCTTTAAAATAAAGCCATCAGAATAAATCACACACAGCTACAAAGAGACAAAAGCAGGAGACAGGATTTCATTTATTGAACCCAGAGTGCTGCGAACATTTCAATCGAAAACTGAAAATACTGGAAATAATCAAAACTATGAGAAATCCGCCAAAACTTCTGCTTTTCACATACGAAAAATGACCACAAGTATAAACTTCATAACCCAGACTTGAGGTTTTTAGCTGAAAAGTGAAGGGCGTGACGTAGAACATGGGGCAGGGAACACTGTCGAGGAGGAGTACTGTGATTGGCTGAGCTGTCTGTAAGGCAGAGTATATGGTATAACCACATGCCTCTCTGCCTCCTCACACAGTCTATGTTTGTGCGTGTGTGTAAGATAGAGAGAGACACAGAGACAGAGATACAGTGTGACTTTTTTAAAAGTTGGTCACAGTAAATTCATCTGTTCGATATGGTTAAGCTCTGAGTTTTACATCTGGGTGGAATTTTCCTTTTGTCTTCATCAAAAATGGAGGTAAGCATTGTATATATTGTGTACACTACATTTATTGACTTTCTCAGATTAGATATGAATTGCAATGTTAAATGTTATATATGTTTAATATATAAAATGTAATATATGTGCCATATATTCCATATACAACCGGTGCATACAGTGTATGCCGATATAATTACCTGTGCAAAATGTTCTATTATAAATTATAAAATGCAGTTGTGTATGCTTCATCATAACAAAGGAAAAAAGAAGCAGCCATGTTTAATTATTTCAACTGTTCATTTTTATTCCGATATTAGTATGTCATGGAGAGCAGCAGTCTGGACATTGTGCAGTTCTTGCAGTTTCGAGTTTTAATACCAGTGACAGGAAGGTTATATGTTCAGATCCCAAAAAGTACCTGCAGGATTTTTTTTTTTGCCCCTCCTCTCATATATCCCTTCTACTTCTTGTGCTCACTTACTTTTATGCATTTAATCAAAAACTTGAACATAAACTCCATAAACATAAAATGATGTGAATTTGCCTGGTTGAATTACCTTCATTCTTATTATAAATGACTGGTTGCCACTTTTTCACTTCATGACTTTATGAGCGTCATATTTTGTCCCCGGACCTCCAGCTGTCAGTGAATTGCTCTTCTGGATACTATGTGAGTCCATGCGCCCCACTGACCTCCTTTCAACCCCCCAGCCTTGTTTAGGTCCCGTACTAGGCAGTGTAATATGATCCCGAGGCAGAGAGAGAGAGAGAGAGAGAGAGAGCTGAGACTGGAACTTTATGAGTGCTGTTAACTAGATGCTTTCCATCAGAATGTGCTAAATCATCTCGCATATTAGTGGCTGTCAGCATTCTGGGCCAAATTAAACACCGAGGTTACTGTAACAGACTGATTCTGATTTGGTTTCTGTGAGCGTGTAAAAGTATCTTTAGGCTTTTAAGGGCTAAATTTTGTATTCAGCATTTTCCATTTTTGAGATTATATTGGAGAAAGTGCACCAATGGGGAACTGTGACAGTTTTTTAAACTTGCGAATTACAAAAGTGTAACAGTATTGCTGTAGATTTAATTGCAGAGTGTGGTCACCAATTTGCAGCTTTATTTTTTATGTCTCAATCTTTCGTTTTGACATTTTAAAGCCATCTTTTCTTTGCTGAAATTCTTCCCACATACCCAACGTTTTGACCCAGTTCTATATAAAACATCATTTCTCTTTTGAAAAAGAGAAGTGCTCCTTCTGACTGCCAGTTGTATGTCATCGGTTGCAAAATCATCATGGATACATTAATAGCTATTAAACTTGCCGTGAATTTGGAACTTTTGAATTTGAAAAGCAAGTGCTGTGGCAAAGTGGGAAAAAAAAAACAACCAAACAAAAAAAAAATCAAGAATCATTCTATTCTGTCCTCCTGTAAGAAATTATTGAGCAACCACTTTCAGTTCCCATCTCATCCTTGATTTCATCCATTACTGATTCATCCTTTAGCGACACAAACAAGAACTCACTGCATCCTTTGGAATCTTAAGCAACCGATGAGACGACTTGGGTCTAATCCGATTGCTGAATGGACGTCTGGATCTCCAGATGTTGGTCTCAGGTGTCCAGCTTGTTGGCGTGTAAGCTGTAGTTTGGTCGTGGAGCAGGATGCTGTTGGAATCTGGCAAGTGTCCTAGTGAGCTGCTGATATCGGTGTTAGTGTCAGAGTAAACCGCTCAATCAGATCAGGTCATCTTCTTCATATCAACATCGACATATCAACAGCTGGATGTGTGTTAACTGGTTGCAACGTACTTTTCTAGAAATTCACGTCAACTGACACTCAAGGGGAAAAAAAGAGTCATGTTCAAACTTTGAGACCTAAAAAAAAAAAATCTGATTATTCACTATGTTAAATCTAAAAGTAGGTTGTCGTGGGACAATGCTTCTCCATATTTAAAGGGTACCACAAGCTTCACACTGATGTCATACTATGGAAAATCTGACTACACTCCTTTTAGAATGGGTGCTGACATGAGGCAAGCAAGTTAACGTTTCCCTTAAAAATTTGACCCAGTTATCAATGTGAAGATCCTGATTATTTCAACATTGGTTTTTGCCTTAGCTTCTGGATAGCCAGAAAATGTTAATAATGTACAGTTGATTCAGTGAATCATCATTTTTCATTTGTAGTCTACTGTATATGGTCATTTAATCGGCTGCCTTGGACTTGTTAAAGGCTATCTTTTCAGCCCACCTAAACGTTAATAATAGATTTCAGTGGGTTTAAGTGGGTTTATCCGGTGTCCAGAAATGATCTGGTTAGATTAGTTACATTTTAGTAACAGTACATTTTACTTTTACCCTACACACAACATGTTTCAAACCATTTGTGGCTTCTCGGTTTCCTGTTAATGTTTTTCATACTGTTGTTATACTTTCATATTTACTTCGGTGGCATTTTGGATTAGTGGTGATCACTGTTATTAGTGGCGATCACTGGTGATCCAGCGTTTGTGATTCGAATCTTCCATCTGTGTCTAATGCATGGAGTTTGCACTTTCTCCACATGGTTTCTCCACACATTCCAAAGACATGCAATCTAAGTTAACTGGTGTTTCCAAATTGCCCGGAGTGTATGTGTGTGCATGTGCTTGTGCCCAGTGATGGGTTGGCACACCATCAAGTTCTGTGGGTAGGCTCCAGGCTGCCTGCGACTCAGGAAAGAGGTATAGAAAATGGATGGATAATTACCTTATCTATCTATTTATTTATTTATTTAGTAAACTGCAGATTATTGGATTGAAATTCCAGAATATGGTCTATAATGAACAATGCTTTTCTACTATATGAATGACACTTTACTGGCTGCTAGTTATCCAAGAAGCATTTGCTAATTTGCAATTTAGCAGTTAGGAGGTTTTGCAAGTAGTCAGGGATCATGCTTTATAGTCTATGCGAACAGTTTGACAGCAAAATGAGATACATCCATTTTGGCAGTTTTGAGAAGACTGATGTTTTTCAAAATCAGCAAGAAATATTACAAGCTGTTAAATAATTATAATAATTTCGTGCATTGACACAAGGGTGAAGAAATATAAAAACTGTATAACAAAATATGTTTTGTATATATCAGTGTGAATTTTGAACTGGCGAACGTGGCATCGCTCTGGGCAAGTTGAATGCTATAAAAAAAATAAAAAATAAAAAAATAAAAAAATATATATATATCATGTTTCATATATATTATGTGTCAATGCACAAAAATATAAATATTATTTAACAGCTTGTAATATTTCTTGCTGCTTTTGAAAAACATCAGTCTTCTAAAAACTGCCACAATGGCTGTATCTCATTTTGCTGTCAAACTGTTCACATAGACTATAAAGCATGATCCCTGACTACTTGCAAAACCTCCTAACTGCTAAATTATGCACAATTTACTATACATTAATAATTGGTTATTAGTTCTGGGAAACCTTTTTTTTTTTACTTCTAATTTTCGCTAGTAAAACTAACTTTGTTGAAGTGCCTATTGGAGACTAGCATATAATGGAGCAAAATACAACACAACAGGGTTTTCCATTTGTGAAATCACATAAACTTCATAAAGCCTGTGTATATGGGTCAAATAAAAAGACAATATTTGTGGCCCAGATTATATTTCACACGTTGTCACTTCACATGGTTGCAGGAAGAGGTTTGATCTGTGGTGAGGGTAAATGCAGAGGGGAGTAAAAGTAGAAGGCGTGAAGGTCCAGGAAGTCAGCTTTAAGCTAAACCACAAGAACTGATAAGCATGTGTGGCAGCAGAGCACACAATCACTCAAAGCATCTTTTCTACTAGGTTAAATTGCACGCGTTCATGCATTTAAATTAGACGCACACTATCCTACGACTGAAAGAATGCATCTGCGATGGAGCACTTTGTTCCACCTTTGTACGGCATTTGCTTTACACGGCCGTGCAAAGTGTTGGCCCGTGCTGGAAGTGTAATTCCTTTTGTATATCGCTTCTCTGTGGTCTATAAAGCATGTGGTCATGAAGAAAGAAAATGCATCATATGTCATATTTTGTTATCACTCAGCAGGTGCTCACCACAGTTCACACTGCAAACGAAGCCTGCAGCCGAGCAATTTCTGTCCTTTGCTATCTGAAACTAAACAGCATTCGATCATTCGGAGGCATAGTGTCCTCCCGCTAAATAAATGAAGTCATCAGAAAGATGGAGCCCGGAAAGCAGACGCTGAGAAACATAGCGCTTGTGTACGATATCCGTCATAGTTCAGAGACAGGAAATACCAGGGCAGCTAATAAGGCAAGTAACACAGACTCGCTGGGGCCTGAAGGGGCAATAAGTCCCAGCATCCTCCCTCCTCAGCCCAATTTATGTTACTAAGATGGCCGATCTGGATGAACTGGGTGCACGGTATGATCATTGGTCACATAACTCCTGAAACTCTCATAAAATTCAAGATTCTGCTTATGTCTTGTCTTTCTTTGCATTGCATCCTTATTGCCTTCCAGCTAGATTCCTTGTCTGGGGCTGCCATAACTGTGTTTATTTTGTGTAGGGGTACTCAGCTTGCACAGGGCATTTCTCACTCCCAAAGGTCTTAGGTTAAAGTGAATTGGGGGTGTAATTCCCACAGGAATCACCCCTATAATTCCAGTTAAGAGTGAAAAAGTATGCAGGAGGTGCTAGTAGCAATTCAAGCAGCACGCAAATCGACAATCAGTTTTCATGCCAAATTGAGCTAGTTTTGGAATTTGCTTGTGTGCGGAAAATAAAAAGTAAAGACAGCATATGTGATTATGTGAACCTTTTCTATTATAAGACATACTGCAAAGATTGACTGCAATGGACTGGCATCTTATCAAGGGTGCACTTCCACCCATTATGCCCAGTACTCCCAAGATAGGCTCTGCATCCATCTCAACCCTGAAATGGGTAAAATGCTTATAGAAAGTGAGTGAGGGTAATGGCTGTATCAGATGATGATAACAAGAAAAAATTGCAGACATTGCAAAAAAACAAAAAAAAAACAAATGCACACACACACATAAATATAAATTCCATGGTTTCCCTTGCCAAGACTGGGAAAATGGAGAAAAATGGCGTCTACCTTTTCTCATGCACGAGTAGGTCATTTTGTGCCAATTTTGATATGCATTTGCACTGGATATTTTGCGCTGACCTGGCAACAACTTACATGTTTCACATACACAGTATTTTTATAGTGATTCCTAACTGAGGAAAATCTAAAAACTTACTGTTTGCCGCTGTATTTTGGAAATGCAGCCTTCTACCTGGGTGGCTCAGGATTGTGCAGATTAACAGAAGACAGATATGAAAGTATCTAATACATTGTATATAATCCCCTGCTACACTAACACACTTATCCCAGCATTTCACTAATGCTTGGATACCATCGAGATAGAAAGTTTTCTCAATTCCCCGGAGCCATGATCGGACTGCCTGCTTCAAGTCTGAAACGCTGGCCTCCCAGGAACTCCCTTAATGTCCCTAACAGTGGCGGCCGGTCAATAAGGGGCGCAGGGGCGCTGCCCCCTTAAAGATACGCAGAGAAGACTGCTACTTTAATTACTCATGTAATTATTTAACATAATAATTATTTTTTTAAATAATGAAATAAAGTCATTTAGTCACAATATTCCGCTGTATTTCTTAATATAATTTATTTACAGTAAAAAAAAAAAATCGAAACTGTATTACGTTCATTTGTGTTGGTGTACGCGGGGCATCGGACAAACGAGTGTCTATGTAGGCACGTAAATATTTGAAAAGCATGTGATTTGAGGCTGAGCTCTAATTGGATTTTTTCAAATCATCCTTTGGGTGGGCGGCACGGTGGTGTAGGTGCCGCCTTGCACCTCCAGGGTCTGCGTTCGATTCCCCGCCAGGCTCGATTCCCGTCCCTGTGTGGATGGAGTTTGCATGTTCTCTCCGTGCTTAGTGGGTTTCCTCCGGGTACTCCGGTTTCCTCCCACAGTCTAAAGATATGCAGGTTAGGCTAATTGGCGTTCCCAAATTGCCCGTAGTGTGTGAGTGTGTGTATGTGTATGTGCCCTGCGATGGATTGGCACCCTGTCCTGGGTGTACCCTGCCTCATGCCCTAAGTCTCCTGGGATAGGCTCCAGGTCCCCGTGACCCTGAATACAGGATAAAGCGGTATAGATGATGAGTGAGTGATCCTTGGGGTGCAGCACTGTGCGCCCCGAACCCTCTCACTTTTGTTCTTAGTGAATCAATACTATTTTTAAATATTTGGGCTCATGTGATTGGACCATGGAGCTGGCTGACTGCATGCGATTTGAGTCATGCCTTCATTTTATACTAATAGTAATGATGCTTAATCACCTGATAAATGGCTATTTACAGGCGATTCTTAAAAGTTTAATTTTAATTTTGTTTGCGCCCCCCCCCCAAAAAAATTTTTTGCACCATCCGCCACTGTTCCCTAACATGTGGAAATGGCTTGAAGTGAGGTCAGGATTGTATACGGAATGCGATAATAACTCCCAGATGAGTTCCTGTAATGTGTTTTGTAAAAGTGATGTTTGTAAATGATGGTATGTACAGTTCCCACAGACAGATGCATCTCTTCTGCACGTCTTTTTTTTTCTTTTCTTTTTTTTACAAGTTATCTGTGGATTTTCGAGAAGCAAAAATCATTCACGCTACTTTAAAAAACATGTTTTACTGCGGCTTAGAGTCTCATCAGCGTACTGTGCTTGAAACCTTCTGCAAACGTCAGTCGGGTTTTACACTCTCATTCATGAGAAATTTCCTCACAAGTCCCGGTTTGACTCGAACACCCCTCATAGATTAGACGGAGGATGTACGTTGCAAAGACGCTAAATATTATTCCAAAGCATGAGATCATAATATTCACATTGTAACATGACTTAGTTGGTCATATGAGTCAAAGAGACACAGAGAGAGAGAGA
>JAOVVA010000001.1:21638665-21654350 GCA_028565275.1 Leiocassis micropogon
AGAGAGAGAGAGACAGCTGCAGATAGAAAGTTCAGGCCAGCTGTCCCAGCCTCATCCCCATAAACATACACTACATGGGCAGAAATCCCAGCACACAGCTGACTGGGACAACGTCGCTCACAACACACATTCTTAGAAACGTTCTCAGTCAGCATCACAAGAATTCACTCACATGTAAGCTGTGCACACACACACACACACACACACACACACACAAAAGCACTTCCACACACCATATAAGCACTGAAACTTTAAATCCACATCAGAAAATGAGATCATACTTTTTTTCCCCCTGTCTGGAGATTACACTACATCAGACTTTTTGTGTAACAGTGGTTTTGTCGCAGGATTACGCGTCGTCCGCCACCTTCGACTGAGTCACAGTGGAGCAGTGTGGCTGTTCTGATTGGTCCGCTTAAAGCGGTGCAGCACGACAGGTGCTTCGCACGTAAGCCTGCCGAACTCAATAGAGCCTTTGTTGCCAAAGATTCATCTAAGGAAGAAAAAAAAGGAGGCCAGCTCCATTTAAAGCTGCTGCTAAGACTTATCAGGGGGAGGCTGACGACTGAGGAAGGAAGGCAGGCGCGTGTGGGGAGTCAGGATAGGATGATCTGACTTCAGAGTAACTGGGTGTACAAATTGAAATGTCAGAAGCACATGCATACACTGGGTACAAATATATATATATAATATATATATATATATATACTATATGTATATGTTAACGGAAGTGTCCAAAATGAAGGGGAATTCACAGCAGGGTGAGAAATGCATGACACAAGAATGAGTGGGGACAGAACTCCGTCACTCAGAGTTCTGCTAAATTCTTCTCAACATTTCATCACTTCCCATTCAAATTATGATTCACAGTAACACACACACACACATAAACTGGGCCTCCGTAGCTGCATCACTTGACTGTCACTGAACTGAACACACATGACTTTTTTCTGTGATGTTTCAATCGTTCCTTGTTGGTACAATTCATTACAAATATATATATATATATATATGTGTGTCCACCCTCACTGGCTATGGAGCAGACAGCATAGAGAGTATAGTATGGGTGTGTGTAACTGTTGCTGCTGAGGAATTTATGAACACATGGGCCTGGGTTTAAAGGGCTGTGTGGACATGTGTGTGTGTATGGATATCCGTGTGCGCGTGTGTTTCTGCACACTGTCAATAGCATATGTTTGTGCTGAATTTAGGATTTGCAGGTGGTGGTGGAGTGGCTCTGTACATTTCTGAAAAGATCCTGAATAGAACAGCAGAGGAATACTTAAATGTAAATATTACGGAGTGATAGATTAGACTGGCCTGGCCTGTTTGGCTTTTTGTCCTCTCTGTCATGCAGTTTTGCTGCGGTCTGAGATATAAATGGACGTTTTTTGGAGAAGTTACGGAGAGATAACTTCCTTTTATTTCTCCAAAGGAAGCTGTGACAGGAAGCAAGCGCCAGACACATGAAGTAGCGTTTTTGTAACCATTTACACCTGCCTTTAGTTCATGGCGTCCTACTGCGGCTCAGATGCATGGAATCACTAATGATCTAGTTGTGTTTATCTTCTGTTGGACAGCCAAGTCTTTTAAAGGAACCAGATGAAAACTGAACGTTTAACACGTATAACGTAACAGATAGAAGACGGTAGTGATGAATTACGGCATGCTTCATAGGGAAACCCCAAAAGAGTTGATTTCAGAACGGAGTGTATGCTGTTGGCCTAGGAACAATTATACAGTGGATTAGATGGCTATGACTTCAGATGTTGTGAGGCTCTGTTTCTAACCACAAAGAATCCAGGGAGTAGAGTCACTAACATTCCTATTAGTGCCTAGCTATGGCTGGGCCTATTATCATCGTCACACAAAAGCCTTGTTTGTTCTGGCCATTACTTCAGGAAGGCACTAGTATCCCCGTTAGCCCCCGTGCCTGTGTGTGTGTGTGTGTGTGTGTGTGTGTGTGTGTGTGTGTGTGTGTGCAGACTTTTTGTATTGTGAGTATAAATGATGTCACATTTTCTCCCTAGACCATCTTCGCCAAAGCACTCTATGACAACACAGCCGAGACCCCAGATGAGCTGGCCTTCTACAAGGGTGATGTTGTTGTGGTGATAGAGAAAACCGTCGAGGGCAGCTTGGGCTGGTGGAAATGTTCCCTGCATGGCCGGGAAGGCCTGGCGCCGGCCAATCGGCTGCGACTCCTCTCACCATCCGAGAGCATTTATCAAACCCCGCGGCCATCAGAAGCAAACCCGACCTATGAGCTCATGGATGGGGGCTACAAGGTGCCATCAGCAACAAACATAGTGCACAATCCTGTACTTTTCCCATCCCTGGAGAGAAACCACTCTTTAAATAAGGTATAAATTCTTTTTGTTTCGCATTGTGGCATGGTGGAGATTAAAAAAGATCTCCAGATGTGTGCACATCAGCTTATAAGTAAAAATGAATAGTGGTTAACCTACAGACCGACATTGGTACGGTTTAAGTACCGCAAAAATCATGATTACGTCTCAGCGATGTGTATTATTCAAAACCGTAAGTAAAATTGGCTACTGAGATTATAACATGGTATTCTCCTCATAAGTTAGTATGATCAGAAAGACCTTGTAGCGATACAATTGCAGGTTAATAGGCAGTTATGCGGTGACCCCTGCTGGCTAAAGCACTTGCAGATGCTCTGACTCTGGCTCGGCCTCTGCTTGTGCGTTTTTATGGGCCCATAAAATAACCTAGGGGACAGACTTCAGACACCGCTAACTACAACCAGCAGGAGGAAAAAGAGGGATAGAGGATTGCCTGTTACGGGTGGGGCTGGTAGGCCCACATGTTGCTGATTTCCCCTCCTGCTTCAGGGAAATTTTTTACCTTTACAGTAGTTCTCTCCCAGTTAATGTGCTTGATGGTTTTAATTAGAAAACTGAGCACTGAGCTTAGTATGTTTGCCCAAAAATAGGTCCTAATGTGATTCAAAGGTGACTTAAAGATGTTATTTTTGTGTTTTAAAGATGATGCATGATGCCTCCAGACCCAGTCCTCCGGGTACTCTGTATGCTGTTCCTAGTCTTGGAAGAAAGAGCTCTTTATTCACAGTGAGACCCTTTTTGTTTACTTTAACAATCAAGTTAATATGCATTAATGCGGCATGGTGGCTTGGTGGTTAGCACTGTCGCCTTGCACCTCTAGGGTCCAGGTTCGATTCCCGCCTCAGCTCTTGGAGTTTGCATGTTCTCCTCGTGCTTGGTGGGTTTCCTCCGGGTGTTCCTGTTTCCTCCCACAGTCCAAAGAAATGCAGATTAGGCTAACTGCCGTTCCCAGATTGCCTGTAGTGTGTGTGTGTGTGGGGGGGGGTGTATATGTGTGTGCCCTTTGATGGATTGGCACCCCATCCAGGGTGTACCCCGCCTCCCCTAAGTCTCCTGGGATAGGCTCCAGGCCAACCCGTGACCCTGTATACAGGATAAAGTGGTAGAGTTAGTGAGTGACTTAATATATGCTGTATTAATGTTTTACAAAACACTTTCATACACTATTTTTATTTCTCTTAATGATCCACTAATTATAATATAAGTAACAATTTATATCTGTCCATAAACACAGCCGGTATCGCCACGCCCTATGCTGCGGAAAATGTCAGCTTCTGAAATTCAGAAGAGATATGAAATCATGGACAACAGCAAATGCAATAAAGAGGTAAATATATGCGTTGGATGTAATAGTTTGTCTTAAATACCTACAATAAAACTTATTTTTTATGACCTCAGCAACAGTTTACCACATATCATGTACTATAAATGCAAAAAAGTTGCGAGTGTAACAAAGTCTTTTAATGTTTCACAGGTGTATGCTGTACCTCATACACCATCCAAAGATTCCAATTATGATGTCCCTGTTCCTTCTAAAAATGTGCAACACCTAAAGCAGGTTTCCAGTTGCAGCACTTTGCCTACCCCACGGAAGTTAGAGCAGATATATGATGTGCCTGTAGCACCCGAAAAGGCACTCGTTGCACGTGGTTTCTATGGCACAATGCCGGCCAAAGGTACATGTTCAGGAAAAGATCTCTACGACACTCCACCTCCATGTGTTCGTCCTTCAGTAGTCCCTGGTGGCGTCCTATATGACCTCCCAAAATGGAGTGAGAAAGCACAACAAACAAAAGACTCCACACGACCTGAGGAGGAAGGCATCTATGATGTTCCACCTAGCATCAAGCAAATACAACCCATTGTGAACGGTCTCACAGTCCCAAATCAGACAGTTAAACACCCAGGTAATTTTGAAAATGTTTCTAAACCTTTGGAGTACAGGTGTAAAGCTGGACCAGGGTCTGATCATCCTCTCGGACGTTCATCGTGGGGCAGAAAGATTATGTTGTCTAGAGAACTACAGGAGAAGGGCGAAATAAACATTGATGATGAGGTAAAGAATGGCAAAGTTGTGTCTGTTTCTGAAAACCAACGCAACTCCACGGTGTCCACTTCATCCACCACTTCCAGCTCTTCCAGCTCTTCCAGGAGCTCTTGTGACTCTCGGATGTTTAGCTCCCCTTCACCGGAGCCACTGCGGGAGGTCACGCTGTCTCCAGAGGAAGCCGCCCAAAGACTTTTGCAGCTCCAGGAAACAGTTTGTCGGGCCGTGCCCAAACTCATGAACTTTGTAAGTAGCCACTGGAGAAGCCGAGAGCACCTGAGCCAGCACCTCCAGGAGATCCGAGCATCCTCAGAGCATGTGGCCAATTCAGTCACCTCCTTTCTCAGCTTCGCTCTGGATATCAGAGGTAACGCGCAGCGTCTGACTGACTGTAACCTGCAGACAAGGCTCCTTAAGCAGCTTTCCATCGTGGAGGACTCAGGACTGATTCTGCAGACATCTGTGAGTGCTCTAGGGGGCTTAGGCTGGTCTCTGGATGTCCTGGCTCAGGATCACAAGCAGCCACAGTCTCCAGACCAGCTGGAGCGCTTTGTCATGGTGGCACGCACTTTGCCTGAAGACATAAAACGATTGGTTTCCATCATCAACGCCAACAGCAAGCTCCTGTTCAGAAACTCGTCGAAAGAGCCAGAAATGTCAAAGGACACAACTCCGCCACATGTGAGAAAAAGCCCTGGCAAGAATGAACATGGAGATGAAGATTATGTACAACTTCAGGTAAGCAGACCTTTTCGGATATGCATTTTGGATATGCACTTGGTGTGTGTCTATCTCATAAATCAAGATCCATGTCTTTAGACACTGACCTTTGGATATGTTTTACAGACTAAGACTGAATTTGAAAAGCAACAGCAAAGTGAAGCAAAAAGCAACAAGAAATTGGACAAAATTGGAGAAAACGAGAAAAAACAGGTAATACGGTTACCCATTTACACTACCGGTCCAAAGTTTGGATACACCTTCTAATTCCATGGTGTTTCCTGATTTGCATTTCTTTCAATAATGTACAGAATATCCAATAATCTCCTTTGAACAGTTGATTTATGAGATTTGTCTGCTACTTACGCTCTATAAAGCCTTCGAAATGGCTCTAATGTGAGGTGCTGTTAATTGTTGCCTGGTAACTCTAAATGCAGCAGAGGTGCAGTAAGTTTTGGTCATGCTTTGCTGGGATGCTCTTCATGAGAGCTAGTTTCATCACGGTGCTTGATGGGTTTAGCTAATGCACTTGACAATACTGCTCTTGCAAGAGCTATTCAAGAACAGCTGACATTTGTGTCTTAAAATAATAATTGCCCGTTGTCGTTGTTACTTAATCACCTAATAACTTATGTGTTATTTCATAGTTTCAAAAAAATCCAGTATTGTTCTAGAACGAAGAAAATAAATCCAAACGTGTGTGCAAACTTTTGACTGGGACTGAGTATGTCCCAGGTCTGTGCCTTGAAAAGGAACAGACATTAAAGACAGCAGGATACCTGGTCATAATACTTGATTGCTTGCAAAGTCGCTGTAGATGTTAAAGCTGGAGGTCAACATCCTTTCATCAGAACTGCTCATTTCCTCTTTAACTATTACGGCACTCATCCTGTTTGGGTGTGCAAGCAGACACATGCACACACACACACACACACACACACACACACACATCTCATCTTTGTAGTTAAAAAATAACCTTCAAATACGAATAACCATCGTTTCCTTTGCTCTTGTTATTTTCAGGTTTCCAAACCAGAGCCTACCTGCCCTGGTAGCACAAGCCAACAACCCTGCAAGACCATCGTTTCTGACCACTGCCGTCTGCGTTTATATTTTGGTGCCATCAAGAAGGCCATTGCTGTGTTTGTTACTAGCCTTGAGGAGCAGAATCCCCCAGAGAAGTTTATATCCCACAGTAAGCTGGTGATCATGGCGGGACAGAGGCTAATAGACACCCTTTTTTCCGAAGCCCAGAGCAGGCAGGACAATCAGGAACTACTGTACAAAAGCAACCACTTGTGCGCCCTCCTTAAACAACTGGCAGTGGCCACCAAAAAAGCAGCGCTGCACTTTCCTGACCAAGTGGCAATCCAGGAAGCAAAGGACTTCGCCAAAGAGCTGGCTCAGAGGGCACACCATTTTCGCATGTCTCTGGACATCTAAGGGCTCTGTGAGAGGACAGGAAGATTGAGAGTTTCAGTCAGACAAATATCTGCATGTTTTGCACCTGAGCATCTCTGCTTTATTCTGTCACTTCAGCTATAAACGTGTCAGAAAAAAAAAGAACAGCATTTAGTGCAACTGGTGTTTTCAGCTATGACTAATGCATATTTATTAAAGCAACACTGAAAAAGCAATAAAATACCAGAATAGGTGGAGAACTTGATGATCAGCATCTTTCACGAGTAGCATACAGTACAAATATGGCATTGCCCAAGTGAGTGTGCAGCTAGCCTCATTTTAAATATTAAGATTTATTATTTTTCACTCAAGCAAAACTTGCACTTTTTTCACATCAGATATAGTTGGAATTTCAAAACGGACAAAACCTCAACAACAACAACAAAAAAATCCATCATTTCTCTCAAACATAGGACTATATGCTAAAATTATTGATAGCCCAAGAAGTATTTTAGGGTAATGCGAAGTGTGTTATTTTTGAAAAACTTGTATTATTTTGCAAACGCTACGTAGCCATGTCCTGTTTCCCCAGGGTATAAATATGAGCCTATATACATGCAAAATCATTTTGTCCCCTGTTATGTAAAATTTCTAACACAAAAGAGAGAAACGAGAGGATCAAGATCCCTCCACAAGTCTCTCCAACCTTTTTATAATCTTTTCCTTTTTTCCCCCCCTCAGTTGTCTTATTCACTCCAAGGCGAGCGTCATAATACTGTAATTCATATTTTTTCGCGTGCTGATAATTTTGAAAGCACTGTTTTACTGGGAAAAATGACTAAATAAAAATCTTTCATATGAAAAAGAAAAAAATATATACATTGCATATTTAAGCACAAAACTTTACTCATGCCATTGTTATGTTGTTATAATGACTGTTGTTTATTTTCATTTAGAGTACAAACAATTCTCAAAGCTACTGTTTGTACATTGTTAAGGTATTTACTAATCTTAAGTATTTTTATATGTCTTACTCTGTGAGCACTGTGTAAATAGGTTTTTCAAATGTTTTGTCAAATGTAATATTTTTAAGCTCACATTTTATTAAAAAATATACATATATACTGTATATGCTGTGATTTTACCAACTACCAACTAAATACCAAATTTCAGGCTATCAAATTGCTTGATTAAATATAACCAGTTTTGTTATATAAACATATGGTGGAATCAATACAATTACAAGAAATATCTCCACGGTTTTGGAAAGTCATTTAATCACAGTTAATCAGCTTTATTATGTTATAATTTGAAGTTAGTGGAAAAGTACAGTTATACCAGTTCAAATTTCAACAAAAGAAATGTTATCTTCATGCCTGTGTCTTTTCTGTATCCTCTAAACCCATGCTTGATGAAGGAGTGATCTGGGATTTTGTTACAGTGCTTGAAATCACAAGGCAAAAGTTATTATTCCTATAAACGTCATCTTAAATCCAAATACTATTTTAATTGAAATGTGCACGATGTGTTGAAAATTTTCATATTAAAAAAGCTCCATGGCCTCGATAATTAGCCAAAATATTATTGCACTCATTTGAATGATGTTCCTAATATTTGATTGCTTGGATTAGGCTCCTGAAATAAATTAACTGATAACCAACTTGTTCATAATCAGAGTCAGAAAAGGGCTGGACTAAAAATGGTCAAAACACACATCAGCATGGTCTTAATCTAAAGGAAACAGTTTGGCTCTACAGTATAAGTAATAATTTGTTCATGTCTAAGAATAATAATTTGTTCGACACATCATAAGTCACATAAGTCACATCATAGGTAATAATTAGTTCATGTCACATCTCCAGGATTCCAGAAGTGACCCTGAGCTCAGGTTTCCTCTCTGTGTGGAGTTCCTGTGCATGTTCTCCCTGTGTCTGTGTAAACTTCCTCTTTGTTCCTTGGTTTTATTCCGCCTCTCAAAACATACCGGTTGGTGGATTGGCTAGGATCAATTGCCCCTAGCTGTGAATGAGTCTGTGTATGTGGGGTTGTGAGGCCCCTGGGCGAGATCATAAAAACTGGGCCCGCTGGTGTGAATGACTGTCATAGCAATTTCACGAGTTAGGAGAAAGCATTATTTATAAGTGTATAAATGTGCATTAATTATAAAATATTTAACATACAATACATGGTGTAAAAACATTTAATCACATTTAAACAACTTGCAAATGTATTGTAATGCAAATAAGTGTGCTTGAAAAAGTAAACAATATATATAAGTCAAAGGTATGTTCTGCTAATATGTATAGCAGAACATACCTTTAGTTTGAGCTTGCTTTTCTTCCTCTGCTTTTCTTCTCTTCCTTTTTTCGGCTCCAGAAAGATACTGTTTGGTTGCCATGACATTTCAAATTAAAATAGCACTAATGTGCATGGCATAGATTAAAAATTGCACTGTGAAAATCAGCAACGAGACAGACGACGTTGTGAGAGGCAATACACAAATCAGTTAAATCCCACTTATCATAGAGATTAAAATATCGGGTACTTTATTTTTGACAGCACCTTTTCTGTCATCCAACTGCCTAATAAGCAATTACACATTAATAAATGGTAAGGGCAGATCTAAAATGGGACATTTGACTTTCTATTAAACATGAGCAATTTGAAGAGATATAGTGGAATCTATGTGCACGAATACTATGACCATTACGGCACTCCAGTTTTTCCAGTATACAGTATCGCAGTATCGCAGTATATCGCCAGCTGTGTTATGCAAATTAGTATGTGGTGCTTCTGTGTATGTTTCAAATCTTTAATGCTTTTATTTATATTGTTGTGTATTTATTACCGTTTTTAGCAATGTGTCATGTATTAATTACACAGAATTGTTCTTCTTATTTAATATGGTGGGTACTTTTTTTCTCGCTGTTTTTGTGAATTGTATCGTGTTTTGCCTGCTGGAAGGGACGGCACTGTGTATCCATCCATCTATTAATCTGTAGTCTCTCTGTAGATCTAGGCATGGAAGAGGCTAATAATGACCACTGAATTTATTCCTATTTTTACAACTGTGGTAGGCCCTCCGCAAGCACTAACATTCACACACTACGGGCAATTTGGAAAAGCCAATTAACCTAACTGCCATGTCTTTGGACTGGGAGGAAACCAGGGCACCCTGAGGAAACCCATCAAACACAGGGAGAATATGCAAGCTTCATGCACACAGAGTCTGAGGTGGGAATCGAACCCGGACCCTTGAGGTGCGAAGTGTCAGTGCTAACGTGTACGTGTGTGTGTGTGTGTGTGTGTGTGCATGTCTGCATCACGTCCAGAACAGACTGGATCTACCAGAAGAAAGTGTTGACTTCAAGTCACGCGCAGTCACGTGCGATTTCCATACAGATGTTTGGCGCCATCTGCTGGTTCATAAATAATAATTTGTTTATTACACTGTATTTAAATTTACTAGGGCTGATTAATCGTGCAGATAAACAAATGCAGTAGATATCAAGTATGTGTACAAAAATAAAATACCAACAAACACAAACACTGGAAACACTTTGTATTAAGTACATTTATTTAATATCGTTGATAATAATGTTTTCAACAGAACATGTCGTGTCCTGTGTATAACCCATGCGCTGCAACATGGTACAATGACGATCTTACTGATAACACAGTGTGTGTGTGTGTGTGTGTGTGTGAACTATTCAACAGATGTCCTGAAGAGCCACATGAACCGAATCTGAGATTTTCAGTACCGTTTTTTCCCTTTGCGTTTCCCAATCACACTCACAGTGCACTATATTGGGTGTTGACGAAGGTGTTATTTTATAGTTCACAAAGTGCACTGGAATAGGGACAAAAGCGCAGTTTGAGATTGGACCGTGAGCACGTTTCTCTGAGACTCCGCCCTGTATTGCGTCACCGCGCTCCGTCTCTCCACTCGGCTCACTGCGCTCCAGACCACAGACATGGCTCCATAGGACTGCACATGGCGGCCAGCGGCCATGAACCAAAATACCCCCTCAACTCACCAAAAATAACAATAAATGCAATTTTAACAAACCCAATTTGATTTATTTCGGACTCATCAGTTTCATCCTTGGCAATATTTCTTTTCGGTTTCTTTTCAGCGTAGGCGAGAGAGTAAGAGGCAGAGGCTTGCTTGGAACTCCTCGCTTCTTCAACTTGCATTTATTATTTTAACCGCCCTAGTGTTTTTTTTTTTATTTCCCCATTCAACAGAAAAGCAGTCATGGGCGTGCAAGGATTTCAGGAGTACATCGAGAAGCACTGCCCGAGCTCCGTGGTGCCGGTGGAGCTGCAGAAGCTGGCGCGGGGGAGTTTAGTGGGAGGCGGCAGGCAGAGGCCGCCACAGGGCCCGCTGCGCTTGCTGGTGGACGCGGAGAACTGCGTGCACCGGCTCTACGGCGGCTTTTACACCGACTGGGTCGGCGGCGGCCAGTGGAACCACATGCTCGGATACCTGGCCGCGCTGGCCAAGGCCTGCTTCAGCGGCAACATCCAGCTGCAGGTGTGCTTCAACGGCGCGCTGGAGAAGGGCCGCCTGCACGAGTGGGTCAAGCGGCAGGTGAACGAGCGGCAAACGGCGCAGCAGATTGTCAGCCACGTCCAGAACAAGGGCACCCCGCCGCCCAAAGTCTGGTTCCTGCCGCCCGTGTGTATGGCTCACTGCATCCGCCTGGCGCTCCTCAGGTTCCGGATTGAAGTAAGTTAGCTAACGTTACCGTTAAGCCGGAGGAAAGATCCGTCGAGCTTTCATCGCACTTGTCCAGTTTTCTCCTGGAGAATTTGGAGAATCATCTCGTAATCGTTAATCCATCTTTCCTAGATTATCCTCATTAACCATCATGTTAGTTAGCAAACCAGCACTAACCGTGTAGTAAATTAGACGCTAACATACTAGCAGCCACTTGTTAACAGGTTTTCGCAAAAATGTCTTGAAACAGATAACTTGTCAACCCGTGTATGACACTTTTTTTAATTTTTAAGAAATGTGCAATTCGAACAAGGAAAGTCACTCTCAGACCCACAGCGGCAAATAAATACCGTTGCTAATATTGGACAGATTTGGCTAGTAAGCTATTCCGCTGTTGATTTTAGCCATCTCTTCGTCTCTGAGGCTGTTGTCAGGCACATTATTAATCGTTTAAAAGTCTTTTTCTATGTCATTGTGTTAAATTAATGTTAGTTAAACCCAGTTGAAGCGCGGTTCACTATCAAACTGTCAAAAAAGTCCAAGCTGTCAGTTAGCTGGCTAGTTCACCTGGCCTCAGCACCTGCTAGCATTCCGGGCCTTAAAACCCACAGCCTGCTTAAGTTACACATGTAAATGTAGGTTCTCATTGGTATTTAGATTAAACTACAGTTAATTTAAACCAATTGGTTATTTACTGACCCTTTTTCATTTTTTTATTTTGTATTTTTTTAAATAAGGCCTTGATAATTTGTTACCTTTTGCAAATTACCGTACAGAATTGCTCAGTTTGTGTCTAATTGGTAAGTGTATTTAGTGTAACATAAATACATTTCACAGTTTGCGTGTTATTATTTTAAGACCAAAATGATCATCAGATTAAATTTTGGGGGAAAATCTTCATAAAATCAGGCTGTCTGTGTTGCCCCGCCTCTGTCCCGCTCTGATAGGCTGCTCACAGTAGTTTTACATCGGAACCATAGGAAACCCTGCACTCTCATAGGCTACACCAGATGTCGATCACTTGAGCTGAGTTTCCCATAGACACAAACCAAACAGGGCCTGGATCTTGAGCTGGTGAGCTTTTTTTCCTCTCCCTGAAATGGTTGAAGAGAGACAGAATCTCAAACCATGCTTTTGTTTTATGTCAGTTCATGACTAAACATTAATGCTTATCCTCTCCAATAAATATACTTAATTAACGTAATTAGGGATAGAAATGGTTATTATTGTGTAATGTTAGCCAAGTAAAAAACACTTAGGTGATCGGTTTTATTTCTTGCTAATAAGCTTGCACGTTATGTCAGATGGTCATGAGGAATTCTGAACAAATGCAGATCATATCAAAGTTATATATAGATTTGCTGTTTTATGTTTAATAGGTTGTTTGTAACATTGCTGTAAATCGCCGATAGATAGATAAAGAGGGAGAGAGAGATATTAATATATTGTTGACCCCAATTAAAAATTCCAGATTGAACAATTGGCAGGTTTTTATATAGGAATCACTGTTACAGGGTCTGAAAATGTCCAAGAAAGAACCAAGCTTATGTTCATACCACAAATAACCCACGGATGTCATCAGTCATATTTGCTGATTTTCTTTTTCTGGAATGTTGTACAAGCCAACTCAACAGAGCTCTTGTGGTTACATGATTCACAATCAAAACAGTCACCATTTTGTCTAGCAATCATGCTCACCACAGATAACAATATAATAATAATTAAGGTTGAATTGTGGGCTAAATTTATCCCATGGAGTTCATTGTCTAAAATAAACTTGCATTGTTAGCCAGTGGAACAGGCTGGCATTACCTAGCAGTACAAAAGTGGTCTACATGTGACCTTTAACACAATATTGTAATTTTTTAAATATTTTTATTAGTTTCACATTTCTGATATCCAACATACTAACCCTCTCCTCCAGCTACTTATATGTGAAGAGTAAGACAAAGTAAAAAAAATAAGCACTAAACAATCTTTGGCATAGATATATGGTACTGTTTGTCAGAGCATTTAATCTTTCTAGGTTTTTTTTTGTTTGTTTTTTGAGGAAGAAGACCAAACCGCTGTGCATATGACCGTGTCTTAAGTTCTGGTCCATTTATCAATATTCAGTGACATGCATGCAGGTGCTTCCCTTTTAGTCTGTTCCTCAGGTCAGTTTTACCTGACAAACAGATGAAAAAGATTTAAATTTTGATATTTAATCCAAAATACTGTATATTTATTGCAGGAATTAAAATTTACCAACATATGGTAGATGGAGAGGAGGATTAATGGGTTCGGCATGCCATTTTCTCTTAAAATCTTTTGGAATATTGATATCTGCTGAGTAAGTGCACGAAAATTAGTGGTCTAGCATTAGCTAAAGTTCACTGTAGCCTACAAAGACATTATATTTAGTCTTGTAGCTAACAACACAGCATTGGTGGTGCTTTCTTTCAAAGAATTAGAAGCTCCTACCAAAGTCAGAGAACAATTCAACAATGAGGGTTACCTCACTCGGCAACCTGTTTTGTAATATCCACCGTGCCACATCATCAGAGAACGCTTCTGCCAATCTCTGTAGTATCTTTCACTCAGTCGCTAAGCCAGTTCGCTGTGCGAAACTGTGTTTCTCTGCAGAGCATGCGATCGTTAATACGCCATGTTTATTATTTTTATGGCAGCTGGCGTCCGTTGCATTTACTGCCTCTCAGTACACCGCTCTCGCAGCAAAATACAAAGGGACTGGAGCAGTATTCTGAGAAGGAACTGTTTGCTACTAGTTAATCGATTGCAGATGGCATTGTTCTCCCTGACCGATTTTTAACAAGGGTGGGAAAATATACTTGGGCCACTGTCACTATACTGTATGTGTGGGGAAACACTGGATTTTACTGAACACATTACAAGAGACCAGATAAAGGTGTATGTTAAGAAACTACAGTCATTGGATATTACGTTTTTATTAGGGTCCTGCTTTTTTTAAATTATTTTTTTTACAACAATTTCGAGGACAGTGCACTGGCAGATTTACAGTCTGTAGATATTTACAACTCTTATCATCAGGGAAAACATTTGTTTAGTAAAATCAAAACATTGTTTAAGCAGAATATTAATTCACATTTAGAGAGCCTGGTTTACATTCGGTTATTAAATGCATCAATTTCTGATCTATTTTCTCCCTGCATTGCTCTTCACCCGTCCCCCTGCTTAAGCTTAATAACTCTAACCATAAAATAAAGACAGCCTGGCCCATTATTAAACCTCTACTTGTACTCTAAATTAGCAAACGTGGTGCATCACGTTTACGTGTGAAATGAACTAGACCTTTTTTTCGTGATGATGCTACCTGTGATTAAATGGTCACTAAACCATTTAACGCCAGTGACACCAACAGGAGCTCATCTTTGACCAGTATCAACCTCGTCTCCCTGCTGGATGGGGATTAACCGCAAATCTCTTTTTTTTCTGTTAATGATGAAGCTTGTCTTTCTGTTTTTTGACCTAGTATGTCATGGCATTCCCCACACCCAAAACCTGTCTAGCACTGTAAAACCACAGACAGATCTCCAGACAAAACAGCAGCTGGTTTGGTTTTACATCAGGTCTGACGTCACATGCAAGAGCTCTTAAAAAAAAAAATTCTCTTCCTGTCCTCCGTCTAGATTTCGTGCTCTGTTTTTTGCCATACATAGGTGATGGTTGATTCTGGGGATGTTAAAGAAATCTTCTGGACATATTTGCTAAGAATTTGTAAATGTAGTGCGAGTAATGATTTTATGAATGAGAAGGGATGAAGTCTGCATCCTGTCGGGCACAATTTTTCTATTAATTTTCGTTTCTTTCCTCAGGTTGTACAGAGCATCGAGGATCATCACCAGGAAGTAATTGCCTTATATCGAGAGAACGGGTTCCATGGCTTGGTAGCCTACGATTCTGATTATGCTCTGTGCAACATCTCATACTACTTCAGCGCTCACGCTCTAAAACTCAGCCGCAACGGCAAGAGTCTCACCACCAGCCAGTACCTGATGCACGAAGTTGCCAAGCAGCTGGACCTCAATCCAAATCGCTTTGTTATTTTTGCTTCACTTTTAGGTAAGTTATACGTATATGTTCATAAAAGGAGTTTTTTTTAGCCCTGTAACAGAATGTGAAGCCGCATTAGTCAGCAACAAAGCAGCGATTTATTTTTTGTGCACGCGAGTGACAATGAGCTACAATTTCTGTGGGGATGGGAAATGACAATGCGACAAGTCAGATTTCGTGGAAATTTTCTACACAAATTAAATGTGATGCAGACGGGCCTCCAAGTGGTAAAGTGCTTGCCCTAACATCCGGAGATCGCGAGTTCGATTCCCGGGTAACCTCTCGCAGCTGGAGGTCTAGAGAGAGCTGATTGGCCGAGCTCTCTCAGAGGGGAGGGATGAGAGGTACTTC
>JAOVVA010000001.1:21654450-21666481 GCA_028565275.1 Leiocassis micropogon
GTTCGGAGGAAACACGTGATGGTCTTCGGCCCTCCCGACTGAGTGGTAGTAGTAGCCTTAATGTGGGAGCCCCCTAGGGTTGACAAAAATTCTAAAAATATATATATGATGCAGACAGCAAAGCTATAATTCCATAATTGACTCCTTTTCCATTCCTTACTCAAACCAAACTTTAGGTTCTCCCTGCAGTTAGGTTTTATTAAATTTAATGCACACAAATGAAATAAAAACCAGTTGTCATGGTTAGCTACCAGCTAATCTGGTAACTACGGATGCAGCAAATAATCAATATATTTGACTAAAATTGATGACCAAATTCTGTTGTTAATCAGTTGGTGGTGTTTGTTTCTTGAGCTGACTTTGAATGCTCTGACATAAAGCATTAAGGCTTCCTGGATTGAACAGTAGCTCAATGGCGACACCTTCGCAACCAAAAACCTCCAACGTGTGGGAGCATTTTACTCATAACTCAGCCAAAAACAGCTGCTAGCATCAGGAACGAGAACGTTTGTAGTGATGGGGACGTGGTCAAGCACCGCACTGTGAGAGTGGGAAAGAACACACCTGAGGAGAATGTGGTTAATGAGTGTGTTGCTGGGAGTGGACTTTATTCCAGCTTACCTTCATAAAGATTTTTAAGTGAATAACCAACATACACATGCTCTTGCTGGTTTCAGAGATCTGTTCTCTCTCTCTCTCTCCTCTTTATTATTTCCTGTCTCAAAAACCACTAACGACCTACATTCTCCTCAGGTTTGTGTTCTTTCCCACTTAGCTGACTCTTACTCGGCCATCACCACTGCAGATTTCATCCCAGTTTCCTTAATATTTTCACTTAATTGCCATCCTTAATCTTCAAGTCAAGTTTGCTTTTATTGTCATTTCAACCATATGTAGTTCAGTAGACTGTGAAACGAAACAATGTTATTATCAATGTACTACAAGATAAATTAACAACATAAAAAAAAAAATCTAAAAACTGTGCAAGCAAGAGCAACGTAACTGGTGCGTTAGTGCTACTTACTGTGCTCATACTTTTATCTATTCTATCAAGTTCACTAAGAGACATATATGGTATTCATCTTTGTTTTTATTTTTAGTTAGCACAAAACAATCTCAAGCTTAATTTAAAAGCTGAGAGGCTTAATAGGAGCCATAAAATAACTGCATGATTCATGATCCGAATAGACGATTATTCATTTCAGTATTTAATAGGTTACTCATCTATCAAATTGTTTATTAGTTGCATCCCTACTGCTAATCCTTTACACCGTGTAGATGCACAACGAAGATGACCACAAGAACTATATGAGGGTTTTGTCACTTGCTAGTGCGAACATAGCATTACACCACTGTTTAAAACTGCTTATGTGTTACTTATTGTAGGGAATCACATTTTGCCTGATGAGGATCTTGCTGCCTTTCATTGGAGTTTACTTGGTCCAGACCACCCTTTAGCATCCCTGAAGGTACAGTAATCATCCGCTCAAAAACAAGGGTATGTCTGTTCATAGTCTTGTTTTGGTTTTCTTTTTTCTTCTTGATTTATAGTTGCTTTTTGCATGCCTGATTCCTGCATGCACATAAACACCAAGTGAGTCTCTGTAAGTGTTTGTTTAAAAGTGTTTAAGAATGAGACTCTCACTTGGGTCAGATTCCCTCAGCTGTAAGCCTTGGTACTTGGGTTCCTTGGCAACCAGGTTGAAATGAGGTCTGGGAAGTCATTTCTGAGAGCGGTGTGAAATCAGGTTAACTTTGTGCTTGTCTGTTTTAGTCTTACAAGGGGTGTCTTTTAAGTCTATTTTACCCCCCTTAAGCTTGTCCATATTTTGCACGTAAACTGAGGTGATTAGGTATTATGAATCTACATATAAAAATAGCCCAGAACGTTGAAATTGCTTGTTGATTGCTTCTCTGACTGAAACCCCTCCTTGTTCAATCCCTGACTTGTGTTGGAGAGTGTCCTTTAAGCAGATTCATGGTTGTGCCATACTCTTTGCCATGTGCAAGCCAAATGGGTTCAGAATATGCGGACCAGTTCATTCTTTGATCATGCCTTTCTAAGTTTTTTCCTCAGTGTTGGCTCTTCTGGTGGATGCTTATTCTTCAGTTCAGTGAGATTTAGAACTAGTGATGAATGTTTCAGGACCTGGATGTTTTGTCCTGTTGCTGTTTTGTCAAGACAAAGATCTGGAAGTCTAACAGTTAGTTAAAAAATATATATATTTTTTTAATCTTAGGTCCGTGCCCATCAGCTTGTACTTCCTCCATGTGATGTCGTGATAAGGGCTGTGGCAGAGTACGTGCGCAATTTGCAGGATGTCAGTGATTTGGAAGCCATCGCTAAAGAAATATTCAAGCACTCCCAGGTAAGTGTATCTGTTTATCTCGTATCTCTTTTTGGGGATTTTTATATGATTTGAGCTAACCCTTTTTCCCCCTCTTGCTGCTTCCAGTCCAGGACTGATGACAAACTTATACGCTTCAAGAAGGCAGTGGAGTATTACTCAATTGCCAGTAAACCCATCCACTCCTCGTATATTGGTAAGCACTTGTATTTTCATCATTTTCCAGACATTTCTTTCTCCACTTTGCTTGTCGAAGTCTTGTTCCTGCAGAGATTTTTTTTTTGTGTTTGTGTGTGTGGCTAGCTCGAGTTCAGGTTGGACAGACAGGCTCTGTCTTTTCTAAGAGCTCTCCCAGCCTCGGACCTCTCAGTAATGCTTGAAATTTTCCCACTAGCCCCCAGACCTTGTGTGCACTTTGGAATGGCTGCTATGCTCCATGCATACAAATAGGCTTTTTCAGAATGGCTTCTTGCATCAAAGTTGCTAGTGTGGAAAAAAAAATGCTATTGAGAAAGCACAAGCAATTTTAACAGCTTCTTTCATAAAGGCAGAATAAAGAATTTCTTAAATAATGTCTTATAACTTGGTCTCCAAATTGCATTTAACACAAAGTTACCTACTAAGTACTTAGCACTGTTTGCATCTCGAGTATATATATATATTTTTTTAAAGTGCTTGTGTAATATCTTGGTATGTGCTTTGTATGTGCTTTGTATAGTTTTATAAAATGCTTAAAAATTCTTAAATCTAAAATGTGTGGAAGAACTTCATAACATGCACTGCTTTACACTGTCCTGCAACACAAACATTAATCTCATGGTTAAGAGTGTCAAGTAATAAACACTGCATGAGAACATAAGGCTCTCCATCTTCAAAGTGTTATGAGAATAGTTTAACTTTATCTCTGATACTCGCTGTTCGCGCATACCAAATGTAAGGTCTCAGAAAGAATTTAAATACTCTTGTGTAATGTCAGTGGGTTATTTCTTACAATGATCACCTGATCACGCAGCGTGCATTTCTTTCCTGCTGTAGAGGAAATGCATTTCAGTGGGATCAGAAACAGCACACAACCTATAGAGCGACCTAAGTTTTAGTGTTGAGTTTTACCTTAAGTTAGATTCTTAGCTGGACTATAGCCAGAAATTCTGTTTATTAATTTGTTTGTTTATTAGGTTGACCTATTTCTAAAAGATAAACAGTACCGTTCTAGAACATACTGTTGATGAGTGACTGTCCTTAGACTTGTGACTTAGACTTAGACTTATAGATAGCACATCTAATATATATTAAAATTCTGCATGTATGTGGTTTTCACATTAATATTAGTGATTTAATCCATAATACCATCACTTTGTAGAATTTGTATATGGGTATTGTCTAGACCACTTGCAATCTCCTTTTGCTGTATGTAAAAAGCGAAAATGAGATTTGGTCTGTCGTTTTATTCACAGTGAGAATAGAGTCTTGCATTTGAATCCTGTAGTATATTTTTCTCCTGTCTGCCTGCAGTCAGACCAAAGCGGCTTGGAGTGCTCGAAAGTGTGCCATCTTACGCACATCCACCAATGCCCAACATTCCACAGCCCTCCCTCCCGCTGCAGCCTGTGGTGAGTGCTACACTCATTGCCCCACCTACAGACAGCTAATGTTCATACATGATGATTGTGCGGAGTACACACACGAGACAGCAACCATCGGTTATGACAACACAGTAAATTGTTGGACTAATTCTTTTTTCTTTTTCTTTTTTTTTTATATATAAAGTACACAAGTTCATTATCAGGAAAAATAATAATATGGCCATAATCATTTATGGTTTTACAAATGGACAACTCTTTGTTAAACTGTTTGTTTAAGTTAGGACATCCAGGTCCTCAGCTGACTTTATTTTATTTCCACATAATGTTCCTGAGCCTAGACCAGACCAATTGAAACAACCCCAGATCAAAACTGGGCACAAAAGTGGCCACTATGTATGATGGATGCATCGCTTCATTTGTGCTTCCTTTCTCACCCTGATGCACCTGATGCGAGCTGTTTTCTTTGCTTCATGCAGCCCAATAATTTTACATAAAATATTGATAATTGATAGGCTCTTGTCTTCTCCTTTAACAGCCACTATTCACCATGTGAAGTAGCAATACATGCTTTAAAATACATGTTAAGATCAATTTATCTGTACATAAAAACGTATCTCAGTCTTAGTTCTGTGTTTTTTTTTGTTACTGCTGTTACTGTAGCCTCACTAAATTGCCTCTGAATAAGTGTAATATGCATAAATGGCGCCATGTGATGGACAGGAGTGTTTCTCTCTCTCTCCCTCTTTTCAAGTTCCATAATTGAAGATGAATTATTGAATGTTATATAAATGGAAATCCACAATCAATTATTGAAAATTGTATTCTTGATCGCAAATTTAACCCTGTTTGGACAGTGAAGCTAAGGAAAAGGTTAATAAAGGCATGTGAAATATAGCTTGGTAGCAGATTTGAAGATGGACTAACTCTCTGGCCTGCAGCCTTGAATTTAAAAGCCGGCACAAATTAGATTTAGAAGTACAAAAAGGAAGCAAATGATGGTGTATGAGTACCGTCATACCAAGATGAAAAGTTTTTTTTCTGCTGTTTCCACTCAACACAGGACCCACAAGCTATTAGCAAATCTTAAAATGATTCAGATCAAGCGGAGAGATTTATCCGGTCCATTCTAAATTTTTTGTGGAAATACTGTGGAAGACCATTGTTAAAAATCCAAGGTTTTACTTGCTCTCTTGCTGTAGCCGATTAATCTAAATAGAATTGAATCTTGGGGGCCTAATGATTGTCACTCCTAACAGAAGTGTACAGCGTACACAGCTGTGTTTGTGACTGCTAGGTGATTCAAAATAACCTTCAATATGCTACAATGAGCAATGATGATGTTTGCAATCCACTTTATTCTCAGAGCCAGCAGAACTCCTCTGGGCCGGCGGCTAAAGGGCCTTCCGATCAGAATAGCTTCAGCAACATTCCACACGAAGGCAAGCAGCACACACCGTTGTACGAGAGGGCTTCTCCGAACCATGCCGAGCCAGCCTTCTTCAATGCCTCGTCCACGTCGTCGTCGTCTGAGAACGATGAGAACACAGGCCCCACTGCCAAGTGAGTAGTGAAATGTCTGAGAAAACTTCCACTGCAACTTCTGCAAATATCATGGGCAGTTAATTTTTGCTTTAGTGATAGGAATTTATTATGGTGCAACTAAAAAATAGCACTAAGAATTTAATAATCTGTAGTGTGTACAGGTTCCAATTTTTAGTTTTTCTGATCTGCACATAACATTCGCTTTGGGTTGTGACCCACTGTGCATTAAGTATATTGTTTTAAGGTTATAAAACAGCATGTTTTTTGCAGAAAGAAAAGCTCTTGGTCTTTAGTAAATGATCCAGCGCTCCACATATTCATTTACAGCACATCAAATCAATAACTGTTTATGCTCCTTAAATATGGCATGTTTGGGAAAGCAAAAATGATTTTTACCACCATACAAATAAATGGCTGCTGGAATTATGCAATCAGAAATCAAACCATTGCTGTAAATGACATAGTTTGAGTAAGTAGTATCATATGTATTAATAATGTAATAAAACAGCAATCCTCTAGGTTGTCAGGATTAAAAATAATAATATTAATAATAATAGTGCTGCACCTAATTATTTTTTAATCAATTAATAAAATGATTATTTTTTCAATGAATTTAGCGATAATTCATTCATTATAATTAATTTATTTGATAAGTTGGCATGTAATAATAGCCATAGCTTTAATGTTAAATTAACCTTTAATTTTAATTTTATTCAAATATTTTCTTTAAAAAAAATATTTAATTCCCACATTTAAATAGAAAAAAAGTCCAGAGGGCATGTCGGGTGCATATACAGTAACAGAACTTATACTGTACATGTGTATATAAATCATTTCATTAATAAAAAAAAAAACTTGCATATAGTTTTGCATCTTCATGAGACCCCAGAAAACCCACATAATGAAATCAGTGACATTTTAAACCAGTGATGACATAAATATCATCTGCATTCCTCTCAGAAAGGATAATACACTTGTCACTTATTTTAATATGGGATCTATGCAGGAAGCAGCCATTTCAAGCTTTAAGTATAGACACACAGAAAGAAAGTGTTTGCAAACTCACCAATGTGCTGGAAAGTGGCGTTCAAAGATTAGGTGTTAGCATCTGCTCTGGAAAACACGCAGACTAAACCTACTCAAATACACACTTGGTCTCCTGCCTCAGAATGAGAGAATTGTGATGTCTCAATGTGTGTGTGTACTGTGGTGAGCCATTTAACCATTTTATCAGGAGTCTCTTTTAAAGAATTACCACACAGGATAAAGTCTGATATTCCATCATATGCTGGCAGAATTGAAGACAAAAGCAGTAATTGCAATGCATCGACGCACTCCACAGGAGGTGACATATCTATGTAATCAACATAATTGATTACATCAACGTGTTGGTGCAGCCTTAAATACTACTACTACTACTACTAATAATAATAATCATCATCATCATAATAATAACTATGTACATACCTAGTCCTTGGATGAAATTGGATAATAATCTTCTATATATTGCCAAGGTGTTTTTTTTTTCTTTCCTCCACTTTCTGGAATTAATTGACCTCCCAGTTTTTATACTAGTTTGAATAAATTTTTCATTTGCAAATAAAAGTAAGGGATTGCCCAATAATTGCCCTATAATCTTTAGTGATGAGAATTTTTCAAAATATTTTAAATATAAACATCATTCTTGTGTCCACCCTAATTTTGTCCAAAGTGCAGTAAATCCTGCTGGTATGATATGTTGCTGACTATGAAACCATTTAAAACCATTAAATCAAGTCTTAAAACAGCAGAATTTTTTAATGCTTTTTTTTTTTTAAGCCATATAAGTGACCATAAAGGATGGGACAAACAAAGAGATCAGGTGAACAGCGTGCCAGGAAGAGACCTGGAGGACCAAAATAAAGTGGGTGATGTACATTCTATTGGCCTTATTTGCCACAGTTAAGATACTTGTGTAGTATGTGGTAGTGTATTTTCCCTAATAATTGTCTGTTTATGCTCTTCATTTAGCCTGACCCTTCTGTGACCTCCCCTATGGGTCAAGGCACAGAGGTCGGAGGTCACCATGGAGTCAATGCACAGATCCCGTCACTTCTCTCAATGCCAACTAGAAACCACATGGACATCACCACACCTCCTTTGCCTTTGGTGGCACCCGAGGTGCTGCGAGTAGCTGAACACAGACACAAGAAGGGCCTCATGCACCCTTACATCTACCACATCCTCACTAAGGTCTGTTTGCAGACTGTAACATCACGTGTGAGCTTAAAAACCAGTCCAAAACAGAGTTTTTTTTGCCATTTGCCCACTGTATACCATAACGTATCAAAGTCAATTCACTTGGACCCAAACTCTGGTCTATGCGAATAAATGTGGTTATCATTAGGCTTTTTAAAAAATCGAAATAGAACCAGCTGATCAGATGAGATCTTTGATATAAGAATTTTTGGACTGGTTAAACCAAAATGAACTACTACTAACTATTAACCAGAATGATGGGAAGAGAAAAGCATGGAGAAAGAAAGGAACAGCTCATGATTCAAACTATAGCACATCACCTGTCAAACATGGTGGAGGCAGTGTTATGCAAAAGCCTATATGAGTGCCACTAGAACCATGTCACTGCTGTTAATTGATGGCCGGACTGCTGATAAAAGTATCAGGATATATTCTGAAGTGTATAGTTCTATACTCAGATTCAGCAAAACTGTTAGGACGTTGCTTCATATTTCAGATCGATACTTACCCAGAATGTAGAGTGAACGCTACAAACAAAACTAAAGGGATATTCTTTTCCAGTTATCCCTGCAATACTCACAGGTGATTGCTGGGTCAGTTGTGTTTAGTCAGTCAGAAACTGGAAGATACCATCTTAGATGAGGGTGGAGTGGGGAGGACAAAGCGAATGGAATTCTCTAGCTTCTGATTGACTGAACACCTGATCCAGGTAATCAGCAGTAAGTAGTGCAGGGATAATTGGAAAACATGCAGAGCTGCTCTCAAGGTTTGTCACCCCTGGAATAGATCCTGCTTTTCACTTACTGAAGACAATATTAAAGGCAGAAAGACTCGCCAGCTGGTGGCAGCTGCAGTAAAGGCCTGGCAGAGCACCTTGAGGAAGGAAAGTGGGGGAGGGTTTGGTCACATCTATGGGTTTTGAACTTCATGCAATCATTGAATGCAAAAGATTTCCATTCAAGTATTAAAGACAGTCCTCATTTTTGTAATTGGTAGTTTGTTCCATTATTTATGACCCCCTTCAAATAAAACTGAAGGTATTTATGTATAATAATGGTTGTAATTCCTGAATGGATGTTGCCACACATTTGTCAAATTAAAGCTGAGGCCAAATGCAAAAAAACAAAAAACCTCAACCCCTATATTCGTTTCAATACTTAAGGACCCGACTGTGTGCATTTTGTAACTTGTATAGACTTTAAAGCAGAGCGGATCAAGTTTATAAGAATTAACAACTGATTATGTAGACTAGCTTGTTCTGAAAAGTGACTGTCAGGCCGGTTTTTCTTCCTCACCTGCAGGGAGAGATTAAGTTGTCAGTTGCAATTGAAGATGAAGCTAATAAGGAGCTGCCATCCGCTGTGCAGCTGTACCGGCCGATCCGTCAGTATGTTTATGGTGTGCTCTTCAGCCTGGCTGAGGCCAAGAAGAAAGCAGAGAGGCTCGCAATGAGAAGAAATCGCCTCCCTGAATGTAAGTAGCACCACAAAAAAAAAAGGAAAAAAACATGTACACTGTAAACATCTGGAAATACAGTTTGTTACCTGTTCTTATTTGCTCTGTTTAGACGTGTTTTTGTGTTATCGAAAGGTAATTATGCGTATACAGTTCAAGAGCATCGTTTAATGCTCACATCACATGCTCACATTTAATGCTCTGTGACTTTAACGTGATAAGATTCATGGTTTCGGTGAGCCGTTTGAGTTTTTCAGCTATTTCTGAGCTCCTGTGGATTTTCACATACTCAGTCTCTATAGTTTACACAGATTGGTGCAAAAAAAAAAAAAAAAAACACCGTGTGTGAAGGGTCTGCAGACTGAAACACCTTGTCGATGCAAAAGTTCAGAGGAGAGGCCCAGACTGAGCTGATCTGATCTGGCAGGAAGTGTATAGAAGAAAAAAAATACAGCAAAAGACCACATCAGATTCTACTTTTATCAGCTATTAATCTGAAGCTGTAATAGACAAAATGGGACAGCTGAAGGCCAGGTCTTTTTTTTTTTTTTTTGCATTTTAAGCTACTTAGCATTAAGCATAAAGGCATACCATGCTTTACTCGATAATGCTAGAGGAGCACCTGTTTTGACCAATCGATAAAACTTAGACAGGTACCCTGCCACAAAAAGGAATGATTGTGTTACTATAAAGGTTATCAGACTGGTATAATGGTACTTTTACATTTTCCCTTTGTTATTGATAAAGTTGTAACATCTATGGGGGCGTTGAAGGTAACCCAGTGCTTATGATGAAATTTCTTGAATGGTGCCATAAAACTTATTGACATGCACAGAAGACCTTAAGCGCAGTATAGTAATAAGACTCATAGAACATTTGAATAGTGAAAACATTCCAAAGAAGGCTGTATACTCGTGAATGATGATCCTGGCTGAGGTGGATCTGATCCCACTGTAGTCATTCCCATGAACATTCGGCAGTGGAAGTGGAATGCTCTTGGTAAAGAAAAAATGTTTTGTTCTTTTGATCATCTTTGATCACCTTTTGATCATCAAAGGTGTTTTGTTTTTCCAGGACAATACACAATTTGATACTGCTTACCACACCACTTGCACATTACAGGAACTTGGCTGGAGATTGCAACATTCCCAAAATTCCCAAGCCATTTTCACACGTTTGGGCCATTTATGGAGTTACTGAGAGGCCAGTATTTCAGACATGGAGCAGGCAGTCCAATCATCACTGCATTGTACTGAGAAAACGTTCTACCTTGATTGTATCCAAGCACTAATTAAATACTGGGATAAGTGCATTCAATGTTTTTAATCGTCAATGTCAACTATATCTACTCTTGAATATAGTTAAAGGTAAATTTACCCCCACCCTGCCTAAAGTTTTAAATAATATGGAAAATATCAGTCCTCCTCTACTGGCATATAGAGTGCGTCTAAATTATTAAAAACTGTGAAAAAGTCCTTGAGCAATTTAATTTATAAAGTAAAACTTTCATATTGTCTATATTCAGTAAATGTAAAATATTTCAACCCTTTTTGTTTTAATTAAATGATTACAGCTTACAGCTTGTTAAAATGACAATATCCAGTATCTGAAAATATGAAATAATTAAATTTTGAATTTGAGTAAATTTTTATTAATACAGTGTAAATACTGTACAGTTAAACCTTTGATTGCGAGCATAATTCGTTCTGGAAGCATGCTTGTAATCCAAAGCACTAGCGAATTTCAAAGCGAATTTCCCAATAAGAAATAATGTAAACTCTAACTCACAACCCAAAATATTCATGTGAAAATTATTCAAACAAAATATAAAGTGAAAATAAAGCAAATTAACCTACACTTTACCTTTGAATAGAATTGTGGTTGGTGAGAGAGGAAGGAGGAGGGGGTGTTACTGTGCAGGACGATTTTCACACACACACACACACACACACACACACACACACACACACACACACACACACACACGCATAGACACTAACGGAAACACTGCTCTCTGAGTCAGAGACTCTGGAAACTTAAATCTTTCACAGTGCGAGAGAGAGAAGAACCATTGGCTCAGTTGTGATCATGTGATGCTCGGCAGACCAAGGTTATACATACTACAGTACTAGTATTTCAAGACCTTGCTCGTTTATCAAGTTAAAATCTATTTTAAAAATCTTGCGAAACACTCGCAGAACAAGTACCTCTGGGTCTAGTTCAATGTGGAAGACTGCAGACTTGACAGTTGTCCAGAAGGCAATTATCGGCCCCTTCCAAAAGGAGAGTAAGCAACAGAAGGTGTTGTACTGAAGCGCATTCCTGGAACATTGATTGGAAGGAAAAAGTGTGGTAGGACAAGGTGCACAAGCAACTTTGCTGACCGCTGCCTTAAGAAAATTGTCACACAAAGCTGAATCAAGAACTTGGGACAACTTTATGAGCAATGGAGTGTGGCCGTAGTTGGTGCATCAAGAGCCACCCATGCACAGCTGTCTTTAGGAAATGGACACTATTGCATTCCTAGTATCAAGCCACTCCTGAACCAGGTCAGAAGTGCCCTACCTAGGCTAAAGAGAAAAAGACATGGACGATTGCTCCATTGTTCAAAGTCCTCTTTTTAGATCAAAGTAAATTTTGCGTTTCATTTGGAAATGAGTCTGGGTGAAGAGTGAAGAGGGACAGAATCCAAGTTGCTTAAAGTGCCCCTATTATATGCGTTTTTAAATATGATCTTTCATGCAGTGCGTCATGTAGCTGTATGTGAACATAAACTATCTGCAAAGTCGTGACGCCGACAGTGCACGATAAATGAAGTTTTTGTCTATTAAAAAAAAAAAAAAGAGTCGGCTCACATTCGCCTAA
>JAOVVA010000001.1:21673706-21683896 GCA_028565275.1 Leiocassis micropogon
TTTGCATGAAAACTGGCGGGAGTGATTTTTCTGGCTTGTACAAAGCCATAAAAAGACCAAAATTATAATACAAAAACGTAGGTGCTTGTTAAAAAGCAACTTGGTAACTATTGATGCATTTTCATAAGAATATGTGAAGTATGATTGATCAATAGATAATGCTCTGTTTTCCTCTTTACAAAAACATCATGAGATTCAAACCTGGGTCTCCTACTTAAGCGGTGGTGACACAAACCAGTGAAATTAGAAATATTGCTATTTAGTGGATAAACCAGACAGGTCGATGAACATATATTAGTTATTTTTTCTCTTGGCCAACTGAATAACTACTGCATTCCACTTGCTGGGACACAGAGCGTATTTGCCCCAGGCAAGTGGGCAAGCGTTTATGTCGCTCTGGATAAGCATGGGTTGCTATGACCAGAGGGCATACTAATGAGCTCCTTGGCATGAGCAGGTTCTGGCTGAGAAAAGCACAATTTTACAGATATATTTTTGCTACTTACCCTCAATATGATTCTACATAAATTCAAATTCTCAACAGGATTGTTTTAAAATGGGAAATAACATTAGGGGAAATATTTACATTTAATGTCAGGTCAGCTTTTAAGGGACACCTGTGGGTTCATTTTACATAAATTCTGTGAAAATTTGTCGACTGCTCATGTCCAAACTATTTGATAATTTCCAGAGATGGTGAAAAAAATGATGTCACGATTCTTTTGGGTGCCAATTTACGTATAAACCCACTGAGTTAAAGCTGAAGCTCTATTCTATTGAATGTAGATGGCTTTATTTAAAAAATACACACAATGGCCTTGTATAAATACTTGTGGACATAACTTTACATGTTTTCCTAGGAATAATATAAACTTAACTTCATTAACCATGTTTAAATCCATATAAATACATGGGAAAGGTGTACACAAATACTATGTCAGGTTTCATGAGTTTTTGCAAGTTATCCTATTTTTAAGAAACACAAGACTACAAATGTGTATTTGGCATATTTGTTACATTCTCAATCCTCGTCATTTTGGTCACACTGTCTGTGCTTTTGGCTGTTCAGGTGTGTTTTTGACTCTGTAGAACTACACCAATCATTTCTCCTGTGGTCACATGATAAAGCTGCTGATTGTGGTTAAAGCGGCATCAGTGGTTCAAATTTCAGCTGCTATCACATCCCTTTACAGTGTTATCATGGAATCGTATTGCAAAAATGATGAAATATGATTACTCCTAAACAAGTGTTACAAGAGAGAAATGCAGTACTCTGTCCATGCATGACTGTGGTAATGCTATCCTGTTTTATAATGAGACACAACTTAAACTTTTTTTGTCTTCTGTGTAGACGACCAAGAGGTGTGATTTCAACCCCTCTTATAAGGACCTTTGGTCGGGGCGCCAAATACCATGGCAGAGGTTTCAAAAGTCAGGTATTACACCAGGTTGGTTGCACTAATCATTATTTTCCTCCAGTTTCTTGCTTTTCATAAAACTGTGTCATGGTCTTTGAAATCCTATCTGATGTTGCAGTGGCTGACTTCAGGCAAATTACCCAAATAGTTTTTTTTTGCAGTGAGTGTCCTTTTTATTCAAGTTGTTGAATAGCTACATGCCACAGCAAAAAGGAGACGCACCTAATTTATTCAGTTCAATTTTCTAGTTGTTTGTGGTTCATTTGTGCCTTAACATAATCAATAAACAAAAAAGCACTTACACACTGTGCATATAGCAATCGACAAATTGTCATAATTGAATGATCTAATTAAAATATTTAGGTAATGGACTTTGGCTAACAAAACCATAGTAGGTATATGTTTTATATTAGCAGTGGTTTCAGGGTAACTGTAATACCTTGTTAATATTCAATATTCCGTTTTTTCATGATTTCAAACCAACAGGGTGGTCCAAAAGTCTGTATCCAGAGGCAGCTTTTTAAAGATATAAATTACACCTAATGTTCAAATCGATGGCCTCTGATTTCATGGCACTTGTTTATATGCTAAATATAAAAATGTTGGACATTTCTTAATGTCTCAAAGATTTCCTCCTTTGGTGCATTGATAGTTTTGAACTACTGCCTTCAGATGACCCCAGAGAGATTCTTTTTTTCCATAACACTAAATAAACCAGGTCTTTTGAGGTCACCTACACTGCCAGTCACATTTCGCATACCAACCATTGATCCTCTTAACATCTGGCCAAACTCGTTAATGAATCTTTTCATTGTTTCATGATACCAAAAAACACACAGGACTTTCAAATTTATTGACACTTTTTGAGACTGGTGATTGCACAGAAAGATATATTAATTGGGCTTAGTCATGTTTTTATTTAGGATAGTTTTCAAAGATATGATTATACATAATCTGGGATGAACTTCTTAGTCATCTTGTATTCTAAGCATGAAAAGGCTAGATTGTTTGAACCTTACAATATCCAATGAATCTTATTTAGATAGGTATAATGTAGGTATCATGGTTGTATTTATTATTTGCATCTCTTCTTTATTACATTTTACAGTTAACATTTGATAAATGGCAGTTGCTTTTAGACAGTGTGTTCCAGGGTCTTTCACTGGAATTAGATTGGTGTCTTTTTAAGTGCAGGTTTCCTTCTTTTCACTTTGTTGATTACTAATAATAATAATAATAACATTACATTATAACACACCACAACTTCTAATATATAAACACATCACACATTTCTTCTTGCATACATATTGTTAATAAGACCATTTCAAATGTGCTTATCATGGTATAATTATATCATACTGGTATACTGGCACACCATGAATTGAATTTAAAATAATTTCTGCTTCTTTTCTCCAATCAGTTGAGTCTGTCTAATTAATAAGCATTCAATATTATCAGTTATTCGGTGTGTACATTATCGTTGACATAATGTTTTGTATTAATTAAAAATTATCAGGTCCATTTTTATTTCCAGAGTAAACCTGCATATGCTAACTCCATCAATGATGTTGGGAAAGAACGGAAGAAGCCCAAAGCAGAGAGTAAAACAACATCTCAAGGGTCCGCCCTGGCCGAGAACGGGGTGGAGGGCAAAGAGGCGGAGCTTGATGGCAACCAAGTAGCTCCTAACCAACCAGAAAGTGCCTTTAGCAACGACTCCAAAATGTGCAATATGAATCCTCATTTAAATGCACTAAATACAGACAGTGAGTGCCACAGAGACGAAGCTCTAAGCGCTGCTGTCTTAAAAACAGAAGAGTAAATCTATTTTTATAGAGAGGGTGAAGGATGGAAGGTTCAGGGTTAAGGAAAATCTGGAAAGATGGAAAGCCTACAGTTGGTGTACAATTTTTTCCTTCTCCGAAAAAGTGATTAATGAGGACTTACTGTATGATTTTTTTTTTTATTTTATTTTTTTTTATCTTTTTGATGTCAGCAAGCAAGTACAGGTTAATGATACTGCTCAATAAAAGCATAGACATATGAAGTATACCAGTTTTTAGAAAATACTACCAATATATAAGGAGTTATGTCTACTCCCTCCTGACTAATTCACCTGTCTCAATCTGCTTATGCAGGAATTTGATTTTACATTCTTCTGAATTGCTGAAGCCAAAAATCATTTTGGCAGTCTTTTTATACTCATAGGTTGAGACGTTTTACCAATAGTTGGCACCATATATATTTGCCATTGTAATGGATTTTGTGTTGTCACAGTAAATGCTTTTTTTTTTCTTTTTCTTTTAAGAAGTGAAACAACAACAAAAAAGAAAGAAGCAAGAATACATTTCTGACCTGGGTCATCGCTGTGGATTTACTCGAGCTAAAATGTGCAGAATTGTTTGGAAATTAAGTAACTAGTATAAATACTGCAGCTTAGTTCTGATGATCTCAGTGTCATGCTACTAGCAATGTAAGACGTGTCAAGAAACAGATAAATCATAGAAAAGATGCAAAAGATCCAATAAAAAAATGCCACTGTTTTCTTTGTCAGGAATTGCCATGCAGCAGTGATCGATATTAGTGTGGTTTCTTGAATCAATTGTAGAACATTAGTATGATGGTTTCAGCAACTTTTTGCATGGTTCACAACTTTAAAAATGGTGTGTAGTTATTATGCATGTTGTCCTTTTTCTTCCATCTCTACTAAGTACTGTGCCCATTTGGAAAATCTTAAAAAGGCTAATAATCAGTAATAGTCCTAAAAATGTGTTAACATTTAGTCAGTAACTGATTTGCTCTAACCTTAAATTTTTTTGTGATTATTGCCCTCTGTTGCATTTACTCCCAAATATCAGATGTTATCTAGCCACTTTAAATATTGTTAACCCTGGTATACTCATCCATCTCTGTATCCGTTATTGTACTTTGTTGCTGTTTTCTGCATTCAAGTTAGCCAATCATATGTCTGAGGGGGAAAAAGATCCAGTCTTCAAATGACCAGCTTTTCCCTTTCCCTCTTTATTTCTTAGCTGGAAAACTAAGCAATGAAATTATATGAACTTCCCATTACGAGAGTTTAGCCTCAGCAAGTAATCTTTGGTGTTTTGTTTAGTGTTTTTCGGACCTTATTGTACTTCTGAATGAGACTCATTTATTTCAAGTTTTTCACCTAATCCTCATGATGCTTTCCATTGCACATTAGTGATCAGAATTATGATGTATCCCCCCTTGCCCGCAAGACTAAATAGGCTACCTTAATGTAAGTTGATTGGAGTTACTTCCTTACTCATGGGGTGTCAAAGAATGATCTACTGTTGGGTTTGAGTGATTGTTGATGGCTTGTGGTGTGATGTATTTGAAGGAAATTGAATGCAACTTACAATGCTTAATAAAAGTCTATTCTTTTAGTATAGTTTTTGTGTGTGGATATTTTTTCACCAATGCCTTTTAAATTACACTAATTATGTTTAACCTCTGTAAATAGACTTTTCGCACCAAAATTAGGATTTATCATATTACTAATGCCAAAAGTTTAATTCTGCCATTTGTTTTACTTAATAGTCAAAGCTCAGTCAGGATTTTAGTGTACCACTCACAGTGTACCATTAAATAATGGCAATAAGTAACATGAAACTTACTGCAGGTTTAGTCTAAGCTTAGAGACGTCTGGGAGAAGTGTTATATATTAAACAATTAGTTTCAATCGCTTTTCTTGCATGAGACCTTGAAGGAGTTTCCATTTATGTTTGCTGTTCTTTTACTCTGTAGTTCAACTGGTCCCAGACCATTTTATTTGGGTTTTATAGTCGGGTCCTTCACTCTCTTTTTGGTTAAATGGTGCATACGTAGTCTGGAGGTGGAATTTGAGTTATTGTCCTGTTGAAAAACAAATGATTGTCCCACTGAGAGTAAACCAGATGAGATGACCTTGTGTGCCTTCAATTTTTTTTTAAAATAAACTGCCAACAAAGCACCTCCATACCATCACATTTCCTCCTTCATGCTTCATAGAGGGAACCACACTATTTCATATCATGCAGACATGGTAGTTGGAACCAGAAATCTCCGATTTGGACTCATCAGACCGAAGCATAGATTTCCTCCGGTTTAATGTCCATACGCTGTGTTTCTTGCCCCAAGAAACTGTCTTCTGTTTGACCTCAGTAGCCTTCCTTTCCTGGGAAAATCCTCATGAGGACCTATATGGCTAATTACTTTATACCAACAGTACCTCGTCACGATAAAACTGGTGGCCTGAAATGCATTAAGAAGGCCAAAAAAAATTCAACTAATTATCTTTCGACAAGGCATATTTGTTAATTAAAAGATATTTCATGAGGCTGGTTAAGATATAATGCCCACAGTTTGCAAAGCTGTAGAAGAAAATGTCGGCTACTTTGAAGAATCTAATATAAAAAACCTTTTAATATTTTTATCACATAATTACAATGCATGTTTTTTGATCTCTTAAGTATTGCACTACATTGTAGAAAATCATAAAAATTAATGAGAAGGTATATCCAGACTTTTGATTGGACCAAATGTGCACACAGTTGGGTGCATAAGTATTTGGACAGCGACAATTTTTTATAACTTGTAGCCTCTGTCGACCTCCACAATAGTTTTTTAATTTAGGCAATTAAGATGTGGTTGCTTTAATACAAAGGGATGCTATACGTTATATATTGATATATATTATAATATTATTAATCTAATATACATTATACTATTTTTCTTTTCCTGAAGTGAGTATAATTTTTTGGCTGACTGTATATGTGAGTGAGCATAACAGAAGATTAACAGTTTCTTAATACTTAAAACTAACAACTATGGTTAATCTTTCCCCATTTTTCTCCTTACATTCTCATTTATGATGTGAACATTGGCTGACATTTTTGACATATACATATGCATGATTTTATCCACTGCACTGCACTGTTTAGTGAAAAGTTCATGTGCCTTAAAATAAATAGTCAGCATATTACTGTATGCATTTTAATGAAAATTTTACACTTCTGGCTACAAAATGGTTGAGAACCAGTGGTGGGTAAGTCGACACCTACAAGATGAACCTTCCTGGTATAATACTGTTAAATATTATTATACTTTGCAATTAGCTGAAACGTCGTGCTGTTTATAAAACTGAGTACTGTAGATCCTCGTACACGCAGTAAAATCCTGCATCTACTCATAGCATTTCTACAATATATGCATCCTCTGGTTATTTATAGGATTTGGCTGTCCAATATAGTACAATGCAGGTCATTTTTTTTCTGCAAATAACTCGAGCGCGTTTGGTTTCTTCCAGCCCCTACAGCAGCTTCCCTCGCCCTGGGTGAGCAGAGCTGACGGTGAGCTCGGTGGACGGTTCCGCCGTTTTCTCCGGTGCACATGAAGCGTGCACTCAGTGCACCGGCGCAGACGCTCGCGCTCTAACCTCCCGCAAGGAGCCGCGCTTATGCCCTACACTCATCTCTCTTTCTCTCTCTCTCACTCACGCATCGATATCATAAGGAAAACATAGCTACATTGTCTTATGCTTTTCGGAAACACTACAGTAGAGTGTAGTCACCAGGGGGCACGCACACGGTCTCGCGCTTCAGGAAACACTGTAACCTCTGCGATGCGCTCGCGGAATAATTCAGCCGTGTGTGTGCGTGATTCGGGATCTGCTCGGGTATGAGTGCGTGTGCGGCGGAGCTGGCACGAGCGTGCTGACGGTCTTCATATTGCCGAGTCGGTTGCCTTGCCTTGCCTTGCTGCCCCCGTCTCGTTCTCTCGCTCCTTCGCTCTTTCTCTCTCTCTCTCTCTTTCCCTCCGCCGCTGTTGGGAGCTGAGCTAACATGGCGACTGTACCAGTGTATTGCATCTGCAGATTACCGTACGACGTAACCCAGTTCATGATCGAATGCGACGCCTGCAAGGACTGGTTTCACGGCAGGTAACGGCTTTATATATATTTTTTGAAATATTTCCTATTTTGTGTGCGGATGTGCCTCTATCTCGTACAACAGCCCTTGCGTTTGTGTTCGCCCAAAAGCGCGAGAGGCCGCTTGAAGAAGAAGAAGGCGGAGTTACATTTAGCTGTCTTTCTAGAGACATTCTTTTTTTTTTTGGTCAACATTTTGTCAGTTCTAACCGTATTTATATTGATTCCCGTGTCATTCGGGTACTGTCTCGTGTATTTGGTGCTCTTTTGTGAGTTTTGAGTGTTTACCCTCGGTGTGTAGTGTATGTCGGGGGGAGAGCAGAGAGCAGCGGCTGCCTGCTGGGACTCGCGCTTATTTCATTATTCCGAATTAATAGCCTAATGTTGTTTAATTAAATATTATAATATCGTACCACTCTGGATGTGTTTTAAACATGTTCTCCGGGGGTATTTCTATATCCTGAATCTGCCCTCGCTGTTCTAAGAGGACACGGGTCGCTCGGTGCTGGAGGAATAATAGGCTACTTGTGCCAGCTCTTCTATCACCTCATAGCCACACACACACACACACACACACACACATCATAAGAACTTGATCATATTTAGCACATTAAACACACTTTTCTAGTTCCTTGCTAAGCGAGAATGAACGTACAAGCAACCGGAACTCAGCCGTGTGGAGAAAACGAGTTCAATAATGGATATTTCGGATCATTGTTTTATACACACACAGACACTCAAATATACGCCTGTTTTTCTCATATTTTGTGTCCCTGAAGAATGCATGCACGCGCCACGATTTTGCGCGCGAGCCCGCTCAGCTCGTGAAGGCTCTCGTGTTGTTCATGTAAACAGTTGAAGCAGAGTTACAGCTCACTGACAAGAGACATTTACGCGCCTATTTTAACCCTTTGATGTTCTGTATGTTCGTTAGAATGGAAAAAAAAAAGATCAAACGGTAGCAGTATATTTGGATCACAAAGCACGGTGCTGTTGTAGATGGACGATTTGTAAAAAAAAAAAAATGTATGTGCTAAATTGCCTATAACTCTATTGAGGGAGGTAAACGCGGACTGCCCGAGGGATCTTGCCCTCTAATCTGCAACGATATCGTTATAACACCATATTAGGCTTTGCAAACCTTTATCGAGCATGGACAATCTCGGTACATGGACACACACGTGACACACGATTTATTGTGCTGGTCAGACAATGGCCTGGCCCCGAGTGCCCTGTGTGTGTGTGTGTGTGTATGTACTCTACATGATGCTGCGTAATGCATGTGTGATGGCTTCATCCCTGCTATTTCTTCATATGTTCAGGATTTATACTAATTCTCTAGGCACTGGTGGTTTGTAGACATAATGTAGCTCAGCGACAGAGATAAAGCATCATTCTCTGTCTTCAGTGCATCCATCCATCTATCTAACAACCTCTGTAGTCCAACAATTGTGTTTAAAAAATATATATGTATATATTTTTTACGAACAGTCCGGTCAACATTCACAGACTAGGGGCTATTTGAAAAGACCAATTAGCCTAATCTGCATGTTCTTGGGCTGTGGGAGGAAACCCACATGAAAACTCCATGTACAGTACACGGACCCCGAGATGAGAATTGAACCCAGAACCTGTAGGTGCATGGCGACAGTGCTAACCTCTTCCCCACTGTGCCACCATCTTCAGTGCATGTGAAGCCTTTATCTCTTGGAGAGAGAGAGAGAAAACTGTGTCAATTTCGCTATGTACATGTTGCACTGACACCTGCAATGTGGAACAAACATCAAGTTTGTTGAAGAAATCCTAACAGAGTTGAATGCACTCCTAGAGTGTGGTTTCATGCCTGCAGTATCAAGCGCACATTTACTTATTAGCACTAATGTGTTAACAACAACAGAGCACAATTTAGATTATACCGTTGTATGGTTCTGAATGTTTTTATGATTACGATTTATAATTTGTTCCGCTCATTTTCTACCCAAAAGTGATTCCCTGAAAATTCCTAACCAACGTCAAGCTCTCCCCTGTTTTCCACACTCTGATGCTGTGTCAGGGCATTGGAACACACTCCTAGGAAAGAGCTATTTGCTGTTCTTGGCAAACATGAGCTCACAAATTCCCATGATTGGCTAGTATCACTGTGAATGACAGTGGATAGAGTATGCCACCCAGCCCACTTAGAGAGCATAGGCAGTTTTACTCCCTTGGCTCCTAGCCACAGATGGCTGTGGCATCTTTGAGATTTGAACTTGCAAACTCCTAGTGGCAAATACTTTTCTTTTGCTCTACTTTTAGTTTTTTCCCCTGAAAGCTTTTTGGTGAAAAAAGGGTAAAAAGAATAAATTATCTGCAACAGTTTATATAGCTCACAAGGTCGGATATGTCAAAATCGGCTATTCCAATCGAGGGGTCGCCACAGTGGACCCTCCAACCTGCACAAAACTTGGCACAGATTTTACGCCGGATGCCCTTCCTGACCCAACCGTCCAATTTTATCTAGGCTTGGGACCGGCACCACATCCAGTGGCTGTGGTTTGGGCATTGGAAGGGGAATTGAAGCCGTGCCTTCCGCATGGCAGGCAAGAAACCTACCACTGAGCCACCAACGCCTCCCCCCACAAATGTCCAAAAATAAAATCAGTAATAAGTGATGCTTCCCAATGTTACAAGCTACTGTTCATGGATTGTTTTTTAATGTACTGATTAAATATTGCCTGAGATTTCAGACCTGGAGATTTGTTTGTTGTCTCTAATAACTGAGATATGTGACCTTCATTCACATCATCTTACTCAAAAGTAAACCTGCAGTTTGATTTGAACTTTTGCTTGCTTGCATATAT
>JAOVVA010000001.1:21686970-21698122 GCA_028565275.1 Leiocassis micropogon
CTATATATATTACTATATATATTACTATATATATATATATATAGTTCCAGATATGGCTGTAGACGCCATTGCTGATCTGATCTGATCATTTTTTTTATCCAGTTTTATGAAAAAGTGACAAATGAGAATGGTAAAATAAAGAAGTGTTTGTGTTTGGGGGGGACTCCATACCATTAATGGGATTTTAACATACAACCATTCAGTCACAAGCACATGATATTAATCACTGAGTTATTTCTGTGCTTGCGGTATTACTTCTCAGCCTCAAAAGAACCGATAAAGGCTTCTAAATGAATGCTGTAATGTTTGCAACAATAAAATGCAAGTTCATTAGCTATGACATACTGTATTAGCAATTCAAAGCCCTCACAGACATACCTGTCTGTGAAGGCAAAATGGATTTCTGCGGACTCCTGCCTTCTAGCTCAGCCCCACATGGTCCTGTTTGTTGTGGGACTTCTTGTTTTGAGGTAGCAATGAATGACATCATCGCTCTCTCCTCGTCTCAGTCTGCTAGGCACTGAGCCAGTCTGAGTAACTGTGCGTCGCAGACGCTGAGGTGTATTCCATTAACAAGAAGTGAGGCATATTATCTGCTGCTTACTCTTTCATAACAGAGACGGGCATTACATGGAGTTTAACTCATTTTAATCATCTGTACGTGATTTCAATTCTGTGACTGAAAGCATTTAAAGGTCGGACATCTCAAAGACATCAAGCAGAACTGCATGCGTTAATGACCGTGTTTTTTATAACAAATGAAACTATTCTTCATCTGCTTGCCTGCTGAAGAAACAAACTTACTATGACTAGAGTCAAGTTTTCAAACTTACTTAATCTTAACTTGCACATCCTGTCTTTGGAAGCCACAAAAATCAACAAAGATGAAGAAATCTATTCATAAAACAGTGTGTTACTAAGGACAGACGTGCAAACACTCATTACCAACATTTTAATCACCGCACAAGACAGTCCTTCTTTAGAACGGTCAGGACACACACATATAATAGCATAGATTACATCGAGACTGTGGACCGAACTTTAGCACTTAGCGTGCAGTTAGAGTTTAGTTTGCATTATTTGTAAGACATGCTACATTTAACACTACATCAAACGCGAGTCATTATATTCCAACCCTGTAGTGTTGCAGGCTGTAGACAGTCCAGGATTCTAAAGACTGCTGTCATACTGTATGTGGTGATATAGCCAGCATGGTGGTGCAGTGGGTAGTGTTGCTGGCTCACAGCTTTACAGTCCTTTCCTCGGGTTTTAAGCTCAGGTTACTATCTCGTCTGCCCTTGTCTGTGTGGGTTTACTCCCTGTTTTACATTTTCCTCTAACTATCCAGGAGCATGCTGGCAGTTGAATTGCTGCACTAAATTGCCCTGGCATCCTGTAAAGGGAGTATGCCTGCCTCGCATATATTGTACCTGGGATAGGCTCCAGATTCACCATGACACTGACCAGCTGTCCCTGATAAAGAATAAATGATTGACATAACAATAATCAATAATTATTTATGATCAATAATTAGTATGATCAATGATCAATAATAAGTAAATAAGTCAATAATAATAAATTGTCTCAATTTTCCTAGTCTGTTCTTTATTTACCAAGGGAAAAATTAAGATTCTTTCCAGGAGTCCAGGCCAAAACAGCAACAAAAAAAGAAAAGACATTGAAACACATACTGTACATTTAAAACATAGTAAAAAAAAAAAAAAAAGACAGAAAAGTTGAAAAAAACGTTATATAGGCCAATTACAATAATATCAACAACTTGTTCCGCTTCATAACAGAGATTATGTAAAACAGCGACATGTTTGCTTTAAGGCAAACTGTAAAAGTCAACTAAAGGTATTCAGAAAAGAGAGTGTTTCTAGCATAGAGAGTGTTTTCATAGGATGAATGAGTTAAACAGTGCATAGCATTTCTCATTCACAAGATGAATGAATTAAACGGTGCATAACATTTCATGGCGGCAGAGTGGCGTAGTGGTTAGCACTGTGTTCTTGTACTTCCAGGGTCGAAGGTCAGATTCCCACCTCGTCTCTGTGTTCATGTTTTTTTCTGTGCTTTGTGGGTTTACTCCACGTATTCTGGTTTCCTCCCGCACTCCAAAGACATGCTAGGCTAATTGGCATTGCTGGTAGCGTGTGTGAGTGTGCAGGTGACTGGGACTTGGTTACTTTGCTATATATATGTACTAATTTGATTCTCTCCACCTTCTACACGATTCCCAGCACATCTCTGTGTGATTACTGCCATACTATGTGGTGTTTCAAATAGTAAATATAATTATTTGTAGCATACAAGAATCAAGGCCCGGAGGCACAGGTTAAGGCTGCTTTACAAAAAAGAGACAATTTGGATTAAATAATCATCTTTTTAAATATATATTTTAATATTTGATATGGGGTTGTTTCTCAATATGAACAAACTACTGTTTCTTAATTGCATTACCTCACCCAGCGTAAGGTGTATTATGGTAAAGTGAATTGTTTTGCACTGTTTAACTCAATAATCCTTACAACTCCTTAGATACGGTGGATTAATCAAACTGATATGAGATGAACAGTTTTATTAGACAGTTTAAATGGAAAGATCGGACATTATGTTGAGGAAAGTTATGCGGATACCGCAATGCATTGCAGATTGCCCGTGTGTGTAATTATATATAATTATGTATAATTTTGTTATGCAGTATGAGAAATCAAGTTTGTATGAGATACTGAACTTGACACAGTTTCCTATGTGATGACTATAGGACGTAGCTTAGCTTGAAAGCTAACTTTGATTTTTAAATAGAGATGCACCACCAATGGCCAATAAAAAAAAGTCTGACACACAAATTCTGATTTTGGCCAATTCCGATGGAATGACATCATACACAAACATTTTTGTATCTGTTTTTTTAAATGACAAAAATCATTTAAGTTTCATGTTTGCATTAAAACATGGACTCTTAAAAAAAAAAACTTTTCTCCAAAATCTTACAAGGTTACGGACTTTCTCTTACTCAAACAGAGCTTAAAAAATGCTCTAGAGCTGATTTGTATGAATAATATTCAAATGAAAATGAGGCTACAGCTACCAGCCAAGCAGGCAAAGGCTATCACATGCTTCCTCGAGAACATGTAAATCAGACAATACATTTTTTTAAGCTGTTGCTCACACACCATTAGGAGGTTATTGGCTAGTGTCTCTATGATTGATTTAAGAGTGCAAGCATGACATCCCTTCCCTTAACAGTACAGTCAGTCTGCTCACTAGACTACAGATTTCTGTAGCAGTGGCTAGGATTTGAACATGTGATCATAGATAATGACTGGATGACCCCATGCACGATTGGCACAGAATCAGTTATATCTGAGGATGTGCATTTCTGGTCACTGGCTGATCAATCGTTGCATCTTTTTTTTTTTATAATAAACTTTCCTGATAGCATTGAGTTGGAGTTTAAAAGCTGACAAAAGGGAATTAATGTTTTAGATATTTCAATTATATAGAGTAAGTCCCCAACATACGAACTTGTTCTGTTCCAAGAATTTGTTCGTAAGTCCAATTTGTTTGTAAGTCCAACAAACATTGTCTAGGTGGTGGTAAAGTGGTAAAGTGCTCGCCCTATCATCTGGAGATCGCTGGTTCGGTTCCCGGGTGATGCTGTAACCTCTTGCAGCCGGAGGTCTAGAGAGAGCTGATTGGCCGAGCTCTCTCAGAGGGGAGGGATGAGACGTACCTTGTGCTCCCACATTAATCACGGCTCTACGAGCAGCTCGAAAAGATGCGGTTTAATATATATATTTTTAAAAAGAAATGGAGCATTTGATGTATGGAGTTTCTCTCTCATATTTAAAACAAAGAAAATACATCAGCACCAATGTAACGTCATTACCTATGTCAGAAATCTAAATCATACATCTAGATAGTGTGTATGCATTATTATTACACATGCACACTATTTTATTATTGCAGCTCTAGTACAAAACTAAAGAGACTCATGTTGGATTCCAAACATAAATTTATTTTGGGTCAACGATGAACATAAAGTAATATTACATACTATTTAGTAGTAAGTGTAGATGGGGTGGACAGATCATAAATTCATTAAGTATCTCACCAGGCAAGTAAAAGATCTGGTTAGCTACTTAGTCCCATATGCAGCTCAGAAGTGATAACCTAAATGTGTAGGTTAAAGGAGGTAGCTATGAAATTATTAATTAAACAAGCTAGTTACAGTAGCTTATTTAGCACATAGATACACGCTCAAGGAAAAAAAAAAACATTTTTATGGAGATTAAACCTTTTAAACAATGTGACTTGTGCAAACCAAACATTAGCAAGTGACTTGTGAACGTTCCTGGTCCAACTTGATGTGTGTAGTGCAGCAGGCAGTGGGATTCGGAGACTGCATGGTCACAGTCTTAAGCTGCTTCACACCTCTGTGGACATGTGTGACCTTTAAACAACATTATTCTAATGATATTGTAATTTGAAATGGCTGTATAATAACCAGTATATTTAACACCAAATACCGTCTTACACGAGGGGTAATTAACATTTTCGACTAATCAAACCCGCACTCCCTCCTTTCAGTTAGGGCCAGCTTGCTAAAAACTTCTTCTAACCATGTTGTTTTCCACAAACTAGTTCGCTACAGTAGCATACTTGCTGGCACTAATACACACAGAAACACACAGAAAGAGAAGAGTCCCTGTGTTTCATTCACATAGCCTTTTCTGGCTGATTTTAGGTTAAAGAATGCCTGAAGTTTTTTGTCCTAGATTCTTTTTTTATTATTTTTTTCTCTCTCAGCATTCGAGATGTAATTGGGGTTGAGATTTCGCTTAAGGCCTGGTCAAAGAGCTAAACAATTTTGAAATAGATTATGAATCTATTGATTTATAGACCATTATGGAATTACAAGATTCGCTTGATGTTGTTTTAGGTGTGTTCTTGTTAGTCTTTCAGCTGCTCCCGTCGAGGGGTCGCCACAGCAGACCAGCTGAACTGAACACAACTAGGCACAGGTTTTATGCCGGAAGCCCTTTCTGACGCAACCCTCCCATTTTATCCAGGCTTGGGACCAGCACTGCATCCAGTGGCTGGGGTTTGGATGGGAATTAAGCCCATGGCAGGCAAGAGATTTACCACTGAGCCAACAATGCCTTTCCAGATTGTAGATTGATTGTTTTTTTCCAGATTGCGTTCCTTTTATTCCTTTTGTGAAATATATGCAAAGGATCACCAACAAAATATGCCACTTACTTAAACATGGAAGATAGGGAAGATTAGGGCACTTATGTTGAAACATTAAGGATAAAGTCTGTGGTGGGGGTTGTAGACAGGTGGCAGGGGCATCGTCAAGTGCCGCTCTGTGAAGGGACACACATCCGAGGAAAAAGTGCCTGGTTAGTGTCTGTGTGTTGCTGTGAGCCAGGAAACACTAAAGGCTCAAGCTGGGAGAGAGTAAGAGAGATCACAGGAAGAGCCCTGAAACCAGCAACAGCATGTGCGTGTTGTCCAATTCACTTAAAAGCCTTAATTGAGGACACCTGGAAATAAAGTCCACTCACAGCTACACCCAGACACTACTTAGCCGCATTCCTCTCAGGTGTGTGTTCTTTCCCACTTTCCTGACTCTCACTCCCTTCACAGAGCGGCGCTTGACCACGCCCCCCATCATCACTAAGGTCTTGTTCCTGTTGCTAGAGCCTGTTTTTGGTGGAGTTAAGAGTGAGAGTTTTTGTGTTATTGTGCACTCCAGTAAGCGTGAACTGTCAGAGCTTTCAGAGTCAACGCGAAGGATGTCGTCACCAAATAATCGATGGTACAATTACATGAACAGTGTTGGGGGACGTTACTTTTTAAAGTAACTAATAACATTACAAAATTACTGTCTTTAAAAAGTAATCAGTTACATTACAGCGTTACCTTCTGATAAAAGTAACTAGTCAGAGTACTTTTCCATTGCAGAAAATGAAAACTCCTTTGTGATTCCTCCTGCATATTGCTTTAGTCAAGACCTTTATAATTATTCTACCATCATCACTCAGCAAAGTTTGGTCCATAATCTGTTAACTACTAATACACCTATCTCACCTACGCGGGTTCGCGCGGTGGTTGTGAGTACGGTTCATCATTATTCACCGCAAGTTTGGTGCTCTGATTAGGTTTCCATCTTTCCGCGCGTTGGTCCGCGGATAGTCAAACTGCATAGGTGAGATAGGGGTATAACAACAGGAATAACGGAGCGGGGCGGGGCTTGTAGGACGACTTTCACACACACACACACACACACTAAGGGATTGGGAATGACTGCTGTCTGGCTCATGGATTACATAAATTGTCTAATTTTTGAAAAAGTAACTAAATAACTAAGTATTTAAATGGCGGACCTAACGCGTTAGATTACTCGTTACATCAAAAAAGTACTCTAACAATGTACATGAATCGCTTATAGTATGATCAATCGGTTAATCATGTATTTTATCTCTTTAATGTGAGTTTTGTATTAAAACTCACATTAAAGAGCATTGTGCTTATATGGAAGCCTTGCAGATAAAATTCAGTTCATCATATTGCCTAATTGACTTGATTCTGCTAGTAAAAGTGTCTCCCCTAGATATAATTTTACTATTAGTTTTAGGGTTAACTGGGCAGAAATAATGAGTTTTCAATGGAATTGAAATTTATGATCACAGTTTCGAGAGGTACTTTAGTGCTAAATCTTAATGAAGAGTGTTGTGACGTTCACATTTAACCAGCCCTGTGATCAGCAATGTGTCAAAAAATGTAGGCCAGTCATAACAAAAAACAAAAAAAAAAAGCTTATTATGTCTGAGGTCAGGCATGTTCAGTTTCAATGGAAGGCAAAGGATGTATTATTTAAGCACATTAACGCTGACATAGAAAAATAAAAGACCTGGTTATTCATGAATAGCTAACTGGATATATTTTTTGCATTTCTACCACAGATGCGTTATCACTTTGTTCAAATTCACTTCTCGATGATGTGTTTGTTTTGGAGTGACTTGCCACTTAACTGAGTAATTCATTAAGGTGCTTTTCTCCCGCTGCACCATCTATGTTAATCAAAAAGCTTTATACCAATTATGTTAATTGGTGGGGGAAAGTAACCTAGTCCACCATGGTGAAGTGTGAATACATTGCATTGTTGATTTATCATATTTTCACTTTCATCTCTTGCTCAGTTGGAAGCAATTATCAGTTACTTAAAAACGCTTATTGCTGTTCTGTCTTTATTAAATGTGTTCCTGTGAGTTATTGTTACTACTGAGGCTGAAAGAGAGCATTAGTAATGTATAAAAAAGAATTCTGAAGTCACCATGTTGCTAACTTTAGACAAGCGTCTGAGATTCTCCAGCAGCATGCTCTTTATTATGACTGCTCTTGATGCTCAAGAGAGCTATGAAAATGCATTATCTTGAAGCAGTCTATGCTTAGCGCAGCACATTCAATGTTCCATTCCCTCCAAAATTAAAATAATTACTTTAGAAGCTTTATATATATATATATATATATATATATAATATTTTTTTCCCCCCTACACAAACCCATTTCCGAATTTTTACCAAGGGTGCCAATAATTCTGTTGCTGACTGTAGCTCAGTGCAGTTCTGGCTTTTGTGGTTATTCAGCCTCATCTCACAATGAAAATATACAAAGTTCAAACTTATTTTACATAAAAAAGCTTATCAGAAAATATTAAATATATTTTAACAAAATTAAATATATCATAAGTATTAGTACCCCTACCACTATACAAAAGGTATACTGTATATGTTACTGTAACTGATTGAACTGATAGTGTGCTTCTGTACGTATTTTACGTTTTTCTTCTTGGTCTTGAGGATTCCTTAAAAGGACAACCATAAATTCTCGTTTTAGGAATAAATGTGGGGTGATATAGAAGCCCAGTTCCCTTCCATTCATTAGCATAGGGGACATTAGATAATACACAGATGAAATGAAACGAGTGTGTTGGCCTAGATTTAATCATGCAATTTCTACAGTACATCCATTCCTACAGCAATATTTAACACGTTTAAAACAACCAGCGCTGTAACAAGTTCACATGCGAGAGAACACAAGTTGTTTGCTACTATGCACCAACATGTGTAGGTTGACAAGACAGGCATGCAAAGATCACAGAGATCTGCAGATGGTGGTAACATCGAGTCTCTAAATCTACAGTAAGTCACCACGTCTATGCAAATTATTTGTACAGCATGCCAAAAGAAAGCTTTTGATTTCATTTAATTGAAATGCAGGCCTACCAACATTAAATAAAATATTTTACATTCAAAAACCAGTATTGGTGCTGATTTTAGTTTTTTTTTTTTTTTTATGTTATACATATGATACAGAAAATGTGTTTGCCAAATAAGCTACTTCTGAAGTTTATGCAAAATGGAAGTGAACAATCTTACTTCCCTAAAGATTTCAAGTTGCTAACTTCAGCTGTTTTGAAGAGATGCTTTTATATGTGTCCCAAAAATGTTATAGTGTCTCGCTTCAAACAATAATATTTTCAAATGCAAATGATTCATATTTCTTTAAGCATTAAATCTTTTAGAAGTATATGACCTGTAAAAATTGTTGCTTAAATTAAATCATTCTGGTTTTTGGTAAAAGCTTAAAAAGCAAAAAAAAAATGTAGTGTCCGTAACTATGTCAAATTCATATTGCAATATCTTATCAAGTTTCTTCTGAATGACAATGAGGATCATTGAAAGATTCGGAAAAAAAAAAAATAAATTCAATTACGGGCACTACATAAAAGGGCATGAAATTGTATTTAGCAAATGTGTTTTTTTTAACTGATAAAAATGAAGCATGGATCAGAAGGTGAGAAGCATTATAAAATATGGTGTTATATGATTCTATCTGAAAATTCACTATTTCACCTAGGTGAGACATGTTTTAGCACCAATACCATGCTTTGTCCGATTGATATGTTATGACTTACAATACACCAAAAAATACACCAAATGAATTTTTTTCCCCAATTGATGTCTGAATCTATAATAATTGACAAATTACTTTTTGTTTTTACCTGATACCCCTGAAAGCCCCACCCGTTCCCTGTTTGTAATCGTTTCATCTGTGCTCGTCTTAACTTGATTTTAGTCCTTGAATCACGTAGTGCCCTCGCTTTCTGTACAGTAAGTGGAAAATTTTTTGAGTTTGCTAATGGGAAATCAAATTATGTAAGTGTAGTGTAGATGTAATCTACCTAACATTAGACATCAGTATGTACTGTATATATTTAACATCGGTTATTTAATTATTTTAGAGATGCCACCCAAAGTTTTTAGCCAGTCAGAAACCTGAGGCAAAAAGAACTAGCCGATACATTTTAATTGAAATAAATAAATAAATAAATAAATAAATAACTGAACCTATAACAAAGTTTCAAATCTAACATTTTGCAAATAATTTTAACTATAATGCTAATTGTCACTTTTAATATGACACTCACCCAAAACATACATCCAAATCCACACAGAAATCGACTACAGAATCAGACGTTCTCATGGCTGACCCTGACCTCCCATTGAAACATGTGGCGAGTCCACAGAAGAACAGGATAAAAGACCCTGGAGGTGGTTATGTTGAGGTTAGATTTAAGGTTAGGGTTAGATCACATTTCAGTGTGTTATTGAGCTAACTGACCACTTGAACATTTTTACCCATATTTACAGAGGGTGGCAATAATTCTGCAACTGACTACGTACAGCTCCGTGAAAAAGTATTTGCAGCCTTCATGATTTCTTTATTTCTTTATTTGCATATTTGTCGCACTTAAATGTTGATCATCCGTGTCGCACCGTGTTGATCATCAAACAAATTTTAATATTACACAAAGATCAGCCTTGTAAATACAAAATGGAGTTTATAATGATGATTTCATTTATTAAGGAAAAAGCTCAAACCTGCCTGGCCCTGTGTGAAAAAGTTATTGCCCCTAAACCTAATAACTAGTTGTGTCACCCTTGGTGGCAGCAACTGCTGTCAAGCGTTTGCAATAACTGCCGATGAGTCTTTCACATTGCTGTGAAGGAATTTTGGCCCACTCTAATTCAGCCACATTGAAGGGTTTTTGAGCATGAACAGCCTCTTTAAGGATCTCAACTGCATTTAAATTCAGACTTTGACTAGGCCACTTTAAGACACTAATTCGGTTATTTGGAGCCAGTCAGAGGTGGACTTGCTGGTGTGGTTTCGGATCATTGTCCTGCTGCATAACGCAAGTGCACTTGAGCTTAAGGTCATGAACTGATGGCCGGACCATTCACTTTCAGGATTTTGTGGTAGAGAGCTAAATTTATGGTTACATTAATTATGGAATGTCATCCAGGCCCTGAAGCTGCAAAGCAAACTCAGACTATCACACTAATACCACCATGTTTGACTGATGGTACTGTATGATTTTTTTTTTTTCATGAAATGCTGTGGAAGTTTTTTACGCCAGATGTAATGGGACGCGCGACTTCCAAAAAGTTTTGTAGGATATTACCCTAAAAGTCCTGGTGATAATCAAGATTTTTTTTTTTGGCGTTGTGAGATAAGCCTTTGTGTTATTTTTGGTCAGCAGTGGCTTTCACCTCGGCACTCTCCCATGGATGCCATTTTTGCCCAGTCTCATTCTTTTTGTTGAACCATGAGCACTGAACTTAACTGAGTCAAGTGAGACTTGCAGTTCATTAAATGTTGTTCCGGGTTCCTTCATGAGCTCCTGGAAGTCGTCGTTGTGCTCTTGGAGTAATTTGGTAGGCCGGCCACTCCAGCGAAGGGAGAACTTTTAAAAAAAAAATTCCCACTCATGGACAATGTGTCTGTCCGTGGTTTGCCTAGAAATTACTTCGTGATTTTTTTCCAGACTGATACGTGTCAATTACTTTGTTTCATATCATTGTTACTTGAATTTCTTTACATCACACCATGATGTGAGATCTTTTAGAGTGCTTCACTTTGTCACACAGGTTTTATCAAAGTGATTCCTAGAATCAACAGGTTGGGCGGTAACCCGGTCTGGGTGTGGCAAGTGAAATTAACTCAGCTTTCAAAAAAAAATGTGGCTGATCACAGTTTATTCATGAGTTTGGGGGGGGGGGGGGGGGGGGGG
>JAOVVA010000001.1:21715819-21743080 GCA_028565275.1 Leiocassis micropogon
GTCAAGACCTTTATAATTATTCTACCATCATCACTCAGCGAAGTTTGGTCCATAATCTGTTAACTACTAATACACCTTGCGCGGTTTCGCATGGTGGCCGTAAGTACGGTTCATCATGATTCACCGCTAGTTTTGGCGCTGTGGTTAGGTTTCCATTTTTCCGCACGTTGGTCCTCGCATAGTCAAACTGCATAGGTGAGATGGGGGTATAACAGCAGGAATAAAAGAGCGGGGCGGGTTATCGGGGCGGGGCTTGTAGGACGACTTTCTCACACACACACACACACACAAACACACACACACTAATGGATTGGGAAAGACAGCTGTCTGGCTCATGGATTACATAAATTGTCTGAATAACGGATTACATTTTTGAAAAAATAACTAAGTAACTGAGTACTTAAATTGCAGACCTAACGTGTTAGATTACTCGTTACATCAAAAAAGTAATCAGAGTACTCTAACGTGTTAGGTCCGCGTAACACGTTACACCAGGTGGGGCACACCTTATATGCTATGCTTTATATGCTGAGCAACTGTGAGTCATTCTGACAAAACTGTAATAGTAATTCACACTCACCGTTGAATTGAAGGGAAATTTGTTATACATTATATTGCAGTTGACTTATATCAAACAATGTCACACGCCAACCTTGTTTATCATACTCAAACATAATCATAAAAAAATTAATTCCACAAAAGTCTTATAAATACACAGTGATGGAGCAAAATGTGAAATAGTTTGATATTATAATGAACAAGAAATGATTTGTGTTTTAACTAATCAGAAGTTAATGAATAATAGTCAGGCATTTTATCCCTTTTACGTTGCTTAGCGCGTGATAGTCTGTCTCTGAACAAAAAAAACATTTCAACTCTGTAATATTTTAGAGTCATCTGGGGTGAGTCAACCGTAGGGTCAGGGGTGGCTCAGTTAAGGCATTGGACTAAGGTTCCAGGTTCAAACCCCACAACCACCAAATTGTCCCTGTTGAGCCCTTGAGCAATGTCCTTAACCCTTAACTGCTCAGATATATAATGAGATAAAAATGTCGCTCTGGATTAGGACGTCTGCCAAATGCCGTAAATGTGTCTGCTGATTGGCATGCTAACACTAGCTTGCTTAACATGTTGGTCTCCAAACATGAGAACAAACACTGTTGGGTAATAAAATTGATTAGTTAGTTAGTATATATGTTGTCATCAAGCAAAAGCGATATTTTAGTGGGATTAGTGGTTCTTTGGCTTAATAGATGCATAGAGATTCGTAAAGCATTTCGAATTTAGCCAGCAAGGCAACATTCTGGAGCAACTTGAGTTGGTTTTGTTTTTTCACCTGGTACTCAGTAATTGTGACAGTCACATTAATGGGCACATTGAAGAGTTCTTTTTTTCCTCCATCCTGCTTCTGTAATACTGAGGAAATGTCAGCTTTTAATTATAACCTCAGAGTCACAAATACTTAGGCCATGTCCCAAACCCTATTCCACTGTTATTGCTTTATAGGCATATGTTTAGAGATGGTTAATGTGGTTTGGACATATATCAAACAGTGAGGAACAATATATTTTTACACAGTTTTTAAAATCCTAAAACGCTGAGCAAGTCTGGATATACAGCCATAACATTAAAACCTCAAAGCATTGACACTGATTATGAGTAAACTGGTGACAGGGTCATGGGCACCCAAGGCTCATCTACGCCCTTTGGGGACCAAAGACTGGTCTGATCCCACAGAAAAGTTAACTTAGCGTAAATTGCTGCAAAAAGTTAATGCTGGCTATGATGGAAATGTATCAGAACACCCGGTGTATCACAGCTTGCTGTGTTTAGGGCTTAGCAGACAAAGAGTTCAAGGTTGTTGATCTGGCCTACAAAATCCCCAGATCTCAGTCCAATTAAGCATGCATGGAATGTGCTGGACAAACAAGTCCAATCTATTGAGGCCAGACCTTGCAACCTACAGCATGTAAAAGATCTGTTGCTAATTTCCTGGTGCAGATACGACAGCACACCTTTAGAGGTCTTGTGAATACATTTAGGGGTCACGGTGGTTTTGGTGGCACAATATTGGACATAATGTTTTGAGGTTTTAATGTTATGGCTGATCGTTGTAAATATTTTATTCGCTTTTATGTAACTTATAATAAGTTCTGTGGTTATCATTTCTTTTTTGTTTCCTGTTACACTATTGAATTCGTTTATTTAAATCTCAAAGAAAAAATCAAGTGCTAGAAATGTTACAAAAGGAGCTGGGTACTAACGAATAGTCCTGTTTCCAGCTGAGGCCTGCCGAACAGATGAGGAGAACTCATACAGCAAAGAATATTATTGCAGTTGTTAGATCAGTGCATCATGAAGTTCACAGATGATTAGCTTCAAAAGGCAGAATCACTTGCTCCATTACAACCCAGTGTTTAAACTCTTCTCAGCTGGCCTTCTGCTCTCTATTTATCTTTCCACCATTTTCTCCGCCGTGCTCACGTTTCTTAATTTCGCCAGATCTCAGTAGTACACGCACAGCTGGAAGGTTTGACGACAACACTTGCTCCCTGGGCTATCTAATGTTCAGATACTCGAGAAGGGGGAGTCCGTTTTCAGGGTCATCTTTTTAAGATCCATGTGTGATTCAGGTGTGTATGTGCGTGTGACTCATTTCCCCCAACAGGCCTCCTGGATCAATGCCAGACCCAGAGCTCCCCTTTGTCCACTCTTTTCAGCCTTCACTTTATGTTCATGTTGTTAATTTTAATGCAGTGAGCAGCATGTTTCCTGTAATAGCCATGTAGCCAGTCCAATGTAATCAGTGTCGAAGCGTGTGTTCAGAAAAGGCACGCAAGTGTTTCAGGCCCCAGCAGATTGGAGCAATCAGTTTGATGTATGAATGGTCATTGTTATTGGACAGTAATGGCTGAAGTTGCCAGTGAACTCTATTTTTATTTCTGACATAATATCCCCCTGCCTTTTAGCGGAGTGTCATGCTTTTCATTGAAGGACCGGTTTCTTTAAAGTTGGACATAGTTAAGAATTACTTAGCAGTGTCAAAGAAGTCATCCCCATTTGCTATTTTCTAATGAGGATGTCAAGTGTAGCTCTTAAAGCAGCAAGGAAACAGAGTGAATACAGAGATATCAAACATGATGGAACAGCTAGCATTAATAGTTTTTTTTTTTTAAATATAAAATTACATTTCTGGTGTTCAATTTCCATAAGCATATTAGATATATCACTTTATTTATTTTTCGTCTCATGTTAATTTCGAATTAAGGACACATGAATTGGCGTTGATTTGCTCACTGCCTACTCTAACAACGAAAAAAAGTGTCTTTGATATGGCTGGGAGGAATACGAAAATGTATTGAGATTGTCATGAATTGCTTTACAGCACACATTTTGGAGAATCTTTTTGTGTTCTCAATGCCTTTATAAAACGAGCTCCGTCCTTTTATCATTTTCATTAACCAGTACCAAACGAGATCTTCAAATATAATTTTCTAGCAATTGCTTTATTTTCCACGTGGTGTTTAATTTGTTTTGTTAATGATAAAACTAGTTATTAGATAAATCAGATAAACTAGTTATTATTTAAACAGCACCCTGAAAAGTGACATCTGTTAGGCTCATGCACCTACAGTTGCATTAATCTGTAGCTACCAGCTTCCATTTGCTGCTGTTTAATCAAGTCATTCCTTTAATAAAATTTATAAAAATATATTCTTTTACCATATTTTTAAATGGGACTGGCTTAGATGATGTTTTATATAAATACATGTGGCATATCATGAACAGTACCTCTCTGTTATTTAATAGAATTTTAATAGCATACCTCCTTGCCTTGTTAAATTAATTCCAGTAATGCATACCAAGGTTGAAACATGATTACATATTTTCCTCCTATTTAATCTATCTTGCAGGTTTACATAAGGCAAATAAACAACCAGCAGCTTACCTTGTACACGGTGCCAAAATTATCAATGGAGCCTTTAGATCATGGACTAAAAAACAGGTAGGTATTTTATTTTTATTATTATTATTTTTTTTTTATTATTATTATTTTTTTTAATGAATTGTTGATCCAATCTGCCTAACTGGAAATCCAATCTGCCTAACTGGAAATTTGTCAGCATTGGTTCATTAATGTTTATATTTTTTCCTCACTAAAGGCCCTTCTAGAACATGAAGATGAGCTTCCTGAAAACATGAAACCCACACAACTTATTAAAGACCTTGCCAAAGAGATTCGGATTGCTGAGGTGAGATGTATGGAAAGTAGAACTGCATGTTTTTATTTAACAGATTTTATTATAAATAGTAAACCTATGGTTATAGTGAACTAAAACAATTTGAGAATGTTGTCTATCATCTTCCAGAATGCAACTAAAGCCATAAAGAGTGAGATAAGCAACTCCAAGCCTCCAGCAGAGGAGCCGCCATCAGCCCCTTCAGAACCGGAAGAGCCAATGTCTCCGTCCCATATGTCCACTCCACCTCGAGACAAACCAGCCAGGAAAAAAGCCACAAAACCTCCAAAACCACCTAAACCACCCAAGATGCCCAAAGCCCCCAAACCCCCTAAAGTTCCTAAAGTGAAGGAGGGTGGCAAGAAGAAAGTGAAAAAAGTCAAAGAAGGTGGCCTGCCAGAGAAAAAGCCATCCAGCCTGGCAGCTCTCGAGTCCCATGCAAAGGACATCCTCAGCAAGATGGATCAGCCCAAAAAGGTAAACAGTACTCCACAAAATCAGCCAGACCTGAGCTACATAAAAATAAATAAATAAAACATTTAAAGTGTAAGAAGTCCTTTTAGTCATTTCATAATATTCATCTTCCAGGCTCCAAAGACCATGATGAGCTTCATGGAAAAAGAGACAAATAAGCAGAACAATGTGGAGAAGTTTGAGATGCGAGAACCCAACAAGAACAAAACAGAAGCAAAATGGAAATACAAGGTAAGACTACATACAGTTGAAAGAGCTGAAGCTGTTGTTTCCTGCAAAGCATGCCGTATGATCATTCTTTATGGTTAAAGAAAAATCAGCCCAGAGCCTGCTTTTAACATTAATGTAAATGGTATTAAACCACTGCCAAGTGGGGAAAGGAAGAGCAGGACCGTTCCAAAAGTGATTTACACATCTCGGATTAAAGCAATCAGGAGAAATAATTCTGTGGCTCAGTCATCCTTTCTGTTTGGAGCTCATCAAAGGCAGCAGCCCTTCACCCCTGCTCAGAATTTTTACCTAATGCATTTACACTATGTCATATCCCTGACATCCACACTAAGTGTTTACATATGCCTCCCATTTCTGCTGCAAAAAGTAAGCATGTTGTGTGATTATTGTTAGATGACATGGGAGAGCGTTTGAAGGAAAAGCTTAATTCTGGTGAACGGAAGACATTAGAAAGCTTTGGTTTCATGGAAAAGTCAATGCCAAACGGCCCTGGGATGTTTGTAGTCGCTCCAAGTCTTTCCTTCCAAGCGCTCCTTTGCAGCTCCCCAAGCACTTACAGATGGAGGGAGTTCTGGCTATATGTTCACCAAGGTCATCAGACCCCATGTGTTCTGTCTTTCATTTTTGATCACTTTCAATGCTGAAACAACTGGACTACCCAGATTGATTTAGATCTTGACTTTGTTACATTTCTTTCATTAAAGAGCTTTCAGTACATTTTTTGATTTACTGTCCAGGTGTTTATCTCCTCTATCCTTTATCAAAATTATGCCTGACTAGTATAATCTGTTTCTCTTTTTGCAGAATAGCAAACCAGATTCTTTACTAAAAATGGAGGAAGAGCACAAATTTGAAAAGACACCTCTAGGACATAGAGACAATAGATTTTCCTTTACGATGTCTCACAAGAAATTGCTGGGGTATGTATATCACAGTATGCTCCATATGGCAGTTTTATGGACTTATCATGCCATTGCTATTCTCTCAATGTACTCTGTTAGTCCTTGTGGTTCATATGCAGGTGCTACATTTACATAAATTGAAGTAAATTTAATACATTCTACAACCCAAAGAAATTATAACATAGGATACATTATACGAGCAGGATATATTCTACACTTAAAGCTTTTTGGCAGGTCTTGACCTCACATTTCTCATGATGTTACAGTTATGTCTCTCACTTGTTAATTTTATGATTCTTTTTGGTTGTTTAATCCGTAGTGGATGCTCTGATGGTTCTAACAGAGTGATGTTTCCCTCAGGGCAAAGACACTGAAGCCGCAGACCAACTCGAGTTTGTTTGGATCCTTACAGAATGTAAAAGAAGACAAAGCCAAACCAGTACGAGATGAGTATGAGTACGTCTCAGACGAGGGTGAACTCAAAATTGACGAGTTCCCCATCAGGAGGAAAAAGGCTCCAGTTAAAAGGGACTTTTCCTGTGAGTATTGCCAGTGAAACAAGTTATACAGATTAAAAAGCGACATTTCACTACATATGGAACAATTTATTGCTAGTACTTGAGATGATAATTTTTCAGGAAATGAATTATTACGCCTTTGGGACACAGTCTATCATTTATACTAGTTTTCTAGTCTATATTACTGAAGGTCTAAAGGTTACTTTATGCTTTTTTCAGTTCTATCAAACATCCGGGCAGCCGAGCCCATTCAGACGTCAAAAAAGCCAAAAATGCAATCTTCAGATATTAAGGTAAGCAGGATGATCCTTTCTAGTTCTTTTTAGAGGTCTTGAAGCCAAAGACAATTAAAGGATCAACAACCACAGCCTTTTTCTCTAAACAGACAATGACACGAACTTGAAGATGCTGATTAATTTCAAATTCTACAAAATTGGGACTTAATCACCATCCATTATTTCATGAAGTAACTAATAGATTCCTTCTGTGTGTGTTTAAAACATACTCTCCGCAATAGAGATCATATGTGTTGGCACCCAGATCTCATTGCTGGGCGGGTGTTCAGGCATTGCAATAATTCCCCTTAATGTTCCAACTTAAACCAACACACAGAGGAATTCAAAGAGAGAAAGCCACAGTGCTGAGGAAAGTGTCACCACATGACTGATGAAGGAAATATCTGTGGTGTAAATCGACAGCATACACAATAAACAACATCCAAAAGGCAGACAGTGCCAGGCTGTAGGGGGGTCACCGAGTGAACTTTTCTGATATATGGATTTTTGAAGGCAAGAATCTATACTGTACCTAAGGGAAAGTCTTACTCATTTAATTAAACATTTCATTAAGTAATTTAAATATATGTTTTTTTTCCCCAGATCAGCTGAAATAAAACTGAAATCCTTTAAGAAATCAATTGGACATGCTTGACACACAGAGAATACATTTCTGCATAAAACACAAGATTTACTAGTGTAATTATTTAGCTTATTATGAGAAGAATTAATGAGGCTTAATTACATCTTTGTACTTATAAACCGAAAAGAACACTGTCTCTTTACCCTTCCAGGGGAAACGATTATCTGTGCATAAACAAACTGCTTCCTCTTGCATAATAGTTTATCAAACTTAATTTATAGGGATATTTATAATAAATCATCCAAAGTTTAAATCATCTAAAGTTGAAATTAAATCTGGTGCTAGAGGTCTACACAAATGTGAGTGACGTTTGAATGATATTAGAACTTAAAACCTAAATAATATTTATTTATTTCATTTCTTGGCATGATTTTTTTTCTTTCAAAAAATCATGAAGTGTGTTTGAAAGGGCGCATTACTTTCGCGTCACATTCAACCCTGAATTATACAGAAAAAAGAAAATATTATTTGTTGTATGTTATTATCTTATAATATATTATTATATTATTTTGCATGTTGTTAAAGGAAAATAATTCATGCCAGCATTATCTAACCATATGTGTTCTTTATCAAAATGTCCCTAAAATCAATTTCATCTGAAAATAAGTGTTGGGGAAAATATCTATTATAGAAATACTCTGTATGAAAAATTAGGAACTGTACGATATTACATTTTTTTTTTTTTTTTGTGAACAGGCCTTTTGAGAATATCAGATACAGGCAAATTGCAATTTCTGATTAATTCATAAGTCATTATGTCATTATTTTAATAATATTTTACACTTATTTTCATATAAAATGGTTTAAAAGGTTCAAATGGCCATTATTTTGAAAAAAAAAATATCAGTACATTTCTTTATATTAGGTCATTTGTAGGTCTTCAAAACTTTATGGAGCAAATTATCAAACTTTATGGAGCAAATCAAAAGTGGTCTTCAAAACTTTATGGAGCAAATTATCAAACTTTATGAAGCAAATCAAAAGTGGTAACATTAACCACTACTACAAAAGTAATTATAATTAATGTCATATGTTATGGTTTTCAAAAAGAAGAGATAATAGCACAGGAATTAATCAGAAAGTAAAAACTAAAAATCAGAATAAGAAACTGGTGAATAAGAAGCCTACTTCGGCCACATTACTTAGGTATCTCGTTAAACCTCTACTTAACTGAATGGAATGAAGACACTTGCATGATAAGGAAATATGAGTGAATGCATCTTACAACTAATTACAACCAGTAGATACAACTCACGTTATTTTTGTTAGCTTTTTAATGCAACTAAAATAGTTTAAGTATAGCCACAACCAATCCTAACCCTAGCCAACTGAAGATCACCTTCCACTCCAAAATCAGTTGCCCAATAGGGTGAACACACTCTTTTAAGACTGACTTCTATTTAAAAAAAATTCAAAGCTTAGAAGCAAAAGAATGATTCCAAAAGAAAAATATACATCAGAAAAATCCACAAAAACATGTTTTTAATAAAATATTACTTGTATTTCCAGTGTACTTTTTACATTTTGATAATTAATATGTTTCTTGTGGATAATATTATTTCATTTGAACAGTACCATAGTCATTACTTAACATAACCGTCTCTTCACTCCTAACAAGCATGTTTTGTGTCATCTATAGGAAATTAGTGGAGGTTCTACTAATGTCAGCTTCCTGCAGAAAAGTAAGAAGATGTGTGAATATGTTTTATAACTGTGGATTTCCTAATCCAGTCACTGATGATATCATGGCCTTTGTTAACTCTGATGAGAGAAAAGATGCACTCAGCTGTATAAACAATACAAACTATTAATAGAACAATGGAAATTCATCCTACTCCTCATCCTGCTCAATAATCATCCAACTAATAAAACAGTGGCTGAAAATGTCTGAATATTCCAGGACATTTCCACAACTGCTTTCCCATTCAAAGAACTTCCACTGATTTCCTAAAGATCACACAAACTTATGTAAGATAAAGTATTTTAGGATGCAAATGTTCACAGTGGTAATACATGAAAAATGATAAACCATGCCACTAAATTCATTTTTAAAAATCAATGCATGACAGATATACTAAGCATTTTGTGAGGGCCCAGAGAAAGTCAAATGTTCAGAAATCTAGTAGTGGACAAAGTATTTCAGAAGACCAAAGCAAGTACATGAAAGAATAGTGCAGAAGAGTTGATAGACAAAAATGTGACCACAGGTTTCTAAATGGGACCCAGCTTGCCTTCTGTTACAGATCCTGTGCTACATGTCATTTAGTCATGTTCATTTTTGTAAATTATTTACAGTAGCTATAATCAGAGACTGGCTCTCTTTATCAAACTTTATGGAGCAAATCAAAGTGGTAACATTAACCACTAATACAAAAGTAACGGTTATTCTGGTCCAAGAATGGTGTTTTAGTGCAATAAATTGATCATATTTCATATTTCAGACTGATTTATCCATTCATTTTATGGCAGAACACTGAGATTTTCATATTATTATTACACTCTAAATTTGTATCATAAAATGCGATGAACATTGGTGAATTATGAATCTGGCAAATTATTTTTTCCTGGCATGCAAGATTGTCTATAAGAAAACTTTTAATCTGAAAACTGCTATGCACAGTACACTTAAAAACTTTGAACTTCAAAGTTTTAGGCAAATCATGCCATGGAATAGCAACAATTCTTTTGATTGTGTAAAGCTGCTTTGCGACAATGTCAATTGTTAAAAGCGCTGTACAAATAAATTTAATTGAAATTGAATTGAACAATACATAGCAAAACATCCTGAAAAGTCATTCTGATAAATAGCAGCTGCCATGACTGAAATAAATGTGTTTACTGGATTTGTGGAGAATATTGAAGCCAAGAAAAATTGTTTTTACACTCTGTGACTGCCATTGTAGTCACCCCAGCATTAATGAACTTCACCACTTAAAGTTTATGATACATTAAACGAAATAGGACATTATGTGATTTAAATGTTGTGTGAATACCATGTTATGTACATGTAAAAAAAAAAAAGCTGTGTGGGATACAGCAGTGTACTGTAGGTTTCTGTTTTACTGCCAAATCAACACTTTTCTTTCTTCCTCTTGCTCCTGGTATCACTAGCTGGTTTTGCTCCATTTTGGGAGCCATGTTGTAGAGAAATAATGCAACAACCCTCAAGACATGTATGAGCGCTTTGTCTACAAGAGACATAAGATAACCCATTGGGTCTGGGAAGCTGTTACGTTTGCTACATATGGTTTTGAATGCTACATCCTGATCTCCGCTAGGATTTAAAATTTTTATACCCTTATGAGATCACAGTATGTGCAGTTTGACAATGCATGAAGGAACATTATATGGTTCATAATTGTACTTTGATAAGGTGTCGTCAACTACCAAGGTGAAAATGAAACTGGTAAAAGGGGAGGCTGATGATGCTGTAAAGTTTTTGTATTAGTTTTGATGTTTCTCATGATGTTTAACTGTATTTGAAATAAAAACAAATTTGTGTGCAAAAAAAAAAAAAAACCCTCAACACTTTAAAAAAAATTTTTTTCACTGATTTTCTCCCTAATTTAGTCGTATTCAATTCCTCCCCGTCACTAGGGGGCTACTACCGTTCAGTCGGGAGGGCTGAAGACTATCACGTGTTTCCTCCGAACCACGTGACGCCAGCCAACCTCATCTTTTCGAACTTTTTATTTATTTTTAATTGAAACTCAACTAACAAATTATCTATACTAAATTGCATAACTAAATGACCACAAACACAACTGCAGGCAGATTTTTTTTTCATTGTAACAAAACTGGGAAATGAGGTTACAGACTTTTGGAAAAATCATACAAAATTTACAATTATATAACACAAACAGTCTTTATAATATTTTGCCCATGTGACTCATGCACATGCACTCTTATCAATTTGCAAAATCTATTGCTTTATTAAAAAAAAAAAAAAATTCAACTGGAGTTACCTCATTTTGCTGTCAAAATATTTCAGTATAAAGGTATATATCCGAAAAAAGGATTAACTCCAAAACGTTGGTGTCCATGACTGTATGTTTATAGTGTGTTGCCTCTTTTCCTTCAGAGTGCAGACTCCTCAGACGAAGAGTCTCTTCACATAGACACAGAGGCCAAACCAGAGGTCAAAGGCCGTAACTCCAAGGCTTGCAAAAAGAAAGCGGGCAGCGCAGCAGGGATTCTAGACCTCCTGCAGGCCAGCAAGCAAGTGGGCGGCATTGACTACAACAACAGGTACATCATTATACTGCTCTGTTCTAAACTGCAAGAATAATTAAAGCCACCTTCGAAAACACTGTGATTATTGGTCGTTTTGTATCAGTTGGGTAATGCAGTTCAGTTAAAATTTATTTGGATAGCACTTTTAACAATAGATGTAATCAGAAACAGATTTACAGAAATCCTTTTGTAGATTTTGATGTTTCCTGATCAAAGAAATGACTGTGGCTAGGAAAAGCCCCCTGAGATTACATGTGAGGAAAAACCTTGTAAGAGGAACCAGAACAAAAAAAGGGAACCTATCTCTGGGCGATAGTGGAGTTATAATGCATTACCTTTCTGCACTTGTATTAAGCAGTGATAAATGGCAGGCATATTGTGAATAACTACTAAACTATCACAGAAACAGTAGTGAAAAGCACTATTTTTCAGATGGGATCATATAACACCATTTTTCATAGTACTTAATCTCCCAGTCCATGCTTCGTTTTCTTTGTAAATATGCATACACATTTGTATTTTTTATCAGATAAAAATAAACACATTTGTTAAATACAATTTCATGCCCTTTTATGTAGTGTCTGTAACTTTTTCTTTTATTCCAATATTTCAATGATCTTAATTGTCATTTAGATTTCACATGAAAAGACATAAATCAGAAAAAGTGTATTATTCTAGAATGCAAACTTGTTAAGATAAGATAAGATATACCTTTATTTGTCCCATAAAGTCTAAGATATTACGACATGAATTTAACATGGTTATGGATTTTAACAGGCTTTTACCAAAAATCAATTTAAGCAACACTTTTTACATGTCATGCTTCTACACCAATTTTTACAGGTCATATGCTTCTACACCAATTTTATTATTAATACTCATGAAGAAATATAAATAATTTGCATTTTAATTTATTATTGTTTAAAGAGACAGTATAACACTGAAAAATGGCTATTTTTGGGGCAAGCAAGATCGGTCACTTCCATGTTGCATAAACTTGAGAAGTAGTTTCTTTGACACACACATTTTCTGTATTTTATATATATAATATATAAAAAGTACAATCAGCACCAATAGTGTGTTTTGGCCGCAGGGTTTTATACAATTTCGGCTCTGTGTGGAGAGAGGCAGACTGATTGATGTGAACCTTTCAGCTAAAAAGGGTGTAGATATATCCATGGTGCCGTAAAAACTATTTAAGACTGTAAAAATGTAATCTCAGATTACATTTTTATAATCCATATTAAAACCAGATTGTGTTGGTAAGCAATAAAGAGACAGGATGCAGGCAGTGAATAGCCGACCTTTACTTCCCTAACATTTTATTTTAAGCAACAAAAGTGTTTTTCACTGTCGGCAATGCAACAAAGAAGTTTGTGCTTAGCCTGCTGCTTTTAACTCAGCATCACATCACTACTTCCCTCCTGGGTCATTGACAGCCTGCTGAGGAAAGACAGGCACATGAGTAGGCTGCCATTAGCAAACAGGTGTGGACAATCACTCATTACCTGCTCATTCTCTCCAACCCCTCATTCCTTCCTGCAAGCGATGCCCGAACATCCTCCACATTTAGATTAGTGTTTTTGTCTGACTTAAATACACTCTTTCTAATATAAAGCTTTTTTTTGGTGAAAGCCAATAAAGGGCATAAGGCAGGGGATACCCTGAATGTTGTGTTCACCAAATCCAGGGCACAGGTTCATACACACACACTTAAACACCCAATTATAAACTATAGGCAGTTTTGAAATGCCACACACCCTACACCACATGTCTTCAGATTGTTAAAGGAAATCAGAGTTCCTGAAGGAAACCCACAAAGCAAAAGCAGAATATGCAAGCACTGCAGCTAAAACCTTTCCTCATTTTTGTATAGTTCATCTCTCAACAATCTACTCTTGCTCAGTCGGGTGACTCGACCAGTCCGAGACATTCTATTTCTGTTTTTTTTTTTCTACTTTTTCTATGTTTACAGAACATGCAATTCTGCATTTCACTATAGCTACAGTCAGCTACTGTATGAAAGTATAGTTGCCCCATGCTACAATTCTCAAAATGTAGTTTGCATTGCATTTGTAGCGATGCATGAAATCTATTCATGGTTATGAATTTGTGCAGATATAGTAGGAATGTTTTCGGGCTGATCAGAAGTTCCTCCATAAATGCATGCAGTGAATTAAATTCACATAACTAGTACTGTAGTATTTATATAAATAGTTGCCACTTTGTCAGAAGTGTACATATGTACCCATTATTTGTTTGATATTCCTCTATTAATTTGTCAAAATGCAGTGAATGCTTAGGGCCATTCTTCTTCATTTTTCTGCTTGTTGTTTCGAACCGTTCTTGATGGTCTATTTCAACTGGGCTGAAATCTGCAAATTGGCAGAAAGCTAAGCAAAGGATAAAGAAAACATTGCTAAAATATGTTAATTTCTCAAATTATTTTTTTCTCGAACTGTATGACTGCAGATTGTATGGAGGAAATGACTGCACTCAATTTCAACCACATTAAACAAGCACTTTTTCCTCATTGTTCCAGCTCACTGCTTAATGACTTAATAGGTGGTAATCTGGACAGGAGAAATTTGTATTTTTCTGCTGGTTTCTACAGGCTGGAGGCAGATGGAAGCACTGTTCTTATATCCTGCACAAGAATAAAAAACACCTGGGTTCAATAACTTAAATGAACAACAACAAGCTCGGCAGTGCCTAAATTAAAGACATCAAAATATTATGCCAAGTGTGTTTCTTTGTGTTACTAATTTGTGAAACCAAATAGTCTGTTATATAAGTGAAAGTTCAACTAGGTGTCTTACCATTTAATAATAATCAGGAAAAAAATAAGCTTCGCCTTTCTGAGTTTAGTTCTGAAATTGCTATTTGACTTTTATAATTATAACGTTTTTGGGTAGGAGCAAGTGAGCAGGGAAGTTTCAGAGACTCCCTATAGTTTAGTATAAGTGTAACGAGATTGTAGTAAAATAGTTGACATTTGAAACGTAGGAATTTGCCATTGCTCTTAGATTAAATACAGTGACTTGAATCCAAACTGCACCGTGTGTTTTTACTTTTTTGCTGCTCAAGCAGACACACCCTCGGCTTTGAGTGTTTATGCATTTTTAGCCGCCTATTTCTGGACTTGTCTGTCAACTTTTTGGCCTATCTCATCAGTCCTAGAAAAGCTTTCATTTTTTCCATACAGTTACAGCTTTTCTCAACACAAAACAAAAACTGAACTCATATGTTTCAGCAGCAGCACACACAAACACTGCCTGTAGTGGAAAAGCATTTCTCAGCGAATTTAGCTGAACTGTTGTCATTGTCCTAAGCCACACCATCAGTCCTCATCGTGTCTAATACTTTCTTTGTAACATCTGCTAGATTTTCTTTCCTCTTTAAAACTTAAAAAGCCTTTTAATTCTCACTGACAAGTTGGAAGTAATGTGCATACCGTATGATTCCTCACTGGACTTACTGCCATCTGCGTAGCTTCTGGTGCTTTTTATGTTCCTTTGGCTGCTTTCCTCCACTCTAAACCCTAGAATACTTCATGTTTGCCCTGGCAACTTGAGAGTAATGCAATTGTGTTTTGTTATTTTTTTGTGTTAATGGATTTACAGTCAGCCACCTGCATCCCCCAGTACACAAGAGGCCATCCAGGGCATGTTGTCTATGGCTAACCTGCAGTCCTCGGACACCTGCCTGCAGCCAGCCTGGAACAACAGCCAGGCCAAGAGCAACTCTCACAGCGGGACTGTCGGCAAAAAACCTGCAGCAGCCAGCAACAGCAAGCGTCCCCCTGCCAAACGACCTCCCAAGAAACCACGTAAAAGCAGTAGCGTGGACAGTGGTGACATGTTCGATGACGACGATGACCAGGACCACCTGGACGCCTGCTTCAAGGACTCAGACTATGGTAAAAAAAATTTATACTCCAACATTGACTATAGAGCATTTAGTTGTGTCCTTTGCACTGTCTGGTTCAAATTGGTGCCATGGCTTCCAGTCTGTTTATACAAATGATATTGATTATATATTGATTCATGAAGACACATTTACTTCTGCTGAATAAGCTAATACATTTTTTAGGTCTATGCTTAACTTCCAGGTCATGAACGGTTCCTAAGCTTGTATAACAGTTTGACACTATCATAATATACACTGATCAGCCACAACATTAACACCAGGTGAATGAATAACATTGATTATAAATAATATAACAGTAAACTAGTGACATGATCATGGGCACCCAAGGCTCATCTATGTCTGTGAGGATCAAAAGCAGGTCCATCTGGTCCAGTCCTACAGTAGCACAAATTGCTGAAAAGGTCAATAATGAACAACCAGTGCATCTCAGCCAGAAGTGTTCAAGATTGTTGATCCAGCCTCCAAATTCCCTAGATCTCAATCTGATTGGGCACCCATGGAATTCGCCGGACAAACAAGTCCGCTCCATGAATGCCCCATCTCACAACCAACAGCACCAAAAGGATCCGCCACACCCGAGAAGTCTTGTAGCGTCATGCCCCAAGGCGCCAGAGCTGTCCCAGCAGCACATGGTCAACCTACACAATACTGGGCTTAATCATGTGCGTTTTAATGTTATGACTGATTCGTGTATAAATACTCTCTGATCTGTGTTCCCTGGTTTGAACCTCTGCATGGTCTCCATGTCCATGTGGGATTTATTGTACCTACCAAAGCCATTGCCAGTAGGCAGTTTTGATAATAATAGGGACATTACATTGTCGCGGACATATAACTCTCAATGTACATATAACTGAAAATATATAAATGCAGTGCTGTTTTTGAGGGAATGTTGTAGCTGTGTCATTCCAGTGATCGAAATAAACACTCCACAGAACCAAAAGAAACAGAGTCATTTACAATTGCAATTGCTTTTTTTGATTTAGACTGGGAGGTTCTCATTAGGGCCAAGTGACAGGCGTTTTGTTTATTCCGCATGGAAGGATCTCCAAATCTTGTCTTTGAGCTCAATTCCAACAAACTACTTTTTCAGCTGGGCGCTTCTTGTGAACCCTTTCCAAAAACAGCAAGACCATTAGTAGCCCCGTTAATAATCCATTAGCCATCGTTCTAAACTGTTGTTTTAAATGCTTTTTGATCTGATACCCTAATTAGTCATTACTAGCACACATATTTGCAATCTAGATCACCCTCGGGAGCATTTTATCAAGCACACTGGCATTTTTCTCTACTGTAAACAGAGATTTTTTTTTCAGCCTTGATAATTATTGGAAATTGCGTGTTTTTTGTGCAGGAGTTCAAAGAGAGTAGGTACATCAGGCAGGGTATTAAACAGCTGCCTTGCATCTGTTCTATGCTAAGACTCCATCCGTTCCGTTTTGTTAAATATCTTGTATTGATTTGTTTGGAGTATTGAAATCTACTGAACTGTTTGCTTCAGTTTACCCTTCTCTGGAATCTGAAGAGGACAGTCCCATCTTCAAATCACGGTCGAAGAAAAGGAAAAGCTCAGACGACACCCCGTACAGTCCAACAGGTATGGGTTATATAAAGTCTGTCCTAAATATTCCCCTTAGGGTTTGCTGAATGTACAGAATGTCTCTGGTATGAGAAGTGTATATATTAAATTTGTCCCTGGTGTATTTTTACAGCACGTGTTGGGCCCTCTGTACCGCGACAGGAAAGACCAACACGTGAAGGGGCCAGGGTCGCCTCCATAGAGACTGGCTTGGCCGCTGCTGCTGCCAAACTCTCTCATCAGGTTAACAACTTCCACTTGCCATTTTTGTCTTCACATAACGTAATTAAGCAATATCACACGAGAAGAAGTGCCTCATCACATTTTTGCTGATATTCAGCACAACAGCACAGCCACAAGTTTGATGCTGCTTGTGTTCCACAAGCACCATTTATTATCAACAGATTATGATTTTTCTTTTTGTTGAAAGCAGTTTTTTTCCATCAACACATACGCACATTTGCACCTGGGGGGGCCCTAACTAACGGATTGGCAGAGCTGGTGACCAAGAGTTAGCAACTGACAGTTAGTGTGATATTAAAAGAGGTGAACGTAGTCTTACCGGTCCTATGTAGCTAAAAGGCGAGGAGAATAAACCATGGAGGTGAAGGACGGTACCGAGAAATTTATGAGATTTACTTCATATTTCCACTTAGTCAGCTTTAGATTATCAGCCAACTCTCTAATATTGTTAAATAGAAGCCTAGTGCACTTTTGTAGTGTGCAAGTTAGTGCCCTTGATTAGGGATTAAAAAGGGATTTGGGATTCAGCCTTGTGTTAGAAGCTACTTAGCTTTGTAGCAATAAATAAAAGAGCAAAAGATTTTCAGAAGCAATTCGGAATGACTTAGAAGCAATTGCTAGGGAGACAACGTGTTGTGCCCCTATCAGTTGTGTTTTCTTGCTGAAAGTGTTCTGTATGTGGCAGGTAGCCGATCTCCACTTTTTCCAGCAATTACCTACTTACACAATTACCATGCTGGTGAAGGACAGTTAATGGTGTAATTAATGGTTATTAAAACCATTAATGTGACTCGGAGTGATGCATACGGTTAAACATCCCAGTGTCATTACTGTCTGTTATCACCACTCATGGAAAGCCCTTCCTCCTATCAGATAGAATTAACTGTGTGGAGAAGCATGGCTTAAAACAGTATTAGAGCAGTGTGGACATCAGTGAGGACAACTGTGGAAAACATAGCAACTACTGAAACAATTAAACATGGCCAATCCTGATTATCATATAATTCTTCATTGAGGGTAAATTTATGACAAAATGTGGCTGCCATAAATATACTTAGAAACATAGTAAAGTGGCTAGCTACTTCCTCGCTCTTGTTTTTGATTCTCATGTCATATGTAATGATCGTCTGTGTATTATTGAATAAATCATGGCTAGTGTATGTTTACACTGCTGCACATGCTCACTGTATTGTGGCCTTCTGGAAGAGTGAGGTTTGTCCTTACAAAATACACCGAAAACATGACTGGTTGCCTGCACTTTTACTTCCAGTAAGTGGTGGTTAATCAGATTTTTAAGGCCTTCCGTAAAGCTCCTGAAGTACTTTATGGCCTAGCTTATGTGTGTCCTTGGACATAAAAAATCCTGTTGGCACAATAAGACTTTTAAGATATTTGTTTTTATCCAGAACTCAAGTAAAACGAGACTACTGTTGCAATCCTTGAAGGGATCCAATGCAAATCTTAATGCCAACATGTACTTTTAAGTTTCCAGTATTTTATTTTTCAAAGCCCTTAAATGTGCTCTGGTTTTATAATATTGGTCAACCTGACCTGAAGGATTTTGGATTTTCAGGCAGAAGAACACAGATAACTCAACTCCAATATTTTTTATTTTCTCTCAATTAATTCAATAAACCGTAAAAAAAAAAGAACTGAAATGCTTCTTGTATGGCTTTTTACAATGCAGATTTTTTAATAATAGTTTTATAGAAATCAGTGGCCTTAGTAATCAATGTCAAGAAAAAATCTCTAAGGAAGAAAAAGCATTAGAAGGTACCAAGGACTCAGCAGGGGGAGCTCATTCTCCTCTCTCTGGCGCTGCTTTTTGATGTACGTATCACTTTGTCGTTCTAACAGGAAGAGCAGCAGAAAATCAAGAAGAAGAAGAAGAATATCAAAAAGAAACCCGTGGTTGTAGAGGAGCCTCAGAAACACTCTCAGGACAGCAGTTCTCCAGAGGCCACGCTAGACTCGGAGGGAAATGGGGCTGACCAGGAGTACGGCAGTGGAACAGTCAAGACGGCCGGCGGCTCACAGCCCATGGCTCCAGGAGTCTTCCTCAATCAGAGACGTCCCTCCACTTCATCTCCAAACAATGCCTCAGCACAGCCAGCAAAAGTGGAACGCGGTAACTCGACAGATGCCAAAGGTAAATCTCAATATCTGTGTGCTATGTTTTGTGAGCAGTTTTTCTGTGCTGGTGTGTAGAAGGTGTGACTGTTAGTTTGCCACTCTTGGGCTGTTCACCTTAATTATTCAGATGCGTTCTCAGACTGTATTCGACCCCAGCTACTTTGGCAAGTGAATAAAAATCATTTAAGACTTGATTACATCTAAAAAACAAATACTGAACATCAGCATCCAAGTTCCATAATTAGCCATTACATTCAATAATCATTTTATTTTTTAATTCAGTTGTTTTTGTAGCCCGGTACACTGCTCAACAAGTATTCATTAGTAATTACGCACAATTCCAGACTTACAGGTACTTTTAACATTACTCTGTTTCTCTCCCAGCTAAGCGGCTAAAGAAAGGCATGGCAACAGCCAAACAAAGACTTGGAAAAATCTTAAAGATCCATCGGAATGGGAAGCTCCTCCTGTAACAGGAACAATGGAGGGGATTTGACATTTTCTCCTGACGTTCTTATGGACACAATGGACTAGCCAATCCGATCCCTCCCTCTCTCTCTCTCTCTCTCTCCCTCCCCCAAACTGTGGACACGAACTGAAAGACGGAAGGGGAGTGTGCGAGTCACGCAACTTTTTCGATTTCTAAGAAGAGCTTAGGTCAGAATAGGTTTTTGCTTCTACTTATACTTTATAACTTTCAGATATTAAAAAATGTACAGAATACCTGCTATTAATATTTTGTAAGAAGAATTTGTCTCGTTTTACTACAGCTGTCAGTTTATCAGGGGTTGCAAAGATATTATGAAATAATAAATAGCAGTCATTCCAAGATAAAGAAAGTATCCCTTGCATGTATCCAGTTGCATGCATGCATCGGTAGAGAGGGCTGGGACAGGGAAGAAAATCCAGGACTTCATTTCTACTCTTTGGATGTGGCTTATCATTGTCTTTTGATGTTGAACAAGTATTACTGTACACTCTTTCATTCATCTTCACAATGGCTGCCGCACACGACTCCACCATACCACATTTCCCGTCGTCTTGTGGTTAAAGGATATTTCAGAATGAGTTACTTTTGTTTGCTGAGCACTATCACTGATAATATTTATTGACCTAATATAATTGTATGTCATAGATAGATTAAGGAACGCAAAAAGGCACTTAGGAAACATCAACAAAGCACAAAACCGTGATATTGTGAGTAGTTTTAAATGTCTTTTTATAACAGCTACTGTGAATCCATGAACTTATGATAGGATATTTTTTTTCTTTTTCCCCACAGACTACCATAGCAGCCAAATTTAGTTGTAATGGAACCAAAATCATTACATTTCAGTACATCATAAATTGGACATATCTGGTGCATTATTTAAAATAGGGTCATCTTTCCCAGTGTAAACAAAAACAAGAAACTGTATGTCCGACACACTAATAGATCATACCAATAATTACTAGCAATAGTCACAAAGTATTTTTTAAAACTCAGATTATTTTCTCACTATTTTACCTCATGTTTTACATCCCTAAGTAAATTGTCTTTTATATAAATTGAGCTTTATGTTTCTGTAACGTTGGCAAATGTAGCTTCTCTCTCTCTCTCTCTCTCTCACTCTCTCTCTCTTTCTCTTAAATATTCATATCCTAAAATGATCTAAACTAAAACACTAATTACATGGGACCTTGAGCTCTGATAAGCCTCATCCACATTGATGTGTATCACTAAGTTAGGGATACTTTCTCTGCTTTGTTGGTCTCACAGGCAGCACCCATTAACCCTAGACTGAAATATGCATTTATATTGCTTCACAGTACAGTATGTAGAATGTAGCCTGTATATAGCTTTTTAAATAAATACGTTTTGTATCCTTTTTCCTTAATACTTCATTATACATTTTTACTAGTTTTTTGCAAAGTGTAAACAAGAAAAATATATATAAAGATATAGAAATAGTCATTTCTTTCTATTTTTTTTTTCTTAGATACACAATAGCTGATTTTTTTTTATTCTTTTAAATTTTACTTACCTTATTTTGTCCTTTTTTTTTGTTAGACAATGGTGTTGCCTGGAGAACAAAGCATTATCATAGCATAACATCTCATATGGCCTTACATAAACAAAACTACATGTATTGTACTGAATCATTTACACAACTTCGAGGGGGGAAAATGTCTAAAGTCAAAAGTAAAGTTTCTACAACCAGCCTCATGTTTTGGGTTCCACTGCCCTTACTGGGATTCAGAGTTCTTTTACTAGCACCTTGTGAAGTGTTGTCTGTGTCGGTGATGTAATTTATTAATGTTTGTAGCCTTTTATACTTGTATAATTCTTATGAGATTTTGTTTTAAATATTTTATCAGTGTGAAAGCCCCATAGGAAACCTATCATTAAAAATGCCTTGTTGAGTTTAATGAAACTCATTTGCCTTTTATTTTTATTTTGTTAACTAAAACAGGTCATTCAGTTAAATTGTTACTATTATTTTTATTATTATTATTATTATTATTATTATTATTATTATTATTATTATTATTATTATGCAGCTCTTTTTAAAAACCTTATGCCATGAACTTTATTTTGATAACAGAATATGTACATTCTCAACAAGGTTTGCTGATCAATTGCAGTGTTTTAGTTTTCAATGTAAATCTTGTATCCACCTTTTCTGGAGTGAAAAGCACTCATCTTTGTCAATGGAACTATTTCAGGTTTTATTTGTACAAAAAAAATGTGTGTTGCTTTGTTGTGGTTTATTTTTATATGTTCAAACCAATTAAACACATCCACTGTACCAGGGCAGTGAATGATGCCTCTTATTGTGATGATGTGATACTTCATCTATATGCAAAATGGTAATGTCAGCGTTTTTACTGTATATTATTTAAAAGGTATTTATTTAATATTACTTACTCCCTCACTCATTCTCTATACCGTTTATCTTGTACACCCATGGACATGGTAACTATCTATCGCATTGCACAAGCATGCACACACTCACTCACACACACACACACTATGGGTAATGTGGAAATGCCAGTTAGCCTAATCTGCATGTTGTTGGACAGTGAGAGAAAAATGGAGCACCCGGAGGAAACCCACCAAGCACGGGGAAAACATGCAAACTCCATGCATACAGACTTGAGGCAGGACCGAAACCCTCAATCATGGAGGTGTGATGCCACAATGCTAACCACTACACCACTATAATTTTTTTTTAAAGAACTATTTGATAGTCTTTTGATTAGCCGCAGTGCTGCTGAAATCACGTGTTGATTCATTTTTTATCATTTATTCTATTCTATTTTCAGCCTTTACAGACTTTGTGACTTTTCAAATGATTTTTTTTATTACACAAACACGAAATTTCTACAAAATGAACGTGATAACTATAAATAGTTAAAAAGTATAAAGTACAATTGCTGTTAGGTTGCTTTAGTACAAAAGAAATAAAACATCAGGAAAATAAGCCACTTTGCAGTGATAACACTAACTTCACTTTGTGTTAAAACAAATTACATTTGCTGATTATATTCCATAACAATTATTTTCCATTGTTCCATATCCATTTAACATTATTTGGATATGCTTTGGGTTTAGCCAGGATACACATGTAGGCTATGTTCACACTGAAGCCTAAGCGCTCAATTAATCCTAGACTGAAATATGCATTTATATTGCTTCATTGATGCTTATATTGCTTTTTACTGATACTGTTTGTTTGTTCACATAAATTTTTATATGTGGCCACGAAGAGATGCACACTCAAAAGAACAATAAAAGGACATCACACACAGCACATTGTTGTATGGAAGTAAGCTTGGAAGCCATTGAAATCAGAGTTCAAACAGATTCATTTATAAGTTGATGTGCTGTGGATGCCAACAAAAGTGTGAGCAGGAGTTGGCAAGGGGGTGGCACTAAGTGGTCAGCACTGTTGCCTCAAAGCTCTATTGGGGGTTTGAATTTTGCCTATAGTCTGTGTGGGTGGAATTTGCATGTCACCGTGCTTGATGGGTTTCCTCTGGGTACTCCAGTTTCCTCCTATGCAGTGTAGACTGGTGTTTCCAAAATCACTAGCGATGTGTGTGTTTGTGCCCTGTTATGGGTTGAAACCCTTTCCAGGGTGTACAATGCCATGCTCCTATGTGTGTATGTATAAACCCCATGATCCTATACCGGGATAATCAGTATGTACTGTATAAAGAATACATATGTATCCTGTATTTACAAGGATGGAGAGAATTTTTTTTTTTTTAATCACTCCTTTTTGTGGTGCAAGGGATGCTACTTCGGTATGGTGGAGTGTGAAGATGTTCAGTTATTTCTGCCAGCACAGAATTGTGACGAAGGTAAAAGTTGCACGAAAGTCTATATATAATAACTCACTATTCTGCAACATGCTGAGTAAATTATTTGGTTTAGTAATGGGTCGTTCATGAACGATTCGTTCCTTTTGAACGAATCTTTAACGTGACTCAGATGAACGAGTCGTCTCGGAGATGCGCAAATCATCGCAAACCCTCCGTATGTGTTATACAGGAAACAGAAATGAGTTACCTTTTTAGGCTTTTCGGTCCTGAGTCGTTTGTTCTTTTGTCACGTGACTCCCATAGACGCTATGCAGTGCAGTACACAGGAAACAGAATTGAACGGTTCTCAACGAATCTTCAAGTCCCGAGTCGTTCGTTCCTTTGTCACGTGACTCCCATAGACTCTATGCGGTGCAAAAGATTCAAAAGAACGAACGACTCAGATTAGAAGATATGAGAGGTGAGCTACTCTTTATGTTTATTATAATATGTCCTTAGCTGCATTGTAATATTTTGATTACTGGAACTATAGCCAAAATTTGTGTATGTAGACATATTGGGGGTCTTTTATATTGAAAATGCAACATTTCATTTTATTTCTGATCAAAAGAACGAAATGAACTAAATGACTCAAAAAAGATTCGTTCATTTTGATGAACGAGATTCAAAGAACCGAGTCACTGAAATGATTCAAACGTCCCATCACTACTCGGTGTGTTGTTGTGCTCAGGCTCCAAGGCCGAGAGGAACATCCTTTAATGCAGCCACTGCTGGTTATAACTGCAGGGGCCGCTGGAAGTTGAATGAGAGAAAAGAGACGGACAGAGAGAGAGAGAGAGAGAACCAGTCGGTGAATATTGCATTCCCGCCAAGATCAACACCGTTAAAAGTCCATTAGCTTTAGCTGGAGCCTGCGGTGGGCCAATGCAAAAATGTCGGGCTACGTTAAACAAACACAAGTTCACTTTAGGCTCTGTAAATGTATCAGAAATGCATCTTATACTTATAATGGCACCGAATTATAGTGATACTTATAATTGGCTAATTTTTCCATTAATACCAAAGCGATGTTTAGGATTTGCAGTCACCATTAACAGTTTTTTATGTCTTTTCTCTACTTCTTTCCTGAAATTTTAATCTTACTTCCTTGTTTCTTGTGTGAAAATGATTTATCTACCAGCAGGTGGCGATATACAGCTCAGAAAGCTGCACTTCCCTTGAGGAAAGCTGAGTTAATCAATCATCCAGCTGAAATTAGAGACTGCATTGTAAAAGTCTCCCTACTGTGCACAAACCCCATTATTTAATATCCCATGTAGTGCACTTACACAGTCAATAAAGAGCTAACTGGAATTAGTCGTAAACGTGAACGCTTTATTAGTGTATATAAAAAGGGACTGTGCCCTTCTGTGGTTATGCACCGCCATATTTTATGTTTCATATCACATATATGTAAAAAAAAAAAAAAAAAGCTTACTTAAAGAACTTAACACTGGAGCTGAAACATGTAGGAATATCTTCACGGTTAAACAAATTATCATTGTAAAAAAAAAAACATGGCCTGTTTAGCTGCTTTCCCTCCATTTACTTCTCTTCGGTCTCTGCCACTTCAACCGCTCTCACATAAATCTTAAGAGCATGACATCAATTTCAAAATAATTTGGGATAAACGGCCTTTGAGTCCGTATTTGTTATTGTTCGACGACGTTACACTGTGAACATGAAAACGCCCAACCCAGACATCAACATCTGCCACGTCTCCGAGCAGAAATCCATGTTCAAACCCTGCAACCAAGTATTAACGCTGTTTATGGCCTTCACATCAAGCCTTTGTACTGTTTACATCATGCCTCGGGTTGTTCCTGCCACTGGTTTGTTTGTCTCCGCATTGCATTGTTTAGCAAACACAGCTTTAGCAGTTAGTTAAAAAAAAGAAAAGGCAAAAAAATAATAATAATAAAAAGAGAGAGAGTGGATCTTTTTAAATATAGATTATGACTGATTAGGAAATCATGTGGGGTTTTAATTTCCCTTTTAGGTGGAAAATGGAAAAAAAAATTCTAATACGTATGAGAATTTTGATTTGTATTTTCATTTCCAGAAATGTTGTTGTCCAATCCTGTCTTTGTAGTCTACCTGAGAATAATTCGATTCGGCTCATTCGATTGGAGAAATTCTAGAATTGTTCTCGTTTGTTTCCAGTTCTAGAATTTCTCCAATCCAGTGTGCCCAATACCCTATTGATGGGATCAAATAGCAATCAAATATCACATAAATCATTCTGTCTAGTCTTGACTACTCAAGAAAACACTGTTTATTACACATTATCAGCTATACATCATTGTGTTTATATGTTTAAAATCCATACTAACGCTACTATTGCCATCAGTAGCTATACAAGTCTACTGCTTATTCAGCATCCCTGTTCATGTCGGTCACATGAGTAATTATGCGTCATTAAAATTCTATTACCCAACTTTATTTATTTTCAAAATATACACAAATAGAAATTCTTATTAACTCATGGACTTCCTGTTGTTTTTTTCTTTAGGCCAGTTGTTTCAAGTGAATGTTGCACATACAGTAAAATACATATTAACGACACTTTTTAGACATATTTTTAGATAAATTAACAAGATTATTTTAAGTAATTGCAATAATTTACTTCATGGTGTAAAACCCACAGCTGATCACAACTGAATGAATATTTTTACACCACAACTGTATCTGGAGCAGTTTTCATATTTTTATCAATTATTTTATTAATATAATATTTTAAGAGAAATATAATAACATAAGATTTTGGTTTCTTATTTACACCAGGATGTTTTTCTAGTCAAAAGTTTGAACACACTTTTTAATTTCATGGCCTTTAATGATTTTTATTTCTGCACCATAAGAAACAGTGTTAAGTCCAAAATATGCAATAATCTCCTTCCAACAGTTGATATTGAGATGTGTCTGCTACTTATACTCTGTAAATCCTTCATAACGGCTCTCATCTGAGATGCTGTTAATTGGTGATTTCTGAGGCTGGTGACTCTAAATGAGCTTGTAAGTTTTGGTATTGCTTTCCTGGATGGTCTTTATGAGAGCCAGTTTCATCAAAACCCATTGATGGGTTTTGCAAATGCGCTTGACAATAATGTTCTTGCAAGAACTATATTGGTGGCATGTGGTGGCGTAGTGGTTAGCACCGTTGTCTTGCATCTCCAGGGTTCGGGCTCAATTCCTGCCTCGGGGTCTGTGTGCATGGACTTTGCATGTTCTCCCTGTGCTTGATGGGTTTCCTCCGTGTACTCGGGTTTCCACCCACAGTCCAAATGCTAATTATAGTTCCAAAATTGACCATAGTTTGTCAATGCACGTGTGTGAACCTTTGAGGTCCTACCTCATGAAACTAAATACAATGGTAATTACCACTGGCCTCCACAGTCCCCAGTTGGACTACAGAGGTTCTTAGATGGATGAATGGATATACAGTGGTGTGAAAAACTATTTGCCCCCTTCCTGATTTCTTATTCTTTTGCATGTTTGTCACACAAAATGTT
>JAOVVA010000001.1:21743180-21756263 GCA_028565275.1 Leiocassis micropogon
TTAAGTGTGACAAACATGCAAAAGAATAAGAAATCAGGAAGGGGGCAAATAGTTTTTCACACCACTGTATATATACATATATTAAATTACCATAATTGTTTAAAATCTTTTTCTATGCTATAAATACAATCAGTAATATTTATTTCTTTTCCTAAAACAGTTAAATAACTACAGTTATTTGTCTGTCTTGTAGAATATTTAATGCACATCCAACATCATGAATTACGTAATCATTATGCATAAAATAAACAGACAGACATGTAGGAGTTGTCTGCTCTGTTGGGAACAGCAGGTGGCCCTGTGTCTTGCAGGAAATTCCCCCTGCCTAGCATCACTGATTAAAAGCATTAGACTGGGGTTTCCCTACAAAAGAAAGAAGAAAAAAAGAGTTAAGGATCACTCCTGGCTTAGTTCACCTAGAGCACTTAGTGAAAATGAAATTATAATTGCTTAGACAAAGTGATTAGAATGGGAGCGTTTCACTTTTGGCTTGTTAAAAGTATAAAGAACGCACTACATACCTGTTGAAGTTTTGGGGCTTATATGGGCTCTTTTGCTTTGGAGGTATTAATGATGAGTTCATTGAAGGAGGGCAAGTGGGTTCATAATTGAGCAGCATCAGAGCAGCATGAACGAAGCCTGCTGTGTGTCATGTGTGAGTTGATCTCATTGCTCTTGTATGCGCTCTTGTAGGGTAGCGCTCACAGATGTGCTATTAACACGGCCTTCAGTGGTGTGGCCAGAAGCACTGGCCAAAGGATGCTTTTAATTGCTACAGAAAGTCTGACTACGTGTCGGTATATTATTATACCACCATTATCCAAAAGGAGGGAATGATCAGGGGCCCCTTCCTAGACCATATTTAGTTGTGTCTTTGCATCTTCGTCTGCCAATAGGAGGCCATTATTCAGACTTGTCCTTCTTTCTAAATTTGCCACATACAGTAAGAAAAGGAATATAGTTTGATTTCCGTCAAAACATCTTAGTCGACAACCCTGTTATGATTTTATTATCTTAATGAGTAACTGATACAGGTGTAAGGAAAATATTTAAGAGGTTTGGCAAATAGTCTATTGTTTCATTGAACTGGATAGTGAGCAACTATGGACCCTTTATATTATAAAAGAAGAGAAATGTTCATACTAGAAAATAGTACCATTCATAACCCTTTTCACAGCATACCCGGCAATTGTTTTGTTTGGAAAAAGGATCTACAGGATTGGCACCTGATATGTTTGAACAATGCAGCATTTGGCTACACTTTTAAAACAAGCAGTTAACAGCTGCCTTCAACTCTTGTTTTATCCATTTATTTCCATCACTATCAAAATATCCATTATGTATACAGTTGCGTAAAACACCATTATTACTCCGATTAGGACATGTAGAAAGGTTAGACTTACTTTCTTACCTCAACTCTAAAAAGGTTTTCACGTTCAAAGAACTATATAGAGGAAGCTGTGCTAGGAAATTTTATGAATCATATCTTCACTTCCATTAGCCAACCCGATTTTCCATATTAAGTCACTCAACTCCTCCTGACCCCCATTCATGTGCAGGGTTGTGAAGCATTTCACACTGCAGCATGATCACATCCTTCTGACATGAATAAACACCTATAATCTCGACCTTTTAGATCTCTGTAAACACACCAAATAGCAAATGCTACAAATTTAGGCTTGAGGCTTCCAAATGCAAACATCTGTTTTTTTTAACCCATACATATGAAACCAGCCATTTTCTATGTAAGTAATCCTCGTGTCCATAAGGAAACACTTGTAGCTGTAACTTCAGGGTAGTGTTTTAAATAACAACAGAAGAGTTCTTGTGAGTTAATTTGAATAAGTAGTCCTTAGTGGGTAATTAGCCATGGGTATTTTAAGAACGGTGAACATAATGAAGGACTTCCATCCAAAATGTTATGCTTCCCAAGAATCTTTGTTTTCTGTTCCTGTGTGAGTTTTTTTTTTAAGAGAAATCTACATTTTTTTTTTTAAACAAAACTCTACACTGCAGTTACTGCCTAAATTATGACTTATTTTTCATTCTAAAACAAACGTTTATGTGACATCCAAGTGCAACCAGCACAGTCGCAGCTCTACTCCAACTAATTTCAATGTACATTTCAATGTACATTTTCTTGCAGTATACAAAGCTGTAGTCAGCTGGTGCTGGGAGTCTCCCAACTACAATTACTCCGTTTACATGTGGCAGTATGAGACGGAAATTGCTTCTGAAGGACATGGCTTTGTTCCTGTGTGTGAGCCTCATGTTTATCCGGGTATTTAGATGAAACATGATGCCATGCCACGCATCAGCAAGTGTCTGAGATAGCCTTTCAAACGACTCATTTTCAGACACACTTAAGCAAGCGCCAGTTTAACATACTGGTGGTTAGACAGTTTCTGTACAAAAAAAAAACAAAAAAACAATCTAACTCATTTGAGAATATTTCAATTTCTACTAAATGGTTCTCTTAAACGAGTCTCATTGAAAAATCATAGAGTTAGCTAAAATTCATAATTCTATAGCCTACTAACACACCAACAATCAGGAGTTTTAAACTTATCTGTAATTCAAATGCAACTCAAAACTCACTTGATTATCAATTACCTTAGAATTTACTGGGCCAGCTTTTGCTTTGGCAAACACATAATGCTTGTAATAAACAGATTGGCTTTCCTTTGCGTGTGTGTAACTGATATCTAAATGATTAGGGCTTTCTCTCCGCCCCTTGGCATTATGCCCTCTGAACCCACAGGGTCAAGCGGCTGCGAGCTCCCTGACCCCCAGGACTTCCTCTGAATATTAAAAGGCTAGTTATGTCGTCAAGAGCTCTGATATAGAACATGGGCTCATTTTCAAAGATGGCCAATCAGTGCAAAAGATCCAGCTTTTATGTGGGCTTTTGAGAGATGCTATGATGGCACACAGAGGAAGTGGAGGGAATTTTAAAATGATGTGGTCACATGCCTACAGGCTATAAATGCTTTGCCTAAATCCTTCTAACTTGCTTGCTCTCTTGCTGCACTAGGGTTTATGTTATAGAGAAATATGTGGTGTGCTTTTATTTAAGAAATTCCAGGTGATGTGAGGCAGACCAACACAACTGACAGCAGGTATTATATTCTCAAATTTGGGGTGTTTAAAGTGGAATGTTAAAAAGGGCGCATTTCCGCCTACTTACCGCAAGGATTCTACATTGCACGCTCCATCTAAACAGTTAGCAGAACTTTGAGTGACATTCTGCCACAAAAACATTTTGAACTTCTGGCAGGAAGATTATGCCTATCTCCTTTCATCTAGTTAAGGTGGAGTTGATGTCTCTCCACTTCACCGTTATAAAATTAGTCAAGCAATTATTGCATAACTACGACTCCTTTATCTATCTTTTTTCTTGTCTTAGCTATCTTTATAAGCTTAATGCATATTGTTTTCATTTATTTTTCAACTTATTTATAACACATTATGTGGATAGAGCCAATGCATCACTGCTCCTTAAAAGAGGCATACATGTAAAAATAGCTTGTCTGGATGAATTCAATTGCATCAACTTCCACAAGCCGGAGCATGCAGCAGGCGCAAGGTGCCCACTCGCCAAGCTCTGCTGCCTAACCTTTGACCTCTTGAAGTGTAAATAATTGGGGAGCTCGTTCTTTAAACTAAATTGCAGGCCAAGAGGAAGCAGCAGCAGCCTCAGGCTCCTGCGTCTCCTCAGGTGCTTTGACAGGCGTAGTAATACCCCACCTTTGGCCAAGTCATTAGTGCACAATGTCTCCATTATCTCCAGTCATCCTACTGCTTCGGTGGTACACAGTTCGGTGCTTCCTTTTCGATTAGCATGCGTCTTCTGCTTCTGATCAGGGTTTGATTTGAGTTGTGTTTTGAAAGAAGCAAAACTGACAACATTTATAAATGTCTGACTGGACATGGTACTTGTGAATTCAATACTTCATGTGTTCTGTCAAATCTGGGAATGTTGCTGTGGTCAGACTTGGATCTCAGAATAAAATCAAGGGATTTGAACACGCCGGGTTGCTTACTAGCTTGAGAACATGATTTGTTATGACATAAAATATGACAGATTTATAATTTTTAAAATTATGTAGGGTGTTCTTGCAGGTCGGTATGTGGAATAATCGTTGCTGGAAAGGTAAGTGTAAGAAAAGTGGCTTGATATTATTGCAATTTATCAAAGTCTGCTAAGCTGTAACACAGTTTTGATCCATCCAAAACCATGTCTAAATCAGCAAGTGATGCCAGTAGCAACTCATGTTTTCTTTTTTGCAGACAAGTGATTCCTTTGAGTGCAAAATAAATTCCACACATGGGGATTCATGGCAGTTTTTTAAATATATACAATAATAATTATGTGGCACAGTGGCTTAGCGGTTAGCACTGTTGCCCTTTTAAAAAAAACATTATTATTGTGGATCCACTAAGCCATATATATATGGTGGCTTAATAGTTGCACTGTTGCCCTGCACGTCCAGGGTTTGGGCTCGATTCCGGCGTCTGTGTCTATGGAGTTTGCATGTTCTCCCCATGCTTAATGGGTTTCCTCTGGGTCTCCGGTTTCCTCCCACCATCTAAAAACATGCAGATTATCATTAGCATTCCCAAATTGTAGTGTGTGAATGCGCTTGTGAATGTTGGGGCCCGCCACGGTCATAAAATAGTCCCTAGTTGGAACAAGATGGGTGGATGAATATACAGTATATAATGTTAGATTATATATTAGGTTTATATTTATATATATATATATTAGATTAATGGGTCATTGAAAAATTGTAAAACAAAAAGTTATATATATATAAACTCATTTATTCTATTTATTGGAGAGACCCAGAACTTTCTGTTTGTCAGCTTTCCAGTGATACAAAATTTGCAAGATAATAATTGTACAAATAAACCCAAAAACCTGTAACAGTTAATTTACCTAACAATAATTATAACAACCTAATTATAACCATAATAATGTTGGTAATAATGGTGTGTTTTCCACTAGATTAACCAGACTAAATACCCCACACAAACACATTGCTTTATTTTCTTTCATATTTTTTTCCCTCAGATATTTCCGTATGTAACAAACTCGTGGTGTTTAAACGTAAATCATTCCGGTTCTCTCATCACCTCGAGGGTCATTACAGCAGAGTTAACCGCAGTAGCTAAAGATCAGCGACAGAGCCGGAGCTGGTGCGTCCCAGCCGCAGCGTTATCAGCCGCTTTAATCTGCTATACGCCTCAGGGAGACGGGGACGCGCAAATGGAGCGCGAGGAGCAAAGCGCACGCGTCGGCGCAATCGCGCGCGATGTTATCATGAAGTGAATGACGAGGCGATAATTAGGCCGAGCTAAACCAAAACAAGCACGTTTTAGTGTCTCTTTCAGTATTTAAGCAAGCATACAGGTGTGTGTAGACGGTCCGGTCCTCTCTCTCTCTCTCTCTCTCACACACACACACACACACGCGCGCGCGCTGTGTGAGTTCTTACACGCATATTGATGGCTGTTGAGACGCGCTCCATTTCTTCCTAATAACCTGAGAGAAATAAGGCGCGCATGTGTTCCACGCGTGAGGTGTGAATCTGCGTGAGAAGATCTAGATTCAGAGATACACGCGATACTTCTCTGAGACTTCACAGATCTCCAGGGTGAATGGGTAAATTGTAGGTTACAAAGTGGAGAGTAATTACGCTTCGTTTCTTCATTTGTTAGTGAAACAGCAGTCCCTAACCACGCATGGGTTTACGGATTGCCGTTTGGACTGCCAAGCGTGAACGGGTGGCAATTTCGTCCCTTCTGGGTAAATAAACACGTCTAAACCGAGCAATAATGATCCTCAGCGCTTTATGTCTTCATTCCGGCTAAAGATAGGACAGATTTCACATGCATTCCCTTAGATCTATAAATAGCGCTCGAAGGAAACAAAATGAATGAGCTGTCAGGACGAAAGCACTTAGAAAAAAAGACACCAATTTGTTGAATTGCTAGCCGATAGAAAAGAGGTTCTCACCGGCCCGGCTCTCACACGCATGGTTCATATCTGAATTAAATTGCTGAGTTAAATTAAAGCAACGACACACTGTGTCCATCTTGCTCATGTTGTAACTTCCACATATTTTGACTGAATCTATTTACACGTAATCTACAAGTTTAAGGGAAACCAAAAAGCTGTGATAATATATAACCTGCATGGAGCACATTGTTCTACTAAGCAATACTGTTTCTATACCAGCAGAATAAATCCCAACCTGAAACATTAACAGGATGAACAAATCAAACCAGGCGATTACTGGTTTGCACTAAAATGCTATCAATTGCTTTGTTTGTTGGTATTTTTGTTAAAACCTGAAAATGTAAAAGATCAACTTTGAATTGCCAGAATGAATAAAGCACATAGTTATAATAATTTATAATTGTATTTATAATTGCATTCAGTCTTACTTTGGTGTGTCTTTTTTTAAATATAAAATGGAAAAGTAAAAAACTTTAAATAAAAAAAAATAATAATAAACTATAAACAAAACTATAAAAAAGATCTCAAACCTTACCAAGGTCACCAGCAGAGGGAGATAAGAGGATTTAAACCACCAAAGACCAGCACGAGCCTCAATGACCTCAGAAAATCTGTGGAAAATTATGCAGTTAATTATTTTGTCATTAATCCAGCCATTGAATCAAAAATATTGGGGCTTCCTAAAAGGCATGATTTAAGGAGTAAGATCTGTCCTGGAATGCCTGAGGTGTGTTGTCCTAATGTGTATGCTGTCTTGGTTGGAAAAGAGCAGTGACATTTAGGCATTTGGCAGACGCTCTTATCCAGAGCGACTTACATTTTTATTTCATTATACATCTGAGCAGTTGAGGGTTAAGGGCCTTGCTCAAGGGCCCAACAGTGGCAACTTGGTGGTTGTGGGGTTTGAACCTGTGATTTTCTGAACCGTAGTCCAATGCCTTAACCACTGAGCTACCCCTGGCCCCCAGTGACAAAATGAATGAATTAATATTAATAATAGTAATATCTATAACATTAGTAAGAAACACATCTTAAATTAAGATCATTATTTCTCACATAATTATAGACTCAATAAGACTGTTCTACTTGAATTGCTAACTTGGGCCAGAGATTTGTGCTACTTGCACACATGATTCTGCTGTGTAACCAAAACGGTTCTTCAGCTTCCAGCATGACCAATTCAATTCAATTCAATTCAATTTTATTTATATAGCGCTTTTAACAATTGTCATTGGCTCAAAGCAGCTTCACAAAAAATTAAAGAAAATTATTATTATTTTTTTTTATTTTTATTTTTTATTTTTTTTTTATTTTTTTTATTTTTTTTTTCTACTATATTAAAGGTAAGTCAAAAAGACACCACTACCATGACTTGCAATATTGCATGCCAATATCAAGAAATATTGTCATCCATTTAAAAAGCTCTATGTCAGGTGCCAGGGTGGTGGGAACCATCTGAAATCCCCTCATGCATGTGCTGAGACCTGGCGAAACCTTTCCCAAGGTTACAAAATGACTTTAAAAAACAGTATACCTTCTTCTGTTCTTATTCATATTGGACCCATGGGGCTACTTCCAGCTCTGGAAAAATAATAACAAGTGCCAACAGCTGCAGTTACTTGAATGACCACAAGGTGCTGGCTCCAAAAGTGAGTCCATCCCCATACAGCCCCATGTTACTCACTCGCGTATTCACTCATTGTCTACAGCACTTTGTCCTGTACACAGAGTCCCAAGAGACTTAGGCCACGAGGCAGGGTATACCCTAGACAGGGGGGCCAATCCATTGCAGGGCACACACATACCCACACTTGGGTCAATTTGGGAATGCCTGTCAGCCTAATCTGCATGTCTTTTGACTGTGGAAGGAAACTGGAGTACTCAGATGAAACCCATCACAGGGAGAACATGCACACTCCACACACACAGACCCAAGGTGGGAATCGAACCTGATCACCAGCTAACTTGAATCAATGTAGTTTGATTTAGCACAAGAAATACAGGAGTTAAAAGAGACAATGTGTAGGGTATGAATGATGGAGTTTAATCAGTTGCAAGCTAGTTTGAGGTAACTGACAAAAGAAGGTGTCTTCCAGCCAATAGCAAGGCTCTGTTCGTTCCTCCCATTTGCCCATTTATGGATTAACTGAGGTTTAGGTGGAGTCAGCTTCTGGCAATGACCAGAGCTCGCACAGTTCTCGCATTCTTTAGAAAACGTATGGGTGATATCACAGAGGGCTTGTCCAGATCTTATACACCTTGTACATATTGGAGCTATCTGTGTTAAAAGCTTGTCACTGCAGTCACAACTGCAGGTAATGACTCCTATCATTGCCTTTTATCCATTTACTTCTGCAGTGAGTGTATGGCCTCATTAACACATGTCCTGGGTGAACAGGGTCAATGTGTCTTGAAGTCACACTGTGATCTAATCTCTCAAATCACATTTGGAGGTGGTCTGGGACACATATGGCCACATCACGTGAATGTGAAATTGTCTTGATGTGTTCTGGACAGCTGGACCAACTAATCAACTGTGTCATTGCCCTAGCTGGCTGGAAAATGTAGTATATAATAATTTTTACACTTTTTGTGAATTGTATTGAATGGTAGAGGTCTCTGTTGCTTGGCTAATAGATGCAGATGAAGCTATATCATCAGACTCGAAAGAGAATGCTTTTTATAATATTATCCCTTGTCTTTTTTTGTAAAGAGACCACATGCCTAAAACATTTAAAACATTTAGATGACTTGGCAGCTTTATCCCCACACATATCTATTGTCCAAAATGAATATGATGATTCAGGGCCATGACCCAGATTGCCTGTGCGTTTTCCTTTTGGAATAAAAGGACAATGACCCAGAGGTCCAAGAGACACTTGTGAAATCAAGAGCTTCTAGTACTCAGACATTGTATGCACTCTGATGCACTCCATTAGCTAAAACATGGTGTGCTGTTCCACTGCCTGGTTCTAAGACTAATCTCCTTTTTTTTTTTTTACTGCTGTTAAACAAATACAAGTCCATATGAGCTGAGGATAGTACTGCAGGATGGTGAAATGAAATGGTTTCTTAGAGAAATACGCTATACTCCATAACAGAAAAGATAACTGTGGATAAATCAATTACCTTACTTCCCAAGGGGAATTTTAACATGATTGTTTCTGTACCATAAATTTGTATATATTTGAATGGAGGTGGTTTCTTATTAACCAGATGCTCGTAAATAATTTATTGATACTGATATGTAAAGCTGAAATGAAAGCATGGTGGGGAAAAAGTACACCATTGCTGTTTTAGTAGATATTCAAAAGGGGAAATGACAATTTGAGTGCCCCTAGCAAACACACACACACACACAGCCCTTTTTCTTTTTAGGTGACCCAGTGGGCCAATAAGCAAATGTCAGATAAGGAATGATTTGCTACAAGCAAAACCTTTAAAGTAAACCAAGCATTAGTCTCTCAGTGGTGTATGTGTGTGTGTGCGCAGAGACTTGGCTGAGCCCCTCTAATTCAGTTGAATTACAGTCATGTTTGCCCGACTGGCACATTCACAGCTGTGATAATAGCACGAGGCCATGCAGGGCCTTCAGCAGCCTGCACATTGTCCACATGAGCCAGCACTCAGCCCTGTGTGCATGTGCAGGTTTCTGTGTGTATATGCATGCCTACACATGTGTGTCCTAGTTTAGGCAGGCTTACTTATGTGTGTGTGTGTGTGTGTGTGTGTGTGTGTGTGTGTGTGTGTGCTCTTTAGTCCATGTTCGTCTTTGACTGTGTTACGCACAGAGAAAGACAAAAACTGGCTGCTGTGTTTTCTTTCCCAGAAAGTGTGTTTATTTCTGTTCCTTTGGTTTCAAAGCATGGGCAGCAGACTGCGGAGGAAGTTAGACTCATTAAAATTAAAATGCTTTGATTGAATGATACTTTTCTTGCATGTAGCATAAATATTTTGGCTATTGTCATGATATTACAGTCCCAGTGACTTTTGAGAATGGCTGGTGAAGTGCTGAGGAAGAAATGATTTTTTTTTTGAAAGCCAAATTGGCTTAACTAGTTTGACAATATTACAGGTGAAGAGAACAATACTTGCACTGGAGAATGGAAAATTAATTGAAAGAAGACAGTTTTGCAGTGAATAGTTTTTACAATGATTTTGCAGTCACCAAAAAATAATTATGAATGAAGAAATTTAGTTGTGAGTGAAGATCAAGGGTTTTTGAATGCAAAATGTGACGAGCTCAGCAGCAACAAAGACAGCTGCCAAGAAATTTCTGGCAGCATCACAAAATGTAAGCAGAAGTTATAGGAAAATAAGTGCTGCTATGATGCGTGCCTAAAAGTCTCTGATATGATAGAATCACAGGACAGCTATGAATACTGAAGTCACAATGACAAATCTTAAAAGAAACCAACTGATTGATAATGTTATCTAGTACAGTAAGTCCCCAACTTACAAACGAGTTTCGTTCCAGGAGCATGTTTGTAAGTCAGATTTGTTTGTAAATCAGACAAAGTGAGTCTTATGCACCTTTGACAAAATGTATACAATTTAAAGCAAAAAAACCTAACACAGAGCGTTGGTGTTATGTTTCCTCGTAATATTTTTCTGAGAACTGCGCCTCCAGATCGCGAAGGGAATTCTGGTGACGCAGCAGGCTCAGCTGACCTCATTTAAAAGGAACACAGAAAGACGTTGAGGGGAGAGTAACGCTACATGGTGTTTACAGCGTGCTTGAACGGACATAATTTTGTCTCAGAGCTGTATTGGACTATGAAATTGTGTCTTGTTAAAGATCTTCTGAAATTAACATTATTCATCTTCGGGACAAGGTTTTCTTCTTTAGAGCATCAGATGAATCCGCACATTTCTTTCTTCACAGCCTACTCGGGTGCTTGTTCAGTCCCTTGTTATTTCAAGGCTGGACTACTGCAACTCACTCCTGACAGGTCTGCCTCTATCCACCATTTGTCGTCTGCAGCTGATCCAGAATGCAGCTGCACGTCTCGTTTTCAACCTTCCCAAGTTCTCCATTCCGCTCTCTGCCCTGGCTTCCTGTAGCAGCCCACATCAAATTCAAAACCCTGGTGCTTGTCTACAAAGCCAAAAAAACGGCCCTACACTCACTTACCTCTCAACTCTAATTACACCTTGCACCGCACCATGTTCCCTCCAATCCTCCAGCATTTCTTGTCTGGTCCCACCATCTCTATCACCAGAGATCGAGGAAGACATGCACCTAGACTCTTTTCTGTTCTAGCACCTACTGTAGTTGTCCAGTGTTTGACTGAAGGTACTTCAGTAGTTAGTAACCTAGTAACCCAGTGTAAAGATCTATCCAATGGTGGAAACTACAAAATGCTTTTGTAAGTCGCTCTGAATAAGAGCGTCTGCCAAATGCCTAAATGTAGATGCAAATAGGACAGCTTTACAAGACAGGCATTTTCTATAATCGTGCTACTGATTCATTAAAACCGGTTTGACCGACTCATTCCACCTCCACCCTCCCACACACACATACCAATATACCGGACTTTGGTCATTTTATACATTCACGTACACAATGAAAATATTGTATATAATTACAAATATCGGTAACTGGTGCACTCCAGTGTCTATATTTTGTACAATACATGTGAGCTACTGCCGCGATTTGTTTGCATCTACAAATGTTCGTAGATCTGTTCTTATCTGCGAAAATTCGTAACTCAAATGTTCGAAAGTCGGGGACTTATTGTAATTTGGTAATTTTCTCAGTCTCTATCATTAGAGTATTTTGATTCTATAATTGGACATGGAAAACATCTTATTGCACAGTCTCTAGAATTTGACCAAGACGTTAGTAGCATCATCTTGGACAGTGTTGAAAATTGTGATCTTAAAAGGCTGCTGAAGTTTAACAGTATGAAACAGGCTTCAGACTAAGAAGTCGCTAGAGTAGAAGAAAACCGAAGAAGCCAAGAACTTTTGCTGGTCTGTTACCTGTTGATCTTTTTTACATTTATGGGCATTTACAAGTGGCACTTGTATGCTGGAAGCTTGTGGTGCCCTGAGATTGGCTTCTTTCCAGTGTTTGATTATGACAGTATGCTCTCCCATGCTGAGCCCCACACAGCGGCACACGTGCACAAGACCAGTGGGGGTGAATTGCTGCACTGAGCTCTGCATCTGATCAAGGCTGGTGTAGAATGTAAGGAAATACTCTGGTGGGGCCATCACAGTCCATTATAACTGACCAATACCAACCAAGGACAATCCAGCTGCTCTTTGAACAGTATTTTATCTGGAGTTAAAGCTTGGTCTGTAATCTGTCTGTGGATATGTTAAGTGACAGCAAAATCAGCATTCATTTGAATAATTCTTGGGTTGAATATTGTACAAAAGCATATTTGAGGTAGTAAAGGATTGCATTGGCATGCTAAGTGTAATGAACTTTTAACTATAATATAATATACTATAATTATACTAATTACACTATAATTATATTATAGAATAATCTTGGGTTGATGTCTAGTAAGCATAATTAATTTTGTTTTGACACTTCATTAATTCACACAGTATAAAAAAAAATGTTTGAGGTTTCTTAACAGGTGTGCTCGAATCAATGCAATGTGCACATCTGTGTGTGTGTGTCCAATGTCAGTCTTTGCCAGTACTAAGCCATGCAATTGGAGACTGTTTGTAAACAGTCTGTCCTTTCTCAAAAGTGCCCAAGAGATTTGCTCCAGGAAGTCAAATTACATCGAAACTACCTAATTTGGCTTGGGGCTTTAAGCTTCATGCTTGAATGACCTTAATTGCTACAGGACCGAGTTTTCATTTCACTATCTCTGGGTACTCTAACAACAACTGCAAGGCACTGCAGCACTGTCGTGCTTGTTTCCTAAGGGTATTGAAATACAAATTTTGGAAATTAAAATTTCACAAATTTGCTGTTTTATATTAATAACAATTGCTTTTGATTTGTGAAGATCTTTTTTTTTTTTTTTACGTATTAGCAGCAAGAGCAAGCCGAGCAAAAAAAAAATAAAAAATTAGCTAAAGCATGATTAACCTTT
>JAOVVA010000001.1:21756483-21770526 GCA_028565275.1 Leiocassis micropogon
ATATGAATATAAAGTTATTCTCTTATTCTCATAATCTGATTCATTTCACATTTGCCAGTGATCCATCTGAGCCAACGATTTTTTTCACGTGTCACTCATTGCTTAATGACTATTGTGCATGTTCTATCCAATTAGCTCTGTCAAAGCTATCTGCGTGAGAAAGCGGCATCTGATGACAGCTCAGTTTCAATGCTTTAGCCGGGTTTCAGTGACATGTACATTAGCTCTTTTCATGCTCGGCTCTTAGTCACATCATGCTCTAATGGAGTGATCTTTCAGAGAGGTGTTGGCGATTATGACGTTAGCTGAAGCAGCCCACTCTAAAACAGATGTAGGATCACTGGTCTGTCAGCAAGAATGTTGTCTGTGCTCACTTCCACCAGCCTATCGACAGCTGCTGTCACCTACTCGTTTTAGAGCGCTCCACCTGCGTGTATGTGCTCTACATGCTGTCCACACCAGCTTACACACCCTATACGTCCACATGCACTTAGGCATAGAAATCCCTCAGTATTATGATAAGTGATGTGCATATTACTGTCTGTTAATAATATAAATAGTGCAGCATGTCTCAGTAGTGTATCATTCATTCATTTCCTGTGGGGCTTATCTGAACCATTATGTATTTTTTCATTCTTCCTTTCTCTTCTCTGCACAAAAAAAATGGAGTGATATTTAATATGGCAACTTGAAGATATGAAGGATAGTTAGTCTAAGCAGGCCCCTCGACCACCCCGAGGGATGGCAGCAGAGTGTATTTGCTGGATGTGATAAATTGTCTGCATACTTGGACTCAAAGGTTGGCAAATTAACAGTTAATTAGCGGTTGATAAATAGCAGATCTGCACCAGGCCCTCAACTGCTGCAGCCTTGTGTTCTCCTCCCCATCTCGCTAAGGCAAGTGTTTATGTGCCGGTAACAAGTGTCAGAGCAGATTGTTATGTCTGTATTTTGTCACACGTTGAGATTGCTCTCAGATGTGCACCCCTCCCAAAAACTTAATCACACATGCACACACACACACACTCACTATACAACCTTGAACACTACCCGTACTGACCTACTGCTTTTCACAATCTCGCAGACACACTTATCAACGCCCCTGACACTGATCTATTGGACTGTGTCTTTTGGGGGTCTGCTTTGTTGGCACATTTCCACAGTAGTGTAGTTACAAAGGAAAAGTAAATAGAAGTATGTGTTCACTGGAACACATTTGTCAACGTGTCTCAAGTCGTGGGGTTTATGTCAAAATTGTCTGTTATAAGATACTGATGACAACTAAAGTAAACTATAGCACAATATTCTAACCTGCCAAATATATATATTTTTTTACTTATGTACAATTGAGCAGTTAAGGTGTAATACTTTACGCTCACGTTCCCAATTTTAACAACTAAATTAACTGTTTAAGAATTACAGACATTCTTCTTCAGATAAAAGCTCTGGAGTTGATTCCAAGTGTTGAATTTGCATTTGGTAGCTGCTCCACAGAACTCATAATATGCAGTCTAAAGAGGTATTGATGCAAATGAAAGAAGCCAACATTGGACTGAATAAAAATACCAATCTATTAACCATTTTTTACCCCTTTTTTAAAAAAAGTTCAGCAACACCAAAAGGCTACAGAAGACTATATATGTTTTATACAGGTCCTCCATTTTTATAGGCTCAAAAGAAATTGGACAAAAATTGTCGACAGTGACTCTGAAACCACTGATATCTGAAACCTGCAAACATCAACAAAACACTTTCCTCCCTTTACTTCAGTCGCTTCAGATGCTTTATCCATTTGTATCAGTTTTGATTAAATCTGAGCAAAAAGTATAGTTCTATACAACTTTTGGCTTAAACCTGCCACATATAGTTCCGGCAACTTTTATCAGCTGTCATCTATACATATAATAAAACTATAAAGTTGGCGTGTCTGTACAGTAAAGAAAAAATTATTTGGGGGGGACTTAACATGAGTTATGGCGCTGATGGCACTGTACATTTTTAATACGTGCTTATGTGTGTGCAATTGAAATCTACTCAATAAACGCAATCTCACACCTTCATTCCACACACTTCACAATAACGCGTTAATTAATTCCAAACTTCAACAGATGGTGCTGTACATTTTTTAAAACGCGCTCATGAGTGTGCAATTGAATTAGATGCAAACAAAGTCGCAGTCACATCTAATCATCAATAAACACATTAATGCCCCAGTTCGTTTGGCAGTCATACAGGACCACACCACATAACTGCCTGCAACATGTTTGATGTTCCATGCTTTGGAAAATAAGCCATTTCTTTCCTTCTATATATTCTTTTATTTTAATTGTACATGTACAAGTTAATCTTGTATGGTGGCACAGTGCCATAGTGATTAGCACTGTGGCTTCGCACCTCCAGGTTCGAGGGTTCTAGTCCTGCCTCAGCCTCGCATCTGTGTCTATGGAGTTTGCATGATCCCCCCTGTGGTTGGTGGGTTTCACAGCAACTCTCAAAGTTCAAACAGATGTGGATTAGGGTAATTGTCATTTCCAAATTGCCTGTAGTGTGTGAGTGTGTGTGCGATTGTGCCCTGCGATAGTTGGTACAATGTCCAAAGTATACTTTTAAAAGCTGTGAAGAAAACCCCCCGAAACAACAGTCAGTGACATCACCAACAATCTCCAGAGTGCAGGGCAGACCACTCATCAACAGTAAGAAAAAAAGACAGGATGGAATTTACAGATAAATATAGAGATGAGCCACAACTGTTCGGAAAGCAAAATTAAACTCTACCAAAATAATGGAAAGTTATGAAAATGCTCATAATTCAAACAAACAAACTCTTTGGTCTAGTATGGTGGATGCAGTGTTATGACTTGGGTTTGCATAGATGTTTGTTGATGATTGTAATGGCAGAATGAATTCAGAAGTCTACAGAAACTGCACAATCATGCCACAAGTTTCTAAATACACTGCCAAAGGACAACAAAGGACTTCATCAGGAGGAAAAAAGTGGAAGGTTTTAGACTGGCCAAGTCAGTCACTAGACCCTAAACCCAACTGAGCATTCATTTCAACTCCTGAAGTTGAGCCCCTTAAACACACAATAACCGAAAGCAGTTATGATACACGCCTGGTAAAGCATCACAAACGAAGAATTCCATAGTTTGGTGAATTCACTGGGTTGCAAATTCGATCCGGTTATTGTATGCAGCCAAATATTCAGTGCTTTTTACTTTAAGAACTAGCTGTTCCTTTAATTGTTCTCAAATGACTAAAAAAAGGTAACGGTCCTGTTTGTCCTCTCTCTCTCTCTCTCTCTCTCTCTCTCTATATATATATATATATATATATATATATATATATACTGTATATATATATACATACATACATATATGTGTGTGTGTGTGTGTGTGTGGGGCTGAATAAGAATTAAGCTGCCCACATAGAAAGTATCAATGAACGCTCCTCAGAGCAAACGGTCATTCACAGTGCCAACACAGATGACATTATTAAATGGTGTTAAGAGAGGAGGGGGAGATTTTTCCTGTGCTCCGTTGGTGAGTCATTCATATTTCAATAGCCAAATATAGAGCCAGGAGACAGAAGGAAAAAGTCGCATGCATGTACATTAATTACTCTATACACAGTGCAACTGAAGTAATAATGTGTTTCAATCCATCGATGTACAGACAGAACATCAGTCCTTCATTATGAAAATCAACAGTGAGAACACAATTCATTTTATAGAGCTGCAGATGATTTACTTTGTGTACCAATGAGAGAAAAAAATAAATGTTACAATAAAAGCACCTTCATAAATGGACCTAACAAGTTAATGGCTTTGTCTTCGACCCACAGAATTCTTTAGTGTTGGTTCAGCCTGGCCACGAACAAGCTTAAACCTGTAAAGGAAATAAACCTAAAGTAACTACCTTGGAATTTGTTTCAGCGATATAATAATTCCTAACCAAGAAAAAAATAAGAGAAAGAAAACAAGCAGTGCCAAGCAGTTATGGTTGAAACAAATGTTCAAATGTTTGTATTCCAATCAGGTCTAAAAATGAAGTAATATTGCTTACTTTTTACATATTTTCATCAAGAAAACTATCAAGAAATCATTTAGAAACTAAGTGAGCACATCTGTAGCCAGTTAGGGCAGTTGCATGCCGACAACAATATGCCACAGTGTCAGGCCTCGGACATCCGAACTGATCCTGGCCATTTAATCAACAGTTTGTCATCCCTGATTTGAATGGCAGGAGTTAAATGGAGCATGCATTAGAATACAAAAGCAGAAAAAAGTCACACATGCAACTTGCCAAACAGTTCCTGACGGATGCATACTTTACTCAACATGCTCCCTCGCTCGGCAATCAGGCCAAATCAAAGCAGCTGCTTCAGCTCGAAATACCCCAATTGCTCTAATCAACACCGTTTGTGGCAGCCCCGGCAGCTGCGCGAGGCATGGGGCCTCTCTTAAGCAAAGTCAGGAACAATAACACTTATTTTATTGGTGCTTCTGGGAGGTTGCCATATATGTTAAGAATCCTAAATGTGTCTAGATGCATGAGGCCTGTACATAGGTCTGCATAGAAATGATGAATACTCTGAAGGTGCTCAAAGGTTTTGGATAATTTAAAAAAAACTAACTCGGAAGGAAAGAGCACATAGAAGGGGAAATCATAACATTCTCTAGACTGCACTGATCTGTTTCAGCTGCGCTCCATTGTGTAGACAAGTCCCGTCCCAACAACACGGCACTAATCCGGCATTTTCCATTTACTTGCATCACAACTATTTAGCTTAACGTCATGTGTTGAAAATTTTAGAGCGGCGGTCCAACATAATGTCTAACTTCTAAATGCATATTCTTCAGGAACGCACTGTGGAACAGTGGAAGCCAAACTTTGCACAAAACCTAGCTAGTCAAGATCTAGGGGAAATGCCAAGTTAAGTTTCATCCTTCAGTTGAGTCTTCACCTTGGTCATTATTACACAAATCTCTGAGCTTCTAACAACATAATTGAGGAGGGAACAGCAGACCAAAAGTGGGTAAATGTGGTCTCTCTGGCCCAGTGCTAGACTTCCTCTTTGTTGGACACAGTCCCTCTCCAAACACAGCGCGCCTGGGGAAACAGCTTTAGTTCCCTACTCAGTGTTAATCAGCAGCGATGAATGCCTGCCAGCAGCCAGGGGCTCGTGTGCACAATTAATACACTGGTCTGCCTTCTAACAGGCAATAGCATTGCTCCTATGAAAACAGAATACCACAGAGTCTAATGACTCTTACTTGGGAGAAACCAAATGGCAACATTTAACGGAAATCTTCCTGATGAAAAGGTTTCAAACTATCCAAGGAAAAAAGTAATGAAGAATAACATATTTAAGGGGCCTACATGCATTTTGGACTAGGCACTTTTGTCCTTCATTTCAGTATCAAGACATAAGATACTGTATCTCTCTGGAATCTGATGATTGTCATTTTGGTGAACCAGGACATTTCCTGTAGCTGTATCTATGACTAGTTGCATCTGAACGCTCTGGGTGCTTGTGAATGGAAGATGAGGAGACTTTTTGTATACGAGACATGAGACTCTAAAAGGAAGTGGAAGAGATTTCTACAGTAATCATCAGTGAGAAAGCTGGATTGAGTCCTCTTATATGTAACGCAACAACTCAATGCAAGGCATAAATGCTCTTTTAGGATCTTGTGACAGTATATGATATGGCAGCTGCAAATTTGTTGAGTCCATTGTGAAAACGATATACATTTATAATGCTAAACAGCCAGACAGGTACGACTTTGCAGACCATTCATAAACCTTTGCTACATAAGGATAGTTCAAAATGCTGATGATTAATAGCCCATCATGGACATGTACACTGGCACCATGTGAGAGAGGTCAGCCTTGTCATTAAGTTAATGTTAACCTACAGTTTGGGCTAAACACAGAACCTTTTATGGAATTATCATAATTAGTCGAGCCATTAGCCTTAATGGGGAGTAATGGCCAGTTAGATGTTATTTGGTAAAACAACATGCCAGAGGCTGAAGGTGTTTTATTACATCTCTATATTAAGCCTGCGCTGGAAGGTAGAAAATGTTTCCAGATCGAGGGCAAAAATTGGCTCGCGTTAATTCAGTTTCCACATCAAGCTGGAGAGGGACCACCCACTAGGAAAATAGGACCCAACGTGTCTGTATGCTGTGTGGTGACTCAAGCAGAAGGGAGTTTTCAATGAATATGATCCGGCTTTTTTTTTTTTTCACTTGGGAAATAAGACATGCTTGCTGAAAGTTTTTTATTTAATAACTTGAACAGTAAAGCTTCAGTAACATTTGTTACAAGAATACTTTGATAATGAGTAATTTATTCAGGTATATAGAGGAGAATAAAAATAAAATAAATATGGCATTAAATATTTATTGCATACAATTGTTTATAATAATAATAATAATAATAATAATAATAATAATAATAAAGTAACCCACAATGGATTATACACAGATAATTTAAGATTACAATTTTGCTAAAGAATAAGGCAATACCTACAAACACAATTTGTTTAACTAATGTAGCATGTTTTAAGCGTTTGGGCTGTTTAGTCCAGGGTGCTTCTGTGCGTACCATTCTAATAGTATGTTTGCATTTTGGTTCTGTTCGGGCTGCCCTATAGCCTACGACAACCAACAGAAATGTGTTCTTTTCTTTACTTTTCTTTAAAAAAAAAAAAAAAGACTAGCAGAGCATGCCCTACTCTGAACGATAGCTCTCATTCCTATAGATGGGAATAGGCTTGTTAATCAAATGCTTTCCAGATCACACAGCTACACAGGTCATTACTTTTTTCAAGGGAACTGCTTCACACAAAGACTTCTGTAAACATAGTCAATAACTACTTTAATTGCAGCTCAGACTGGATTGCGATTAAGTTGTTTGGTGTTGGAGTTGTGTGGTAAAGAACGTGAAATATGAATGAACCATCCATGCTTTCACTGTCTGTGATATTTATTGTACATTTATCAACAGGTCTTATGCCACAGTTGGTGTTTGAGCTTGGTCACGGGCCATTTGCACTACACAAGCAACATCTTTCTTCATTTGAGTATGTGGTGTCAGTCCTTAAAACTTATATCCCCAGCAAGAGTGCCTTTCAAAAGCCCTGTCCTCCCCTTAGATAAACTTTTTATTCAAGATGATATATAGGGATCTAATTGCATCTCAACATAATTTTGAACAGAGCATAGGGATTTAGTCCGATATTACTACTGATGACTGTTCTTTTTTATTTTAGTGTTGTATAAAATTGTTCAACATATAAACACTGTACAGTATTGTCTTATGATGTTGTCTCATGATGTTCTTTTTTGACTTTTGGATTATTAGGTCAGTAAAGATTTTCTTACATTACTTTTAATTGCCAACATTACAAAAAAAATTATGTTGCAGAAAATTGTTTACATGTTAGTAGAGCAAGTAACATATAATAGACCTCTTCTCAGATAAAAACATAACAGCTTTCAGACTTTCAGACCTGGGTGCTGTGGGTCATGGGGTGGGATCTGCATGGATCAGACTCATCGGCGCATTCCAACAGATGCTCAGTTGGATTGAGATCTGGGAAATTTGAAGGCCACATCAACAACCTTGAACTCTTTGCCTGCAATCATGGCAGGCTGTGATACACAGGGTGTTCTGATACCTTTCTATTGTAGCCAGCATTAACGTGTGCCAGCATAACATTTGTGGAATCGGACCAAATGGGCATAAATGAGCCTTGGGTGCCCATGATCCTGTCTTGTTTACTGGGATAGAATTGACAAACAGTGGTATTAATTGACTAATTTTATATAGCAAGGAGGAGATAATGTATTGTGTATATATTGTAGATGTGAGTGTAAGGGCTGTAGACTTGAGTAAATAACAATGTTTGAAAAAGTGTAAAATTGCCACATCTGATTAATTATTTTTAAAAGCCATTTCTATTGGTCAATAAAAGACAATATATCCACTTTAGAATCATTTTACCAGCTCATTTTGGCTAGTCAATCAGAAAAAGACAAAATTTAAAGACATTGTTGAAGTCAAACAAGGGAACACATACCATAAAAGCATAACATCAGGTATGGTATGGTTTTCATTTCCCACTAGCCAGCTGCATCAGCTCTTCTTGACAAAATGCATTTATCTTTTTCCATTTAACTAAACTGTGAATACCTTTCATTCTGCTGTTCCACAGTTTATTGGCATCTAATGGCTTGTATTTTGGCTGCGCTTTTCTGTTTAGACATGGACTTGTCTACTGTGATGGTGATTGAGCATTTCTTGTGCCTTTGAGGTGCTAAGGAACAATTAAGCTGCACTCAGCAATGACCTCAGCAAAATCTGAACGGGTCTCCCATGCATCGAATCAACAACATTCTGCCATTTTAGGTTAAAGGCTGCAACCATCCTCAGGCTTCCCAGTGGTTTATTCTCTGTCTTCTTTAGTCCTTGAATGGCTTTGTGAGTACACTCCTGTATTAGTGCACCAAGGGAACAATGCTTCCATCTGGGATTGGTCAGAGATGGCCCGAGCACTCTGAATGCTTGCAGATCATCACTGATTACACATGGCAGCCCCTGACCCTCGCAGAAGGCACGTTGCTGCCACGGAAGATTGACGATTATTGATGCAGAAACCCGTTGCTAATTCAGCGTACAAGGTTAGTACGCGCTCTTCAACAGGCCAGGCAGATAGCTGGCTAACTGCTTTAACCTCATCACTGAGAAGCATAATATATGCATAATAATGCTATCACTAATTTTCTTTACAGGACAGAAATAATAAAGGACAAGCAGAGTTTGTCTGGTACTGACTCTCGAGAGAAAATAAATCACTACAAGGGGTGGATAAAAAAAAAAAACTTCCCCATTCACATCCTCATAACTGACAATAAATGATATACTTTTTAGCACTTTCATAATATCACAGGTTATCTAAAGGGCTTGAGACTTTTCCTACTGACTTTGATTCACCTGATGAATCACCTGTTACAAGGTGAAATAAACAGTGACAGAGAATTTACATTAGCAACACTGTGGAAAATTACACTTTGGAGAATGGGTTTGGCTGAATGATGGAGTAATAAAATCCGCTTTGTATACAGTGGATATCTCATCAAGGTACCTGCACTTCCTCACCTCTAGCCCTCTAAAAGCCACTTTATCCCTTGTCTAGAACAGAGAACAGCCAAGTGCTAACAGTTTGTTTCTGTACTGAGAGTTCCCTACTATATCACTGCCTACATAACTGAGCTGTTACAAACGAGCATGTGGTTTTAAAATTGGTTATTGGATTAGTTCACTACAAGCAGAGTTCTTTTACAACAAACACCAGTAACCTTATATGCTATTAAACAGAAAAATGACTGATGTTGAAATTACTCTAGCAGTGCTTGCATCTTAAATGGACTTCATAACTTTAAATTAAGCTCTATAGCTGCTTATTGACCGCTGCCATTCAGTTGTACAGATTAACTTGTGCCAATAGTATAATTATTTTACTAAGCAAAATGTTTTCACACCAGATGTCTCACAAACAGCTGCCAGGAATGGCAGACGTTCAAAGTGTAAATTAATGTTTTACATAGCACTAATGTAATTCCTGTAATGTAATTCCTATAAATGTGCACTCCTCCCTGGCTGGGATCCAGTCATACAAAAATGGTCAGGCTGTATAAGCAAAAGAGCCCTCATTTCTTAGCCGTTAGGAATCTGTGTTGCCAAACAGACATTCAAATCCACTCCTCCTGTCATTTTAAGTGCTTCTGTGGCTTCATTTATTGCAGGCACTTGTAAACGTTCTCATAAAAAAAAAAAAAAACCTTGGCAGACGTCTGCTGAGGATGTTAAGTGTAGTTTGCTATTTATCATTGCTCGAGATGCAGCCCTGCCGATGTGCAAAGCAAAGAGCAGTGCCAGGTTTTTTCGAGAGAAATTATCGTCACTTAGCCAGAGAGCGCAATCCTCTCACAGTAATTTAGTGATGCGATTCATTGTTAATAAGCTCGTCCTAATCAGTTCCATGCTGGAGGCCTCACTCAGATAATCCCTTGCTTCTTGACTCCTCTGACTTGTTTGGTGAAAAAGAAGCTACAGTTGAGTGACTAAACCAAAAGGCCTGGTGTTAACAGTTTCACAGAAACAGAGTGAATGCTTCGTAGTCAAAACAACCAGGAGGATTACTCCAGATACATAGCTGGGAAATTAGTATAACAAATTACAGAATATATCCCTTAATAATATAATCATAATATTTCCTATTTAATTAATAGGGCAATGAAGAAGTAATTATATAATAAGGAAATGAGCATGTTCTTCATCTGATAAGGCAATTCTTAAATAACGTATTATATAAATTAGGCTGTCTAAGCACTATGACTCTTGAGCACTCCTTAGGAATATTAGGCAAAAAAAAAAAAAAAGTCAATGTTTTGTTTCCTCCCCGGCAGAAAGGTTGCTGTTTTCCCATGTCAGGTTAACATTCTGTTGGGAGAAGGTTTATTAGGAATGGAAGGTTTTTTGGGTCATTGCCCATGACAAAGTAATTATTATGTAAAGTTTAATAATTTGTGTCACAAGATTAGGCTTTTAAAGTAAAACAAGCCTTAATACACTTAACTTTCCTACAATCATCAGTTAAATATAAGTGTAATTCTTCATGGATAGGTTGTAAAGACTTTCTAAGCGCTGGATTTGCCTCTGTATATTTAAGGGAAAAGAAAAAAAAGCTATTTCTTTTTGGTTTTTAAGGTGGCCAGCATTTTGCAAAGCATTAAACATAGAAAAAATATTGGAAATTTAGGGCCTGTTTTAGAGAGTTTTGACCCAAGAACCAAAAACCTGACCCCTTACAAGCAGAACTCTGTACACTGTACAGTGTAAAAAAAAATTTTATAAAAAGAAAAGAGGTGTAATAACTTGAACAGGGAGTATTCCATTACAGGCAGTATTGAACAAATTGTATCTTCTTGTCTGTTTTTATGCCACAGCATGCAAATACCTTGTGAACTTGCTGCTGGGGTAACAAATTGCTGTATCATGTGTTACAATTACGTCTTCGAGCCGACCAGCTCATACATCTTTTCCAATGAAATGATTCGAAAGCTATGAATTATGGCCATATTTCAGTCTAAAAGAAACAAACCACTAATTGCAATGTGACCTCTCTGTAATTTTAAGAGAGAAAGAGAGAGAGAGAGAGAGAGAGAGACCAGAAAGCACTCCGGCATGGAGAAGAACGAAGGAGGGGGAATCATTTACCCCTGCTCCTGCTTTATTTTGGTTTTGAATAACAGACACTACTAATTTGGTATAGGCTCAACCTTTGGCCCTTTACCTCTCCCCACTCTGCAGCCCCAGGGGAACACTCCAATCAGCCTGCAGCCTCTCCACACCCCCCACCCACTACCTCCACAATCCCTCTTTCGCTAACAGCGAACTGGAGACCAACTTCTTCCCCCCTAAATGTTTCTGCTAATTCCCATTTCCTTTATAATCACAAACTTTCATGTGAGTGGCTGGCTGGGTCTATGTGTGTGTGTGGGGGGGTGCTTGTGGTGGTGATTACTCCAGGGTCTGAAGCATTAACCCCGCCAGGTGTCACTGGATGTGCTGTTTACTTCTGTGATTAATGAATGAACTAAAAGTCTTTTACCCTTTCTACCCCCCACTTTTCCCCTCTACCTTGTTATACAAGGAACGTGCCACTGAATCAATTGGGAGAGCTTGAACTAGCCTGCATCATATCAGGGTTCTGAGGCCAAAGTGTCCAAGCATGGCTCATTTTTTTGTATTAATTTAGTGGTGCATTTGACAGTGGATATGCACACAGGATGGTTTTTGTGTGCTGAATGTTTTCATAGAGTGAAAGCTCATTTTAGCATGGGCATGGACTAACATTTATGGGCAAGTTTATATTTTATTATTAATTCCTGGGATTAACTGTAGCTCAGACAGTGGTATGTGTTTTTCATATATTGCTCCTAACTTCTGCAGTAGTGTTCCACAGAATATTAGCAATGCGGGTTCCATAAAAGATTCTGATTAAAAATTAAGTCCAGATTATCGACTTAACTGTTTAAACAGGCTTAATTTATAGTTCCTGCTATTAAACATAATGTAAAGTCCCACTTGCATATGTGATTATTCTATTAGGCTCTAATTTAATGCCTGTAGAATGTAGTAGGCAGCACAGTGGCTTAGTGGTTAGCACTGCGGCCTCACACTTTGCAGGTTGGGGGTTTGAATCTCGACTCCGGTCTGTGTGTGTGTGTGAGAGTGTGTGAGTAGTTCCATGTTCTCCCTGTGCTTGCTAGGATTCCTCTGGGTACTCCGGTTTTCTTCCACAGTTCAAAGACATGCATTGTGGACAGAATGGCGTTTGCAAATATCTGTGTGTGTGTGTTCATGTGTATGTATCTGTGTGATTGTGCCCTGCAGTGCGTGCTGTGTGTTATACTGTAAGTGTTATAAGCCCCTGTAACCGGGCACAGGATAAGTATACACACATTCTGAGTGTGTGTGTTTATTTATATGGGGGTTCTGAGGTGTCTGGCTCTAGGATGTTGGCAGCGTATCCTTTGGGTGCTTTGGCTGGTTGGGTGGGTCCTCTGTGGATAAGACTTGTTTGTCCAGTGCATCCCATGAAGGGCTGAGTTGGAGGCCTTGGCCTTGTTGCCTACCAGGCCCAGTGCGCTGTGGGCTGTGGTGCACTGGGTGCTTTTCTATCATGGCCAGCCTTGACATTTGCAGATTGTTGTGCTGTATTACCTTTTACATGGGATTAGACCAGGGGTAGGACCTCCAGTCAACATTCATATGTGCATTCACACACTACCGGCAATTTGAGAATGCCAATTAACCTAATCTGCGCATCTTTGGACTGTGGGAGGAGACCGGAGTACCTGGAAGAAACCCACCAAGAACATGCAAACTCCATGCACACAGACCCAGAGGCAGGAATTGAACCCGGATCCTGAAGGTTCAAGGCGACAGTGCTAACAACTAAGCCACCACAGATGAGACTTGGGTGCCCAAGTCTCATCTGTATATATTTATATTTCCTGGTATATAATTGATAATAAATTTTAATGTGTTGATATTATCGATGATTAGTGTGTATGTGTGTGTAGGATTTTTTCCCCCACTTGAATAAAATATACTAATATACATACACAATGCTAACTTAATGTACCCAAATATATACCATTTTTAGAATATTAATCTGATCTTGTTGATCTTTGCAAGGCAAGTTATCCGCTGTGCTGTGCTAGTTGTAATGAACAATCTGTAGTCTGCATACATTACAAGCATAAGTTTTCATCATCCTTGGTATAAACATGATAAGTGAAAAGTAGACCTTACCTTGCACTCAAAACAGCTTAACCGTCACATTCAGCATCTGTGTTACAACATTTCCTGCAGAATGGCCACAGGGAAGGGTGAAAAATAAGCTATGTGTAATGTCTGTGTTTCAGAGTGTTATGAGAGAACAGTGAGGAAAGACTGTGTACACAGGTGATTGTTGAATTGCTGAGTCCTCTGCAAAAGAGAAGCCAACAAAGGGTCATGTCACTCATCTGGCAAAAAAAAAAGGCATCAATGCACCCTCATATCCACCACTAAGCAGCAACACTGTAAAAACATGTAGATCTCACCTAATAGAAGAATGTTTGACTGTTTTGATAGAGTCATCTCTTTAAGCACACCCTTTCTTTATATTAAAAGAGGCTTTCATGTCAAAAAGGGATAAACACGGATGAGAATTGACACTGCGGTTTGAGAAAATAAAAATCATCCTTTTTATAAAAATAAAAATACAACACTATCATTTACATTTACATAAAACACATTAGTGATTAAGGAGAGGAAAATTTATTTTTAATTACAAATCTTGAAAAAATATAAAACATTAATCTAAAGTGCCTAGTGAGCTGTACATATCTATCTATCTATCTATCTATCTATCTATCTATCTATCTATCTATCTATCTATCTATCTATCTATCTATCT
>JAOVVA010000001.1:21770626-21787085 GCA_028565275.1 Leiocassis micropogon
TCTATCTATCTATCTATCTATCTATCTATCTATCTATCTATCTATCTATCTATCTATCTATCTATCTATCTATCTCAATGAAGTCCTGTGTCCTGCTGTGCCCCTATATAGCTCTGCATTGAGAATGAGTGACTAAACAAACATGAAGTGGCTCTTCAGGGCCTTAAGGACCTCCTAGATTTGCTGATATGACAGATGAGCACATGTGCTGTGAATCAATGGGGGACGTATTTAACTCACTCTATGACACATCGTTACAAATGAATTGCGTTGCATGTAAAGCTGCTGGTTTGGCTAAATTTAATTTCTCACTGTGGAACACCACTTCATTTGGTAGTCAAATATGAGGTAATAACAACATTTGTGTAACTTTCAAAATATTACATGATTAAGTGGTCATTAGGGTGAAATTGACATCCAAGATTTGTGTAAAAAAAAAGTAATTAAAAAAAAACGTGAATTAAGAAACCTTCTGGTGCATTACCACATAATGAAATACATCATTATGAAAAGTACAGCAATTTCCTGCATGACAGCCTGTCAAGTACATGCTTGCATCGCCCAGATTAGGGAATAGACATGTTTTATAATGCTTTCTCCAGATGTTTTGCAGTCCTTCTAGTTTTCCTGCAGAGTCAAAATACATACATACTGTTAGACCAAATGAGAGTTCTGATCAACTAATCCTACAATTCTGATCAAAGATTTCTGTTGAAGAAGAATGCAAAAAAAAAACAAAAAAACAGTTGCAGGAAGTAATACTGGTTGCGTTTGGTCAGCCTGAACTTTTCGAAAACTGGATAAGTTAAATGCTTCTATGTATGTATTTAAACATAAATGTTTAGATGAAAGTAACTACAGTACAAGTTGAGGCAGAACTCTAGCATTCCTACAAGGGTGTACTCTTAAGCTGAAAGGACATACAATTACATCACTGCACAGCAAACCACAGGCCATTTAGGCACTTGCTGACAAACTGACTTGAAGCACCTATTATTTTGGAGCTCTTAATGGATGCTATAATTGTTCCAGTCAGTATTTCAACAGTCTTAATAAAATGGCTTAGGCTGGTTTTTTTTTCTGCTAGACATTAACTTATATACTTACAATGGCTGTTTTGAGGGGTGTATGTCAAAACATAGAGGGACATTTTGTCAGCGGGATGGGGTAGGTTACAGGAGTTTGGACTCTGTTATGACTTCCACAGGTAGCAATCCCTGAAAGTAGGGGGAAATCATGAAGACTCACGACTGCGTCCCAGGGCCTGTCACTGTGGAATGTCTCTGTGGAATGACATTGTGAATATGTGCTGGTGCAAAAAAAAAAGAAAGAAAAAGAAACATGCCTTTTTTTTAGTTGTTGGATAGATGACTAACAAATGGAACACAAACACTCCATTTAATTAGAGAATAATTAGCTCTGGGGACATCCAAGTTCAAGGTAATTGTGATGGTCATGTTTTGCGGTGGTGTGTCAGTTTGCATGTTAACATGTTTATCTAACCTCAGACTGAGGAAGCCAAGGCGTAAAACCAAATGGGGTTTACAGACATACACTTGAAAGAATTGGAATTGCTAAGAGGTTAAGGGTGACGGAGCAGATCATGAATGGAGAGAATAGATGAGTAAATGCCCTCACGTCTAGAGTGTGTCATTCATTTGCTCACGATTGCAACGTACCACAAGAGCAATGCAACATGTCCTTTTCACACCTGTTGACTTCTCACAATAGGTTGCAATTTCTACGTTTAACATCAGTAGAAATGTTTGTTTATAAAAAGGATAACACCGGCATGCTTGTTTAAAATGAAAAAGCTCGCATTTGTTTAAAAAGAATAAAACTGGCATGCTGTGATATTTTCGACAGAATACAGCTCATTTGCTTCAAATATCCAGTAAAATATTCAAATGAACAGACAAAGGGCAGATTTTCTTAATTCATGTACATGGTAAAATGTAAATTTTATGACATCTGCAACTATTGATCTAAATCACACACTTAATGGAGTGTTTCATTTTATATAAATGAAAACACTCGCTAAACTGTGAGTTTTGCGGCCGTTGAGCAATCTCAAAACATGACACATCTAAGAGAACAGCTTGAGGAATTTACCTAAAATTTTGCATAAAATATTCATTAGATAAATTATTTACACTTATTGTCTTAATACGAAAATGAAAGAATGAAACTGAAACAATTTTAACTCTTTGATCTTATACTAAAATGAAAAGATTATTTCTACTCTTCTTGTTAACAATATGATAAAGAAGATTATTAAACCTGCCCATGATGGGTTTTCATTAACACTATAAACATCTAAATAATGTGTGATTTTTTTCTTTACAGCCTTTTTCTAATATGTTATTTATGGCATAATAAATAACATATTATTAAAGTGCTTTTTAATATGATATAATTCATTTCCTAGTCAGTATATCTAATTCAGTTTATTTGCTCCATGTTCAGTAATTTTTTTTTACTCATTTACTCAGCACACAAATGGTTGTGTAAGTGGTCATGCATTTCAACACAGTGAGCCACATCACTTTCCTTCCCTCCTTTTTTATCTGAAACTGTTTAATTTGTTACATTTTCTTTTTAAAGTATTGATACTATAGTCTTCAGGTTTTCTTCATTGCACTGTTCTTGGAAAAAGACACATGCATAAATTACATTGCTATAATAGTAAATCACAGTCATTATCATGAAAACACATCTTTATCCTGTTTTTTTAGGACTGAGTATTAAAACTGCATGGGTTTGGAAAAATCCTTTTACTTGACTTTGATGAATGATGACAAATGTTTCACTGAAAGGTACGACGGTTGATAAATGACAGCCAAAGAAATCCAACAGAAGTCAGTGATGCAGAACAGAACTTGAATGGGTCTATAATAGTGTGAGGTGTGATGTATTCACCCATCTTAAGTAAACATTAACAGTGAGAACAACCAAGGGAAATGGGGGTATTTCTCTTAGTTGGGCTTTAGCTCTGTATTTCACTAAGGCTCTGAATACATTTAATGTCACTTTTTGTTTCTGTAAGCTGAAAGTCCATGGTGGTTTTCCCCCATGATGGCATGAGGCCCAAAAAAAAAAAAAAAAAACCCTACACACTTCGCTCACCAAAACGTCACATGTATATTTTGAGTCGTGTGAATGAATGTATTTCATTCCTGTTTTATAAGTTTGAATGACGAACAAAAAAGGGCCTACTTGTCCATTTTTCCACGACCTAAACAACCCTGAAGGACCCTCCATAATGCGATTCTATTTGACATGCATGCAACATTTGTGCAAGCTATTTGGCATATGTGAAAATAGTACAAAGGGGAGGGAAGAAGAGAGTGAAAGAGAGAGAGAGAGAGAGAGAGAGAGAAAGAGGCTGTCATGTGAACTCTCCCTCAAACCATGGCTGTGCTGCTCTGCTGTAATAATAGAGAGGAAATTGAGCATTAAATACAAATCAACGGTTATTAATTTCAGCCTGACAGAAGAAGGGCGTAGAGGTTGGGCTTTTCAGCTCTCGACTGTGTGCATTCGCTGTTCCTTTACCCCCGTGGCCCAGTGAGGGGGAGGAGAAGATATCCAGTAAAGCCCAACCACACCGAAGAAAGAACATAGTGACTTTTTGTAATGAGGAGATGCTATTTACAGACGATTTCCCTCGTCTAAAGTTAAACCTCTTGATGCTGCTTATCATTTGGCTCTCAGATTAATAAATGGTTGTAAATACCCTTTGTGTCTTTGTAATTCATATAGTAACATAAAAAGTTAAGTAAATAGGAACCTCCATTAGTACATATCAGCTTATTTATAATATGTCCTGCTCTGTGGTTACATTAGAAGGTTATCGCATATAATGGGATATATGTCTTGTTTGCTTACTCTCAACCTGGGTGGCTCAGTTGATTAGGACTCAGTGCTGCTGACTGCAACACTGTGAGTTTGAATCCCAGAAGTGCCAAGTTGAAACAGGTGGGCTCTTAGGATCTTAAAAAAGGCCCTTAACTGTATACTCCTCAGCATTAATTGTGACTCAGTTTGGATAAAAGTGGCTGGCAAATGAATGTAGGTACAAAACTTTATACATCTGACATAAACTTTATAGAAGTGTCAGTATAGGTTGTCTTATAACAGCAGGTCAACACAGGTATAGGGGCAGTTGTAGCCCAAGTGAAAGTGGGACCTACTGATGAAAAACAGTGTGGACAATAAAAAAGCAGATACCTAGAAAAGCTCTCCATTTGTGTAGTGGCTTACCCTCACTTGAGAAGTACGGCCTAACAAAAAGGAAAAAATAAATAAAAAATAAACCTTTCTGTATTATCGCATTTTTTTTATTTTTAATGTTACACTTCTTTAAAAAAACAAAAAAACAAACTGGTTTTAAAACATAATCTAATTTGCACCGCATAAGGGCAGTGATCCATCTACAACCTCATTTTATGAACCGACTGGGTCATCGGTAAAGCTTCTTACGTTATTGTTGTTAGACGTTATTGATTTGTGTTGTTGGTGGGAGACCTTGAACTGTGTGTGAATTTAGAAGCTACAAGGGAAGTTGTGCTTGATCCTGGTGTTTTCCAAAGGTGCAAGTAGACGCGGCGCCCACACCTGCAGAACATCAGCCTGTTTAGATTCGGGGCAGGGAAGCTGATAGGACCAGATAGACCCTAGCTCAGGATACAGCCACAGACAATACACAGCCAACGAAGGCTGGAAAATGGATGGGCAAAAAGCTCATTTGTAACATCTGATGGTGAAAGCCCTGTTGAAAATAAGATTCAAGCATTAGTCGAGGAAATTGATGCAGATCACTTACGGAACCCATTCACTGTCTAGCAAAAAGATACTTGTAGGCTGTAAATATTATTTCTGGGGCTTTTTTCAGCTTGTCAAAACAAAGATCTGCAATTGCTATTTAGGCTCCTTAATCTTTGGTAGACTGTCTTAAACATATCAACACATTCTTGACTCCTACTCTTGGCAAACATCTGGTAAAATGCCTCCTCCATACCAGGTGCAGATTTAACAGTACATATTTTGAGATTTTTTTAATTTTTATTTTAAATACCACTTAGTCAAGTTAAAATATTTATTTCCTAACATATATCAGCCTTGTGACCTTCTGGATCTTAGGCTGTGATCGGTACACTTTTTTTTTCAAATGACAGACAAATGTAGCTCACTTTTCTATTGCCTTTCTGGTTGATGTTTTAGGTTCTATAGCACTTCAGTTAACTCCTTAGCACATTTAAAACATATATTGGCATCTAGCAGGCAGATGGAAATGGTTTGGTGAAGTTCAACCCATGCTTGCGAAGTGGCCTTGGGGAAAGAGGAGGTGAAGAGAGTGTGAATACGAAAGTTGAGGTTTCCCTTGTTTGTGACTATGCTGTGAAAATGTGCATGCCTCTTCTGCTGAGTGAAAGGTTAGGAGGGAAAGACCCCCATCTGGCACTCATGCATTTGACTGGCACATAGTTAAACAATGATGCAGTTTGACAAATTTCAAGCAGGGCTTATGAAAAGCTAACATAAACACAATAGTGGCTCAGAGCAGTGCATCCACCTGTGTGCACGGCGACAAAGTGTGAGGTAAAGGCTGCAGCTAATGAGGAAAGCCCTGGCTTCACTCTTGGATGAAGGCCCTTGTAATGTAAATTGCTGTCAGATAAAGGGCCTGTGTTTACACGTACCATTAATATTTTGATCAGCTTGTTTAAGAGAGTCAGCTTCTTAATGCACATGCTCTCGCGCTTTAGCAGCGATGCTTTGGTGTGTCCTGCTCTGTCGTCAAATGTGTTAACATGCCATAAATCTCTTGCCAACTTTTCTCGGCTATTCTGGAGACATGCTTTTTAATGATGCTTTTGGAAAATGTGACGTTATTACTTTTAGCTTATTTTGGCACATTAATGCCCAATTAGTGATCCTGGAATGAATGGCAATACCTGAATGAGGCACTATGGATTTGGTTGGCTTTTAATTTTTTTTTTTTTTTCCTTTTTGTTTTTCTGACCGAGTAATAATATTCCCTTTTTGGCTTGCATTTTAATGGAAGTTTGATATTTTTCTTAGATTAAACCTTGTTTTTTTTTCATTCATCTCCTAAAACATGGAAATCACTTCAAAACTCAATTTAATAGTACAATATGTAATCTCATTAATTGAATGAGACTTCTTTTCTGGCAGGTATTAAGAAGCTCACTGATTGGGGTCAGTTAAGTACCCCTTTAGCAGGTTGTGGTTAGCCAAAGGCCTTCAGCAGGTGATGCAAAACATGTGGTTATAGATGAAAACCAGTTCTTGCTGCCTGCATTTGTGATATCAGATAAACTCTTGTGATCACTCTAATGCACACAGTGACTACTTCAATCACTCAACCTGGTTTCATATGATGCAATGCTTATAATACTATATAATATATGTTTGTGTCTAAGTGAAAGTGTGCATGATAATGTAATCAGACAATTCAAGATTAGATTTTGTTAATAATTGTGTAATCATAGTTAAATGCTCAAGCTGTTTACAGAAACAAACATTAACAGGGAAAATATCTGGCAAACTTACTGACATTATTGCAATGTGTCAAGTTTGATTGGATGTAGAGTCTAGTTTCATGTGCTTTAAGGCAGCTTTTAAAAGTGAATAAGTAATGCTGAATGATAAGTGCTTTTGTGCTGATCACAACTGTGGGTGGATATTTTTCCTCCCATGTCACTAGATCACTGCATTTGTAGTTAAGAACCTTATTTTCCCTGATGAGTCAAGTTCATTGAATTTGATGACGCAATTTCCCTGTTGTATTTGGTCCATATGTGGCACATCTGGATGCTAACTGAGAAGGTCTTACTGCTGATACAGAATAGTTGCAGTTTTAATCCTGCAATTTTGGGGATATTTTTTGTTTTTGTTACTATTACGTGACTGAGCTTCACTGGCAATGATGTAGTGTCAGACATGGAGCATTAAAAAAACACTGATCAATCAAGCTCTAAAATAATGCAAAACACTGGGAATACCAGATGGGTTATAGAATAAAAATACATTTACTGCTATTTTCCAGACCATTACAGTCTGAGCATTGACTACATAAAAATGTGCGGAAGTTTTGAAGTCATTCCAGGATGTGAGATTGCATCTTAGCAAACAAACAGTGCAGAGACAGAAACAATAGTGCATTATTTCGCTGCTCAAGCTCTAACAACTGGAATTCTGTTAAGCGAGGCCGCAGAGTCATAAGCTTAACCCACAGCATCATAATGATCCTGCTGTCTCAACAGGCTGCCACGATCCCATGTATTTTATTTAGAATAAAGCATGAAAAAACTCTTTGCTTTATTACTATTTCTTACTGGATAATGTTTATGTGGTTTTGAGAACCACTAACGGCACTGGGCTAAAGGAGAATGCGATCCAGAGTAGAGCAATAAATCAGGGCTGATGTCGCTGAGGGTATAAACTGAACAGTTTGAGAAGTGGTGGCATGGGGATGAGGAATTGCGCCACACTGCATACAGAGCAAATAAATTTCATTGTCATTCACCCACACTAAGCTGGACTATAAAGGCTAGTTGTGGGAATTGTTTAAAAATACCTATAACTGACCATATAAATGTCCTGATAAATGATTTTTATTTTCTTTGAACTTTTATTTACTTGACCACAAAGTATATAACCATTTGGTGTGTATTAAGTACATTAAAACAGTGCTTTTTGCTGAATTATTATTCCATAACACTAAAACAACTGTGTAAGTTGCAAAATGCAACACAGAAATAATGTTTTTTTTTTTCCAAATAAAAGGAATAAGGAAAATTATACATGTCTTTAGGTTTGTTTTTGTATCACAGTGCGGAAATCTATAGGACAACTTGCTAAAATTAAACTTTAAAATTTACTCTCTCACTCACTCATTCTCTACACCCATATCCTATAAATGAATTGGGGCATGAGTACCAATCCATCACTGGGCACACAAGAGTGCACACACACACACACACACACACGCACACGCTCATACACTCCAGGCAAATACACCAATTTAAACTACCACATTATATTTTTTTCTAATTTTCATTGGTATTGTAAATGCTTCTGTTATTTACATCTTTTACATTATTATTCCTTCTTTAGTTTCATTGACTAAGATTAAAATATTTGTAACATGTCCTTTACAGCACAGTGAAATTATTGTTTTTCATATCCCAGTTTGGAAACTGGGGTCAGAGCGCAGGGTCAGTCAGGATGTAGCACCCCTGGAGTAGACAGGGTTAAGATCCTTACTCAAGACCTCAACAGAGCCAGCTTGGTGATGGGGCTTAAACCCCCAACCCGGAGCCTTAACTATTTGAGCCGCCACTGCCCTCATTCCTATTTTCTCCACTTCTCCCCATCTTAAATGGCTTGCATATGAATATTTATTATTAATATGTGACCTACAGTTGTGCAAACATAAATTGCTATGTAATTCTGAGTTGATTTTAACTTACACTTTGGCTAACTGTTTCCTAAGTGGCTCATAGTGGGGTTTACCTAAACATGGATGTATATTTGACTTACCTTGTAACAAACAATGTCATTTTACCATATCATATTTAACAAAGAAAGTGTATAAAAACATGGACACTTCCATGGTAATATTGCATTTTGTTAGCAACCTAGACAGAACTGTAATTAGTGATATAAATCTTTCTCTTTGAACAGCAATTATAGTCAGTATTACAGAATTAATAATTGAATATATCTTTACAGTATGTTAAATAGGTTAGCACTGTGTCCTCGAACGTTCCGGGTCAAGGGTTCAATTCATGCCTCTAGTATGTGTGTGTGTCTGTGTGTGCATGGAGTTTTCAGGTTTTCCCAGTGCTGGGTGGGTTTCCTTCACGTACTCATGAAGATTAGGTTAATTAGGCTAATACCATAAGACATGAGTGAGTGTGTGCGTGATTGTGCCCTGCGATGGATTGACACCCCATCCTGGGTGTCCCCCGTCTAATGCTCCCGTGACCATGTACAGTAAGAGCAGTATAGAAAATTAGTGAGCAAGAGTGAGAGAGTGTGTTGAGTTATCTAAAGCACATACTTGTACATACTGTACAGCATAACTTAATTTAGTGAAGAAATGCTGCATTGTTTACTTTTGTTTACATTTCTCCTGTGAAGTTGACCAGTTCATCACTAGCCTTCTAGGTTTTAGTAATACATTTGTGCACTTGTTAACCCAGTTTCAATTAGGTTAATGTTTTCTTTACTTAATGCAGGCCCATAATTTGACTCCTTCTAAAATGGTGCCTGGGGAGTGTATAAACACATTTTATGTTTTTCACTGTGGAGATGTTCTTTATAGTCACAATTCCTTTTAGTCACAATGTTTTTGCTGTGGCAGAAATCCATGATTCTGTTTACGGCAATGAATTTTTAGTGTCAAAAGCAAATGCATAACTAATAGTAAAAATAATGGTAAGCAAAGATCAATGAGAATAACAGGGGAAACTTTAGGGATAGATGCAAGCATAATATGCATGTTTGTGGTTAGAGGTTAAATGGGATTAAACTTTATCTAGAAATTTAGAAATAATATGTGAAAGTGGATTGAATGTGGAAAGGATATCTTCAAGTTCATTACCAAAGATATCCTTCCAATAATGTGTGTAATGTGTGGTTTGAAAGAATGAAATCAGCAACATCCCAAAGCAGCAGTCATATTTGTACTTCATCAGCTCTTATCACAGATGTTGAATGATATTATGATTATGCATTTCCATGTACATTTATCTAGCATCGCTCTGAAAATACTTTTTGCACACTGTAAAACATAAACATGTGCTTCTAAAAAGGAAATAATCCAACTGTCAGTTAAGTTTAAGGAATATTTAATTAATATTTATTTACTTTATATGCTTAAAATAGGAAGGGATTAAAAGGGAAACTCTTTTTGCTATACACCATGAGTATGGTTTAAATTTGTAAATAAAGATCCAAGTAGAATATTTCCACATGATCTTCTGAAATTGACTGAGCTGTTATAGGCAGTATAGGTGTCATCCAGAAATCACCAATGTGTGCAGGTTTTCATTCCGACAAAGCAAAAGCCATACCTGATGTCACTTGTTTAATTCGTTGGTTTTTTAATAGCTTATCAGGTGTGGCTTCTACTTGGTTGAAATGAGAACCTGCACATATACACACACACACACACACATACACACACACTGGTCTATTCTTTGAAGATTTTACACAGTTGTTTTAAAGGAAAGAAGAATGTCAGATGTTAGTGCAGTGGTTCCCTACTGGTCCTAGAGGACTCCCATGCTCTGCACATTTTAGTGCTCCCAGTTGACCTAGTTTAACTAATGAGCTAATTAACAAACTTTGCTGAATTGACTTTGGGTGTGGTAGAGCAGGGAATGTGCAGCGTAGGGGGTCCACCAGGACCAGTGTTGGGAACCACTGGTTTATTTGAGCAAATTGCTCTGTGGGAACACACACACACAGTCAATAATAAAAACCAATAACTTGGTTTTATTTATTCCACTTATGTTCACCAATACCACGGAAGGAAGATGAAACCTTCTAGTCTGTGCTCTAAGATTAGATTTCTCATGACATCTGCCTTTTTTGCATGTCCCACAAACTGTGTGTGATAGGAATAGGATAAATGAGATGACAGGAGTTGACTTGCAGTGCTGCCAGAACTGGTGGTTCCCACTCCATTCGCTTATTTTAATCACAATGGAAAAATCTTTGGCATGATAGATCATTTATTATAGCCTATATATATATTATACAAAGGGAAGATCGGGCTGGTTTATATTGAACTGTCCAGAGTTTTTAACTGTGATTGAGCTGGAAAAACAGCCAATCCAATCAAGCATCCTTGGAGGTCAGGCCTAAAATAGGAACAACACATTGACTGCCGAACAGCTGGAATGATGCTCCTGTTTATGTGCTCTAATGCCTTCCCTCCATTAGTTTCTGTGCTTTGGAGAAGCCATCTGTTGCACTTTAGGACAAGACCTTAGAGACACTTATAAGTCTACATTTAAAAATGACCTCTTTATAGATGATCAGTAAAGTGCATTACAAGTTTTTTGTACTAATGTTCCCAACAAATGATTAACATTCTATCCTATTTTGTTTGATCTGAATAGTATCATTATGGCTTTCCTATTTGGTAAATCATTTTTAAATTCTGTTCACACTTTGGGAACTAAAGACTGAATGTCACTGAATGACAGACAGCACGCATATACTTTTATGACTGCCCGTAAAAAATACAATGTTTAATTGTTCATACACCTAAAAATAATGTTTGTTTTAAACCATGCTTTGGGGGAGATCCCTTACCTTGGCTTGGATTGTGTGGATCGACAGGACGGTCCATACATGAGGTCTGAACACAACCTCCCAGAAGTTCTATGATCTCTCAAATTCACTAATGACCATAAATGAACCCAACAGTTTATAGGTGTAAACCGGCCTTTAATCCCAATGCCTCACATGTTGAGGTGTGGCCATAAAGAGGCCTTTAGCGTCACTGCACGCGCGCAGGAGGGCGCCTGTGGCTTCACACGGACGCGCTCCGTAATCCTGTTGACAGTGAAAGGCCATTCGATTCAGTTCTTTCAATGCAGAAACGCATGTACTGGATTTACGAAAAGACATTGTTGCTTTAAATGTAAAACGGAAAAAGTGTATTAAAACAAAGCAGGGAACAACACTTTCGCTATTTTCTGTTCGTGTGTTTCTTTAGGGCTATAAACCTGCAGAGGGTCATAATATGTTCATTATGCTTAATATGTTCATTTTTTCGAGAGTTATGAAGTTGGCAGATTAAAACTTTTTTATATTTTTATAATTTTTTTATATATTTTTTTTTATTTTTTTTTTATTACTAGTACCAGAGCTGTCTTCAACAGACTCCTACAGAATTATATAATTTACATTAGAAAGTTTTAAAAAGTTTGTTAATTAATTTATTTGTACTTATTTTTGTGCTTTTTTAATTTCTATGTAATAAGATGAATTAATAAGATACACATTAAGGCACATAAATAAAGAAACAAATAAATAATAAACAAACAAACAAACAAATAAATGTTATTTTATTCATTTGTTTGATTTAGTGTTTTAAATCAAATCAAATTAAATAAAATTTCCAAAACCGCGATTGTACCAAAATTCACACGCACACACACACACACACACACACAAAAAAAACAACCTTCAAAAAAATTTTTTGGGGGGATTGAAAGCTCCCAAGCTACCTGATTCAAATTTACAGCGCATGTATTGAGTAAACACGTCATCTTCGTTAACGGAGTATCAAAATCTTTAAAGTTGTGAGCTCTGAAAACGTTTGTTTTAAAACATTGTATAGGTGTAGTTATATTAGATGCATAATTGATGCAGTGTAATGACACATCGCACGTTGACAGTTCTTTAATATGATTTAATGATATTGACAGAGGGTATTAACTGAAAGTGCCTTTATTACAAAGGTTTGATTTTGTATTTCAATAAAGTTAAAAATCAGTGAGAATGAAGAAAGTGTATCCATACAAAACAAGTCATTTTAGCCATGTTATTGCTTTTTAAGTGAGGAAATTCAGAAAATCAACAATTCCCCTTGCCATAACAAACATGTTAAACAAAAGTTCCTGTTGCAGGGTTTGCCTTTTTACGTGCTAGCAATTTCATAAAGTGACAGTTTGAATGAGCCGTAAAATGTCAACGCGGTACAGATCGGCCAATTTCCATAGACAAGTAATATAGTGATAGAAATCAAAAATAAAATAACTTATATAGTATACCTGAACTATGCCGATAAGACAAGAATTCAATAACACAAATAAAAAACGTGTTCTTATTATTTATGGACTTGCTTTAATAATTTATTCCATCTTTGGAAGCATGAGGTTAATTTGCAAAGCCAGTGGATTTCACTGATAAACTCAACAAGCGTTTTAATATAGTGAAAGCAAACCCGCCCTTCTGCGTGCGTGAAGTTACGCTAAAGGCGCCTCCAGTGCTGCAGTATGTGATGCCTTGGGAGTGAGAACGGGCTTACTTAATAGTGTAGGTATGAGACTGTGCGTTAAAGTCTGCGCCTCATAAAAGTGTCACCAAGTTGCTCAGGTCAGAATTTTTTCCACTAGGCTATATGGTGTGCTGTGTGGTATGTGCAGAACCAGTGTTAAATTGAGTTTCATTGATTAAAAAGGTCTTATCATCATCATCATTTAATATGCTTCTTAATAAATAGCATTTCTATTAAGAAGAGTGAAGCCTAGCTGCGAATCATGTGCACGGCATGAGACCGTAATAGCTGCAGCATCCTTTTTTTTCCTAATACGCGTGCCATACGTTTGACATTATCACTTGTAATTTATTTTTGAACCCAGTAACTAAAAAGAGTGTTGTCAACGACAGTCCAACGAAAACAAAAAGGGAACGCATGGCCGGATGAATGTGGAGCAGCGCTTTGGCCGAGTTGGGTTTCAGTCTAATTGGGATCATACGCCGCATGTGCAGTTTTGGCACATTCGTTATATTAATCAGAGCTCCTTTAATCGTGTCCAGTTGCCTCCAGTGTGTGTGTGGCTGGACGGACGCTACGACTGAGGCCTCCCGAAAGTCGAGCTCAATTTAACGACCGCCCTTCTTGGTTCCCGCAAACACAGAACATAAATGAGAAATGGTAAAGAATTCATTCAACTCGTTAAAGAAAAGGGTGGATTTTTCGCACTACATAATACGTGTAAAAGCCAACTTTTTTTTTATCTTTAGGAGTTGGACTAATGTAATATAACAACGATTGCGTAACCCCAACTCTCTCACATCGCTCACACACCTCTTTTAAATTTTACCCACTGTGTAGAAAACAAAATTGATAGAAAATAGCAAAACATCCAACTTATTCGTCTTGTGCCATTATAAGGTAACAACTTAATGTGGCGTGAAAAGGGCGACCTAGAAACACCTCATTTGTCCCAGATTTTATTGATCTCCTCTGTCCATTAAGCAAGAGGGAAAAAAGTGTGTGTGTGTGTGTGTTTGAGGGTCCCCTAAGTGTTTTAGAACGTTTAGAACTATAAAACGTTTGCTTGGTTTGGGGGATGCATGCTGGTTGCCAACATAATATCACCTTTGTGAATTGTATCAGTCATCAATTCGTATTAAAAACTAACGAGGCTATGATATTATTTCCTCAGGGTCGCAGGCTTCGTCAGTAGCTTATGATTGCAACATAAAATCTGTCATGGCCTTCGCCTTCCGCAGGGAAGTATAGCTGCACCTGTCTTTAATCTGCATAATGATCATGTTCACGGCTGAGCACTGACTGATGGTTCAGGCGTTTCACTGAGACATAGGAAGGTATAGTGAAGAGAGCAGATGTTCATGCTAGCCCCCTTCTCCACCCCCCACACACCTTCAACCCTCCCGTGACTGCTGCAAAAGACCACCAAGGAAAACTGCACTGCCAGTGTATGCATGTGTCAACTTTACTGCACAATGCTAAAATAGTTAACGCCGTCTATAAAACTTTACATGCACAGCACAAAATAGAATTGCATTATTATTATTTTTTTTTTTTTTACAGCTATGACTCATATCTACAGTTTATACTTAATGGAACCTCGAACATTGTTTTCTCGTCTCCGGGCTTATTTGCGCGTTTGCGTGAAATCGTTCTATTTGTCTACTATTTCATCCCTCATTCAGTAGATAAGGCAACGTGTCCGTTGATTTTTTCCAAGCTCTTTACTGAAATAGTTGAGAGAAGAAATCTCACCACCTGTGCTGTAAACCCATCTCTTTTGTACATGAGGGATCTGCGTTATTGACGCTGGAAAAACTACAAAAATGTAATGTGCCATTAGCAGAGGAGCGCTAATAGGGAGGGATGAAAAAAGCAAATGAACTGGTGGTATTCCGGAGATCTCATACCGCGGTTATTGTGCACTCAGGGTATTAAGTGTCTTCAAGAACAAACACTTTAGCTGAAAGGACCACGGCATGCCCTATAAACTCTTAAAGCTCCCCGTCTGCTATTTAACGTAGCTATCAGCAAGAGCTCACTGCTGTGGACTGGGAGCTTTCATAGCCACTCAAATTAAAGATAACAACATCCATGAATGAACACTGCGCACAATCTGTTCACTGTAAATTAGTGATTGCATATCTGCGCGGATACTTGAGTGAATCATAACTGTGTAACCATGACTTCTCATAAGGACATCTAACAGGCACGAAAGAGTTTTATTTATGGACCAATATATGTAAGTCTTATGTGAGTCGTAAGTATGTATTTATGTATGCTTGTACGTACGTATGTATGTATGTATGTATGTATGTATGTATGTATGTATGTATGTATGTATGTATGTATGTATGTACTGTATGCATGTATGTATGTAGGTCTACGCTTACAAAATAAACATATACTAAACAATAACCTCAAGGACACACACAATAAAGTAATTTTAGGTACAAAAACGGACATTTAATATTTAGAATAATCATTTAACTGTAGTGCCTAACCGTTTTACGTAAAACATATAAATAAATAAGGTACAACTTATTAAAGTTTTCCTGGCTATTATTATTAGTATTTATTTGTTTATTTGTTTTTCAATAAACGATTCATGTTTATTGCTCCTCTTTACGTTTTTTTGCAGGGCATTAAGAACTGCGCTTTATACACACACGTAGGAAGTAATTATGGACTATTAAGGGTTGCTTCACTGGCCAGGTGGAAGAACCAAATAGAATATATGCAACTAACACAGCTCTACATCACAGCATAGCCAAATATAAATACTGCCACAATTATTCGTCAGATAAGCAGACTATATTTTACTTATTATTGTGCATAATTAAGTATTAGCTTAACATATGTTTTTTTTACTTTGTGTATTTTCAGAAATATGACAAAGTCACTGCCAAGTTCACAGTGTTGGTATTTTTGCACACATAGGGTATTTACAAATTCAGTTGATTCACTTCAAATTACATTGTCGATAGCAATAGACTTAAATATATATATATATATATAGTTTAAACAGTATCCTTTATTTCTGCCAGATAGCAACGATCCACAATTCACAACTATTGTTTTTGCAGGACAGAATACATTCATTGCTTATTAAAGAGAATATTTTTTCAATAAATTGCATTTTTATGTCTGAATGGGAAGATAGCTCTCAAACGACGGATATTTCACTCACTAAGAGTCAGTGTCAGTGAAATTAACTAATGCAAGCTCTTGATCAAAAGCACTTTGAAGTTCAGTACAAAAATGTTCTAAAGACGCCGCGTCTCACACTAAGCAGATGCATTCGGTTGATTTTTGTTTCAAATCGCCACTATAACAATTATAGTTATAATAGCATTAAATATTTTTTCCTATCATTTGTTGTGAAATATATGTATTGCTGTGAATTATATA
>JAOVVA010000001.1:21800986-21812042 GCA_028565275.1 Leiocassis micropogon
CTTTTAATTTCTTAAACAACCATATTGGAAGACGCATCCTGTTTTGCTGAAATTTACTGGAATTGGGTTAAGAACTTTCAATGCTTTGTTAAAACTTGGATGGATAGTGCTGCACTGTAAAACGTCATGGAAGAATTGTGGTCTGAAAAAAAAAATTATGTAAAAATTTAAGTAGAAATCACAGATTTGTTTAATAGTGAAAGTCCCATAAGAAACCATTTGATAGTTAAGCTAATCTTTGAAAAAATAACACATTTTTTAGGGAGCATAAAGATTGGACCACAAAAAATTGAAAAAGGTCAGATTTTCTGATTAATCCGGGTTTATACCAGATTGATGGTCAGGGTAACAACGGATGTGTACTGCCATATTAGAGATGGGGCAAAAATCTATTCAGTTTGTGAATTATTTTTGAGATACTAGTTTTAGTCTTTTTCACTTTCTGCAGAGTAAAGCTCAAGGTTTTAGAGGGCTTCTACTATAGGTCATTGAGTGAGGGTTGACTTACAATATTTAGCTGCTGCATTTGCGGATACCTCTTCATATTAAATTTATTCAAGCTGTGAATAAGGTTTGTTGAGTTAAAGCTTTTGGCAGACCCACGTCCCCCCACATGGTTTGTAATCACAGTTTTTATGTCTCCACCAACCTTTCACAATGCTGTTGTGTAACTTCATTCCACTCCGGGCACAAAAATTCAGACATCTCAACATTGTTTGTTGGTTTCTGACCATCTATCATCATCTTGATCTCATTCCAGACGTTTTCAGTGGGGTTCAGATCTGGAGATTGGGCCTGGCCCAGATCTAGTGGTCCTCCATCCACGCCCTGGTTGGGGGACATATTCAGAGTATAAGGAAGAAAGGAAAGTTCTTCTAAGATAACCTGGTTCATGGCTTGATTGAAGCAGATATTTGTTTTCACCTTGTCAGTCTGTAGCTTTGTTGTCCCCATTGTCTGCTGCTTGACCTTATTCTTGTTTATTGCCGTCTTTGAAATTTTAAGGGTGGAAGCAACCTGACGCTCCCTCTATAACTATGTTATAGTAAATCCAGGATTGAGCCCTTCTTTTGCTCACTCAAAACTTTTCTTTTCAACTCTTTTGGCATAATCAGTGGTCATTTTCAGAATTCAATTACATTTGATGAACTACTAGCATAGTTTTTTTGCCATCAAGCTTGTCACAAAAGTGAGTGATGATCACCGCAGCTTTTTATTTAAGTGATCTGTTGTTTAATTATTAGATTATATAATAGTATTAGTTAAATGAAATGAATGCTGCAAAATTTATCAGATAAAAAAAAATCCCAATATGGTACTTTGCAATTATTTAATTGCAGAAGGCTACAGTTTATTTTGAGATTGTCAATAATGATTTTTTAAGGGTTTTTTTTATGAGTTAATAAATAAATATTGGAAGCTTCCAATTAATTAAATCATTTGTCCATTGATTTGGTGGTAGCCCACATAAATATGTTTGAATACAAAATGGTACATTTAATAGTTAAATATTGCATTTGAAATCAAAATTGCAATATGTGAAGGAAAAAAAAATCAAGATTAAAAAATAAGCGTAAGCCCTAATTGAAATGCTATTATATATAATTATATATGTTATGTTGATAGTTGCAGCCCACACTGTAAAAAATATTTTCTGGGACATTTTATAGAAATGTGATGCTTTTTGTCTTACTGTGCAATGTAGGAGAGTTGCACTGTCGTGTGTCTATTGGTTTATAAGAGATTCATTATGGCAAAACGCAAAGGTGGCTTGAATGAACTGCGAATCAGGAAAGGGTTAAACATGGTTGATGCACACTGTTGCTGAAGACTGTCCTGCCGGTGTTTATTTAACAGGCGCTTTGAAAAATCACTTCAAAGTTCAGATAAAAGTGAGCACCGCTCTTTGGTTTCGTGCAGCGTTTTCGTGTGGAAGCACAAGCAGGGCTTAAACTCACCACTGACCTATAAAATCCGATTCATGTGTAGCTGTTCCCGAGTTGATATTGATATTATGTTATCACTTGTATGTAAATGTAGATGTTTTTTTTTTTAAATAGAAGAGTAGCAGTTATCGTAGCAATAAAAGGGGTGCAGGTGGTTACATTTGTAACTGGATATTCAAAAAGCTCATATGAGTCTTATTGTTAGGTCTCTACAATGTTTTGGCCATAAAGTGCATGTGAAGACTCTGGACCAACTACCCCCATATGTAGGCTTGTTAAACATCCTCTTCCAATTTAGTTCCCCTTTGGTGTTATAACCTTCATTCTCCTGGAAAGGCTTTCCACTAGATTTTATTGTGTGACTGTGGGGATTTGTGTCCCTTCAGCCACAAGAGTATTAGTGAGATCAGGCATTGATGTTGGATGAGAACAACAAATAGACCAACTACAATATCAGTAGAATTTTGCACTGCAGCAAAGTAGGGCAGGGTTTATAATATCAGGTGTAATTTTCCCTCATATTATTAAAATGTTATTTTTATATTTTTTCAGTTTGATTAATGTGTTTCATGACTTGTCTCTCGTTAACTTATTAATATGGGGATATTTTAAAAGGTAGATTGTGCCTTAAATGATAAAATCAAAATTCTCTAGTCCTAACAAGCACACACACAATCTGTGTCTCTCACACACTTATAGATAGCTAGAGCTATCAAAAAGCTATAGTGTAAAAATTTACATTATGGTTTGACATATATATTTCAAATTATTAGTTTATTGCTTAATAATAATGTATGTTAGGGCAGACGGTTAGTGCAAATATTAAAATACTTGCTTGGTGAAAGTACATTTTTAAGATTTTAACAAAATTTTTGTTATAATTTTTTAGTTAAAATAGATTCAGGGGTAAAAGCAAACGTTACACAACAACAAATTTTGTCAAGGGCAAAGCAAAAGAGGTCAAGAAACAGGGAGACCACATCTTAATAGCACAATCCATAATCAGAAACTTAGGAAACATGGAACAGTTCAAACTAGAAAAGAAAATTGAGAAAAGAAAAGGAGGCTCGCTGAAGCACATTGACACAAAACAAACCAAAGACACTCAGAACCAAGAGGCTATAAATAGACAAAGTAATTAGGGTCATTACAAAGTAATTAGACAGAGGTCACAATAATAGCACCATGGTCTGAAGGGGTTTGTGACACATTGGTTTTTCCCTGGTATATATCTTTAGACATACTCCTTTATTAATTTAGCTAAGTTAAATCATTTTGATTTTAATAACTTCACACATTGTGCCAAACAAACAAAACAGATTTTACTTTGTCTGTGTATTATCTTTATTTTTCACAGTTTTAAAATTGTGATATTCTGTTTCAGAGCTCTTCTTGATGAATTGTGCCTATATGCACTAAATAAGGTAGAATGTTTCATTTGGAACATCTGAAGTGTGCTAAGGTGATATTTAAGTCACATTGCTTTTTTAGAAGCCAAAGAAGTATACATTACAATGGAAATGAGGCTTGAATTGCTTCCCTGTTTCCTCTGCTCACTTTACAGCATGAATTAAACACGGCATATCACATGAATGTCCTAATATTTCTTGAACCTAAAATAGATCGAACCCTAGGAGGCTGCTCAACGTTACTGATTTATGTTACCTAAAGAAAGAGTAGCTCACATTGCTTTATTTCTTACATAGTTAAATTTAGTAAAATCTAAATCTAAGTTTTAGGCAGGCCATTTGCAGACACATTGGGATTTAAAAAATTAATAAATTGAAATACTTGTTCAAACAAGTTATCTAAGCTCAAAGCAAGTCGGAAACTAAGAAACATTCATTCAATGTGCTGATCTTCAAGTTCAAATATTCAGATACAAAAATGCTGTCATTCATATTATTATACAGTATGTGTGATTTTAAATTAAAAGTGCACAGTACAATGGTGTCCAAAAATATTGAGACAAAAGTGAAGTTTAATGTTTGAGATGACAATTCTCCATTTTTTAAAATAATGATAAACAAGATATTAAGAATACTTTATTGTTTTATACAATGAAATTGCTCTACAACAATCAACATTAGTTTGAAGTCCTTTATTCAAAACCTGCTGGATCCGCTGGGCATAGAGTCAAATGACTCCGGATCACTTGCTCAATCAATGCCTGCTTGTACGAAATTTGCCTTAATTCACTTGAGAATTCGCTCTTTTTAGCCATTTTTGAGCAGATGTAGAAACCACTGTAAAATTTTCAAAGTAAAAACCCTTGCACGTTTTTTTTCATCCATTATTCTAATTCTAATGATTCTTCATGATTCTAGTTAACACAACTCCTCGGCCAGGTGGGCGCAAACTAATTAGTGACATCACCTTTTTTGTGCACAGGGAGAACTGTAATACATGGCGTACAGTATGTTGTCTTAATAGTTTTGTCCACCAGTGTAATTTAAGTAAGTGTCCTGGTGTTTCTGCCTATGTGTGTATATCACAGCCATGCTGATATTCAACACAACAGCACAACCTCAAATGTGAGCTCTTATATAACAATTCAAAAAATGTATTTATTACTATCAAAAGATTGTGATTTGTTCGTGTATTTAACCAGTTTATTTTGCTCCACTGACACATATCCGTCCACAACTGGTGGAACTAACTAACTACAATTGCTGAAGCTGGTGTTATTAGTTAGCAACCAACAGTTAGTGGAATGTGGAACAGGGGTGAAAAGTATTAAATTCCATCTGGTACTATGTAGCCATATATAATGAGAATAAACCATGAAGGTAGTGGTCAGTGCTGTAAATCTCGTAAGTTTCTCTTTTTATTTTCACTTATTCTACTCAGCTAATTTATAATGTCAGCTAATTTCTGTGCGTCCACGGTCAAATCCCACATAGTGTAAAAATTGAAAGCTAGTGTGCTATGTAGAGTGTACAATCCCTTGTTGCGCACATCAAATAGTGCCCTTGATCAGAGGTTAGAGAGGGATTTGGGATTCAGCCTTGTGTTAGAAGCTAGTTAGCATTGTAGCTCGTGTTAGTCATAAACAAAACAACGCGGATGGTTCAGAGGTGATTCGGAACGACTTAGATGCAGTTACTAAGAAGACAAAGTGTTTTATTTAAGATGACGTAACATTGTCAGATGTTTTCTTGATAAATTGTGACTGGTTGTGAAAGTGGGTTTTGGCAGGCTGTCTCCTCTGTATTGCTATACCATGCTGGTGACAGACAGTTAGTGTAAGTAACAACTGTCAGAACACCTGTGATGTGGAGTGATATATACAGTTAAACTGTTATGCAATCAGATTATTCGGTCAGAACTAACTGTTGTACAATTATATATGTTTTACCGTCAAAGACAGGTTGCTATTGACACCTTATATCCTACCATCGGAGAGGAAGTGGTCAAAACTGGTTAAATGTTTTGAGTCTGACCTTCCCCTTAATGCACAGAGCTTTTAAAATTCCACATGTGTGAAAGGTACACAAAAGACTATGTGAGGAATTCAGAATGTACAGTCAAATTTGTCAAATTTTACCCATAGCCTTTGTTTTTTTTCTTGCCATTTTTATGTTTGGCATCTTTATTATCTAGACCTCAATTTTTGTAAACCTGCATTAACTGTTATTAAAAGCACATTATGACTGTTGTTATGATTTGTGAACAGCAGTACATAACTAACTTCCAATTGAAAAACATGCATATTTATTGAGCTGGTTGATGGACTAAGACACTTTGAAGGAGCTACTCATATTCAGAGCCTTGCCTTTTGGTGTGCTTAACAAGGTATAATTTCAGACTTATTTCTCATAATGCACAGTGTAAAAAGAATCTCTTCCCAATCATAAGGAGAGGAGTGGCTTACGGCTCCATGGGTCCATTGGACCCAGCATGTGAGATACAGCAGCCTGCTTAACACCCAGCATTATCCCCAGAGGTTGCATTGACTGAGGCAACTGTGTGATTATATGCTCTCTACCTTGTTTGCTCTATTTGCCGTCATAGGTTTTGTTCTCAGCCTTTTGATGCTACATTTGCCTCCCTCCACCTTCTTACAGGCTCTGCCATGGCAGCAGGTGTCACTCTGCTGAGTGACGTGCCCTACTCCAACTGCAGCAGCACTGCAGGGAACAGTGCAGAGCACATCGCTGACATGGAGCCAGGTAGGCCGCCTCACATACACACCACACACACACACCACACACAGACACACATTGAAATTGAAAATTTAATGTTTGTTATAACACTTACAGATGTTAAGCTTTAAAATAAATATAATTTTGTTTGTTTGAAACATGGTGCCACATTATATATCTGTAATTGTTTTATAATAATTGTTGTATAATTTCTCCCTTATGATGATCTAAAGATATTAAAGTGCTGCAATACAGCTTTGTCATTTAATCTACTCTGTTATAGCAACAGAAGCAGCTATTGTGCAAATGAAATGACTGAGATTATATGGATTGCTGCGGTTTTGTTTTACCAAGAGTGAAATTCTAGCAACCACTATTGCGTGTCTGGCTCCAGAGGACACAAATTTCAAAGCATTGTTTCTACCATTGCTATTGAAGATGATTTCACTGTTATGCAATCAGTTAAAGAGGGGAAGAAAGGGAAAGATTTTAATGCATAAAATGTAATTATTGAGAAAAACCAAACTCAGTGATCTGTTCCTGTTCAGAGGTTTGCACATCGACTGTTGTTTCTCTGTATTGTAAGATAGCCAACCTGAAAATTCATTGCTAGGGGATTTGGGATAAAGAATCACGTTTGAGTGTTTTAGTGTACTTTCTGCACATCAGTTATAAAAAGTTGTGTTTAATGTACAATATGTTGTGACAAGAAAATAAGCCTAAAGTTTAAGCTTTCATTATCTTAAGTTGATTGCTGGATGAGGTGGGCCAATGATTCTTTCAAGAAGCTTTTCACTTTTTGTTAAAAACAGTTGCTTTTATAGTTCAAATGGAATCCATTAGCAGCAGAGTAATTGTAGACTCATTTCTGTGATCAATGCATCTCCGCATAATGCAGCCCTTGCGGAAAATGAGTCATCTATCTTTCCAGAACATCAAGCAATCTGCTGTCTACCTGAGATATACTCACAGTGAAACCTCTGCTTCGTCTCCTACTGACTTGGACATTGGTCACCATGGACACCACATCAAGTGCAATCATGGCAGTTTCATTGCTTCTTTTGTACTATCTTCATGTTCCTGATAGCCCTGCGTTACTTTTTGACAAGGTTTGGGGCAGCAGTCAGCATAGTCGAGGAGCAGGCAGCATCGAATGCAGTTCTCTTTTTCCAAAGTTTGCCTCTTTCTAACTAAATTCGAGGAACCTCTAGAAGTCGTTTTTATTCTAGGATTGGTTGAGTTTCCTGTCATCCGCAGGAAATGAGGCATTTGCATCTCTTCTGTGGTTTGAGTGTTCACTATCATTAGTCTGTGCTAATGGGCTGAAACTAACAACATACAGACTTTGATCTTTTGATCTTTTCATGCAGTATTTAAAGGTTTTAACATTGCTGGTTCATTGGCATGTAGATGACTGTACACATAGAATATGCTATTATTGTTAAAAAGACTCTGGTTTTTAGATTTCAGACCAAGTGTCAGAGTTCCCACAGCAAAATACACTAAGGTGGGCGAGACCTTGAGGCACGTAATCCCAGGCCACATGCAGTGCTCCATGGCATGTGGAGGACGAGCTTGCAAGTATGAAAACCCATCTCGCTGGAGTGATAAAGAACAGGCCATCAAGGGACTTTACTCCTCTTGGTAAGCCATTTCTCATCTGCTTTGGACAGTAAAGCAAACATTATTAGATATCGTGAATGAATGGTGCAGGGCTGAAGTAGCTAATAGATTAGCGCAGATGATTAGACATTCTGATTGGAGATGCCTGATAAGAATCTGCTCACAAGATGGTAAAAACATTCTGTAACACTTTGAAATAAATATATTTTATGATTCTGTTTACATCAGGATTACAGACAACTTATTAGCTATGGCAAGGCCTTCTACTGAGAATATTGAAAAATACAACATCATCAACCAGTTCTTGGGGTAAGTTATGTTCTGCTTGCTAATGACAACACCGAGGAGACGTTGTGTTTACATTTGGCTCTTCCTAGATGCGGACTAAAGACCATAATTAACCTTCAGCGCCCAGGAGAACATGCCAGCTGTGGCTATCCCCTGGAGCCCGAGAGTGGATTCACCTACCGCCCAGAGGTCTTCATGGAAGCAGGAAGTAAGTCACACACGCAACTTAATCAGGCTAATAGATTCAGGCTTCTTTTTCTTTGTGGACTTTGTCTGATTAGAGACCTAATTGTTTCTGCTTATTATGTTAGTGGTTCAGGTTATCCAAGGAGCTAGCTGCTGGAAGGAATCAATTTCAAATGTATTCTGTAATAACATGAGTGCAATAATTTGTGATTTCTTGTTTGTTATGAACGAAAAGAGAGAGAGAGAGAGAGAGAGAGAGAGTAGAGGATTGGCAACTCTTAACAAGCTCTCCTGAGATAGATGAACTGCTTAAAGCCAGCAACTTCTAGGAACATGCATTAGGGGAAAAAGGTTTCACAGGCTTCAGCATGTCATTACATGCTCATACTTAGACTTTGCAAATGGGATTTCTTCTGATACATTTAAGAAAAACACTTTGGTTTGGTTGTTTACATGATACGGGCAACGCGTTTATTTGATATGTTAGTATCACGATTCATGCATTTACCATGCAATTGTATTTTAGTCAGGAACGAAAGAGTTATGTTTGACTGTTAGCATGTTCGGTTTTGACATGATTCTACCTTTTAGTCTATTTCTACAACTTTGGGTGGAAAGACTACGGGGTAGCCTCCCTTACAACAATCCTAGACATGGTGAAGGTCATGTCTTTTGCCGTGCAGGAGGGGAAGATGGCTATTCACTGTCATGCTGGGCTTGGAAGAACAGGTTAGCATTCATCTGTACTTGCATGCATGCAGTAGTAGCATGCATTTATTATATCATTTTATTCAACAGAAAACATCGAAATGTAGAACCCTGCTGGTACGTGCATATTTTTTTTTGTAACAGTAGATCCATTTTATGTGTTAATGGAGTAAAAATCTCAACATTTGCAGGGTTCTTTGGTTATTTAGTTTTTTTAAACACAAAAAAATATTTGGAAAAATATACTAATATAAATAGTTAAAACTTTATATAACTGCATCAAGCTGTAAAAGAACAATAATAATTAAATGAAATAAACTTTAGCATTTAAATTTATGGGAATACTAGATGTGCCTGCAGCTTTGTTCACGTGGAATTTAATTACACACTCATAAACATGTTTTTAAAAATGTACAGTGGCATCTGTTGAATTTTGGAATGAAATAAATTTTTTTACGTGAAGTTTGCGGAATGAAGTTGTGAGATTACGCTTATTCAGTAGATTTCAACTGTACACTCATTAGCGGGTATAAAAAAATGTACAGCGCCATCTATTGAATTTTGAGATGAACTAATGATTTTTTTCAAGGACGATTTTTAAAATGTTTTTAATTATCATATCTTTTAAGTCTATATGTTAAGTCAAGCTCTGCAAAAATTCGGTCAATAGATTTTCTGTGATGCGTGCACAAACAAACAGACAGACAAAAATTCCACAAACCATCTTGATTACTCATCTTACGTCCCCCCAAATTATTTTTTCACAAATATCTTTAATGTACAGACACACCATCTTTACAGTTTTATTATATGTATAGATTAATAAGGCTATAAATTTATTTTGTCACCTGCAGTGAATACTAGCAGTACTACCATGCGTCAGTTGCATAACCATACAAAATCACTTTAAATTACTTTTACAAGGAGGCAAAGAATTTTACAAGTAGGAATTTTGAAAATCTATGTGTTGTGTGTTGAGTTATGTTTTATTGCAAAAGGTTTTAAACCAAAAGCATTACACTCATGCCCATGATCTAACCATGCAATTCTCTATTTTTTGCCAATTATGCATACTCTCTTGATTAATCGTACATTTCAGAAGTCAGCCAAAAGCCACCCCCGCCAACACCTAGCACCACCGCGCCTAAACCTTACATTTATTATCACAAACTTAAGATTCACCCATAGAAATATAGTGACTCCTGCTGGCAGGCACGTGTACTTATAATTTGGCTAAGTATTGGCAAAATCGGTTTCATTTGAGCTGCTTGCTATCATTATTGCAACCCAACAATATTCAAGTATGAGCGTTGTATCAAAAAAATTTTTAACTGACATACTGTAAAGTAGGTTGTTCAAATTGAAAATGTGGGTACAGTAAATCTTTCTCTATCCAGAGGTTATAGTCAACATACTCTCCATCACAAGTGATGCATTTTCACCACCATTGAACTCTTGAATCCCTTTTGAAAAACCCTTTTTGTTGCAGTGCACTGCAAAATCTTTGACACCATTGACAAGAGCAATTTGCATAGATGGATGAAGAAGTTTTAAAAGGGGAAAACAGTATTGACGACAAACCACACAACGGGAGACCATCAGCTGGGAATTTTCAAAGACGATTTGTGATTTGGGTTTAACAGTGCATCGCTTGTGATGGCGACTATGTTAAGTGGTACCTTTATTTATAGAGCAGAGCTTCTCAGTGTTTGGACTTCCAGTTCCGGACTGGATGGCAAGATAATCCAGCACTTCGTATTAGGAATGCAATAATACAATGTAAATAAAATAAATGTTTCCTAATTTGAAAAGAAAATGTTTTACACTTATCAATAAATTGTTAATTTTGTAGACTATGGTCTATTTGGGGCAGTGGTAGCTCAGAGGGATAAGGGACTGAGTAACTGAGTGGAAGGTCGTCGGGTCGAGCCCCAGCTCCAACAGGTTGCCACAGTTGGGCCCTTGAGCAAGGCCCTTGACCCTGTCTGCTCCAGCGGCGCTGTATCATGGCTGACCCTGCACCCCGACCCCAGTTATGCTGGGACATGTGAAGAAAGAATTTCATTGTGCAGTAATGTATTTGTGGCGGCACGGTGGTGTAGTGGTTAGCACTGTCGCCTTGCACCTCCAGGGTCCGGGTTTGATTCCCGGCCAGGCTCG
>JAOVVA010000001.1:21827392-21844884 GCA_028565275.1 Leiocassis micropogon
CATTTTGTGTGACAAACATGCAAAAGAATAAGAAATCAGGAAGGGGGCAAATAGTTTTTCACACCACTGTATGTCCTCATTTATTCCTACTGAAAAACAGTCAGTTGGTTAGTTTCTCTGTGTGGACAAGTGTTGATTAGAATTACTTGCAATTTATAGCTCATATGCAGCAAGATCCATCATAAAATTATGAGGGAAACCCCAAATAAGTTGTTTTGTCATTTGACAGTTATTGTGTCATTTGTTTCATATCATGTCATATAAAAATATTAAATTCCCATGTGAGTCAAACAATAAACACAATAAAAATAAACAATAAATTTAATTACAAATGAATAGATTACAAATACATTTCAATAAAAAAATATCTTGTCGAACAAGACAGTGGCATTGTTTTTTTCTGGTTTTATATTTTTATGGGTAAACAGTCAACATTGGTAATTTCTTTCTAAAAGAAATATAGAAATATATAGAAAAACAAGAATAATGTGGAACATTATGTAAACATTAATTTAAAAAAATGAATAGATTAAAAAAAAAAAACATTCAACTCATTCAAATCTTATTCAACTATGGGAGACCTGTTTTCCTGATATCTAATGTGAAGCACTCGTGTCCCTGATGCCCTCTAGCAGCTGACTGTGGTATGGGGATGGGAATCATGGCAAAAATAAAAATGGCCCTAAATTTTGCCCTTAAAAAGAAAAGAAATGTTTACATAGTTCTCAAAGGTCCTTTGTGTGTCTGTTAATGCTTCAGGGGAAGTACTTATTAGATAATGATTTCTGGGATATCTCCTTTCAGAGTCTACATACTGTAAATGAGCTTTGAGCTTTGTAAATGAGATTTGACATCTTTGCCACTCCCCACTAACCTACCCTTCTTGTTTTAGGTATTGTTTTGGGTTATATTATACACTGAACACAAAAATGCCTACTGTCAGAAATGAACAGTAATTAAGAACCAAATGGAAATTACCAACCAAAAGTCTCGCATTGTGAAAGATATAATCAACCAAAAAATTTTAGTACATGCATGCACAATATCTGTCATCCTTTTGTCGCTGTGCCTGAAAAATGTTCTAACTTTGTTGAGTAGCACCTTTGTATACAGGAATGTAATAATAATAATATTATTATTATTATTATTAATAATAATAATAATAATAATAATAATAATAATAATATGTTAGTAAAATGTTAATGGATTGTTAAAAAAAAAAGTTTTGCCCACATTTGCATTACTTTCGGGGATAGCCTGTCATTTTACAGGTTCATTTTATCGTCCTTTTTCCTTATAATACATGTTTTTTTAATATGAGTTATTTAGTGATAATTAAAAGAGCTTGGTTGATGATGTGGTTCATACATTTTTGGAGAGCCAAAACATCTCAGGCCATTTGTTTTAAAAAATCAAGTTGTACTTTTTGGAAATTTTATGCAGGTTGATGTGAACAGATTGATGACCTCTGTTCATTTCTGCTGCTGTGTTGATTGGATATTTTGTCATGACCTTGTCTTTTTTTTTTTTTTTTTTAAAGATTAAAAAAAAATAAATCTAAAAGAAGATCCTCACCATATTTTTAAAATGACTGAATAATCTAGATGACTCAGACTATTACTCAAAACAGACCTTTCACAAAGCTTTGTAAAATTCAGACACTTACATTAATCATCCATCCATCCATCCATCCATCTATCCATCCATTTAAGCCATCGTCATGAATGATGGGTGGCTGCAATGACTTATGACTTCCCACCAACAACCAATGCACATTTATGTTTCTGATTATCCCAACCTACCTGCAAGACCACACACACTAAACAGATATTTTGGAAAAGCCAGACAGGATAAAAGGATGTCTTTGAACTGTGAAGGAAGGCAGGACATCTGGATGAAACATGCTAATTCCACCCACACAAACTTGAATATTCAAACTTCTAAATCTGGAGGTGCAAGGTTATTAGTGTTATTACTTAGGTCTGAAAAATGCTATTTGGAACATGTTATACAGCTGGCATTATGTACACTATGTTGGTGTTGGACAACATGAGATCACAATATGTTCATTTTTGAGGACATGCACAAGTGATGTGGAAAATGAGCATAGCACCATGGTGGCCATCTTGCTTACGTGTAGTGAACTGCAATTATAAGGCAACCTTTATACAACCTTTAAAAGCCAACCTGAATCATGTTACGTACAAATTGCCCGATGGGCTCAACAAAAATAGTCTGTTTCATCTGATCCCTTGAATGGGTATAATCCAAACCTTAAATACAAGTAACTTGTCTGTGTTTTCTTGAGAAAGCAACCTTCTGGCTTTCTCTTTTAATTATATTTTTATAGTTAGTATTGCCGGAGTCCCTTTTTGCACTCTACACTAAATATGCATTCACCTTATACACATGACTGTGACTGTACCTAACTGTTATCTCTCTTGTCTTCTTTTTTCCCCTCTTCTCTCTCCCTGTTTCTCTCTGCTGAGCTACACATGGTGCTCTTGAGCTCCCAGTGATACTGACCACCATCTGGACCTGTCTCGTCTGCTTCGATGCAAGCAAATGGGCAAGGTTCCACTTTACCATAAAGGTGTTCTTAGACTCTGCTCATCTAAACAGATGTTCTCTGATGTCTTATTACTGCAGTCACTTAATAGTTCAGGACTGAAATTCCCACTAACAGTTTTTTTTACCTGAGTCTCCAATACTGAAAGTGGACTCCATATTAATTTAAACACATCTCCTGTTATATTGAAGTTCCAATATGGGTTCCCTGTTTATTCTAGTTTCTCTCAAGGTTTCTTACTCACTATTGCCATCTCAGGGAGTTTTTCATTGCCAAAGTCACCCTCAGCTTGCTCATCAGAGGCAATCTGATCATTTTGATTCATGCATATTTTCTCACACTTTTCTTACTCACTCACCCACATACTATGGGCAATTTGGGAATGCCAATTACCTTAATCTGCATGTCTTTGACTGTGAGAGGAAACCAGAGTACCCGGAGAACTCCCACCAAGCACAGGGAGAACATGCAAACTCCATGCACACAGACCCCGAGGTGGGACTCGAACCAGGACCCTGGAGGTGCTAACAACCAAGCCACTGTGCGGCCCACTTTTCATACTCACTTCCCTAATTTTCTTTTGATTCTATAATTGTAATTTTATATATATTTTCTTTTGATTCTATAATTGTTTTTTTTTTTTTTTGCTGTGCGACAATGACCATTGTCTGTTTTGCTCTAGACTTTATAAATAAATGAAACTGAACTGAATTAAAGTACCTCTATAAATAATGCTAAATTTGGGTTAACCATTCCTGAATAAAAATTTACAAATAAAAATCGTTATAAACCCTATGAATAAACAGAATATTACGGTACACGTTAAAATAATTATATATCCAAATATTTATATACTGTACAGTAGTTGGATTTTGTACATAAACCTTTCCAGACATAAAAATTATTTTGCAGTAAAATATATCCATTGTCTTTCAAGGCCCAGGTCTAGGGCTGCAGGATATTTGAGAAACTTGGATTTCCTCATAGTGTCTCAGAAATGCATATTAAAAAATTAATCACATTGTATCCGTACGCTCAGATATTCCTCATAAATAACTTTGTCTTGTGTTCATTCATTTTTAATGGAAAAAAGAATAGAATAGAGAGAGAGAGTTATCATATGTGCGATTTTTTACAGCACTATTATTTTTCGAATCTGTTGTTTCCAAAAAGACAAATATTTGAACAGAATGGAAACCATAATACACACACTCACACTTCCGGGTCACAGTTCCCGCGGTGGGCCAATCAGATCGCTTACTGTCGCTAGCCGATGCTATAGCAGACACTAGCCTGCTCCGCTGCTGAACGCGGCTGTGCTGGAGGTATGTTCGATAGGTTGGAAAGAAATTTTGACGCCGAAAAACAAAATGAGTAGTGCAGTGCGAATTTTAATAGACGTATACAAGGCTCTATCTGGCTAGTTATCGCGCTAAATTTATTTAGTGGTGCTCGCTAATGTGTGTGTGTCTGTCTATGTGAGTTTGTGGGATGCTGTTAGCTAGCACGGCTGGAATGCAGCAGTCTTGACTACACGATGTATCTCTGCTCCGAGTGCTGTTAATTCGGTTAGCTAAATGTAATGTTTTTTAAATTTATATTTAAATATTCCGGTTTTAAAACACAACTAATAGTTACAGCCTTGTTTAATTTCTGTAGCTGGCTAGCTCCACTGTATGTGTTTGGAAACCGCCATTTTTTTCTGAAGAGGCGAGGGAATTTTGAGTAACAGAGTTGGGAGAGTTTAGCCCGCCAGATTGGTCTCGTCTTTTTTTTTGTTTAAACCCACACGTTATTGCATTTTCCTTCTCTCGTTTGTACACAATGAGTGAAGTCGTAACTGAAAACAAAAAATGTTGCTAATGGTAACGCTAAACGGGTCCTTGTGTTGTAGTAGCAGCTTAAAAATCGTGGTTAATCGAATAGCGGTAATCGCTAAACTAACATTTTTGCTCTAGATTTGCTTTATTTTCTCATTTTACCATCCTGCCCTCATACCGCCTATTCGAATTAAGTTGGCCAGCGTCTAGGAAATACTTCCTACTGATTTTTTTTTTCTCTACCTGGAATTCATATTTAGTTAATTAGACCTAAATGTCAGTGTAATTTAAATAAAATGGTTCTTGCCAAGAAAGTTGGCATTTAAAAGGCACTCTAACCTGGAGAATGATTGATTAAAGTTGTCTTGGAAATTCTGTTTTCCAAGACACGTTGACTTTATGCCTTTCCACAATAAATTTTCACATCATGTTTTGTTTCCCATTTGTATGATGGTTAATGAGGCCTCATAGCAAGAAAGTTTTTGGTCAACACCAAGAACATTTCAACTTTCCGATGTTGAAAAATTCTGAATGTCTGGAAAGGAGAAGCAACCCCTTTTCTGGTCCAATTTAATCTTTTGAAATGCAAAAAATGTATTGCTCTGAATGATACAAGCTGTTTTAAATGCCTCAATTCAATCCAAATTAAATCAGATTTACGATTTAAGTTCTTTATTAAACGCATTTACTTTGGGCAGTGCAATGTGTGTAATGGGGAAAAGGAAATTGGTGACAAATCAGGACTGTTTTTGTTTTTTGTAGAGTCTTTTAACAATGTCTTTAAAAAAAACAAACAAAGGATCAGTTTTGTAAAGGGAGAAAAGGGCAGTGGACTAATCCTCTGATGCACTCAGACATTGGATGCATCAGCAGGTCTCTTTCTGGCAGTCTTTTTCAGAAAGGCTTTGGATCAGTGGCCTTTCGTTGACCTTTTAAAGATGAATACCCTGGAAGAACAGAGGAGATTCAGGAACAGCCAAATGTAGGACACATCTTACCTTGGCAACTGGGATTGCTCAGTGCCAAGTGATGTAATTTAATGGGGTACTTAAGCTATTGCCTTAGTAATTATGGAGATTTTAGAACAGAAAGGCATTGGAATTCATCCTTAATGTTTAATATGAAATGTATATATTTGTAGTCCAAGTCGCTGTCGAGTGTAACTGATTTTAGCATGTATTTATGAAGAAAAACTTTGTAAAAAATTAAGTTTTCTCCTTACTTTTAGGTTTCTTTATGTATTTCATATTTGTTTTCCAGTTAGTGCTAAAGCGTGATGCTTCTATCAGTCTGTGACTGCTTATTAACTCAAATATGAAAAAAAAAAAAATTGTATTCATATATAATGAGAACTACAAGATTTACCAGGGATTTATCATGTTGTATGAAAATGAGTGTAGCAGCAAGGAAAAGTCTGACTAATGGGAAGAAAGTGACCACTACCGTGAATATTTAATTTAAAACTGATGCGTTGGATAACACCTTTATAATGACAATGTGCTGCCTTTTACCTGGAGCAAGTCTGTAACCTTTGCCAACTTGATGATTTTGCTGCATCACTCGGGGTATTGGATTAGGTCATGCAAGCATTCTCCCATCCTTTGGATGAAACATTGCGACCTCTGTTTGCTTAGTTTTATCTTATAAGTTGGGTCAAGTTGTTTTCCCCACAGAGAAGACAAAGTTTTCCTGTCGTATAAGTAGTACATAAGAAGTACATGATTTATAGTGATATTTTTTTAAAACTTGCATCAACTTTTGCTTCTTCTCCAGGCACAATCTTTTGGATATACACCTATGGAAAAGACGGTCAGGTGAAGGATCCAGGATGACATCTCTCCAGCAGGAACAAAACTGAATCTGTTAAATGTAAACGGAAAATAGTGTTTGCACTGTGGGATGAGGTAGTAGGTTGTGTAGTTTTAGGGTCACACCCACACTGGGAGATAACTATACAGCCTACTGTCTTTCTCAGAGTGCCAAGGAAGCATCTGCATCATCTTGTGGCACATGTTGGGGATGTGGTAAATGAGGTTTAAGTCATTGAATTCGGGAACTTAAAAGTTTTTTCTTGTTGAATGGTTGGTATTCCTTTCACAGTGTGAGGTAGTAGATTGTATAGTTGTGGGATAGTTATTTTATCCTGTCTGGAAGATAACTATACAATCTATTGCCTTCCCTGAGAAGAGGATAGTCACGGTTCATTTATATCTTCAAATTATTATATAAGTCCACAACTGATTTTTTAAAAAAAATATTTTAAAGAATTGTTTCTGAATTAATAAATAAATGCCCTTAATAGAATCTAGTGGTCTGCTAACTGTTTTATTTACATTTTTTATTTTTGGTAAATCACAGTATAATTACAATTGTATACATAAATATAATTTTATCCTTATTGCTTGGTTAAAGTATTTCAAGAATTTTAAAAAAATCCATAATGTACCTTATATGGTGCAATTTTCCTGAAGATTTTAGTCTTCAGGAAAGATTTTAGGCCTATGCATTTCAAACTGTTTGTGCAGTGTTAGTTTTGTACGTTTCAGTAATCCACCAGTCTAGTTTTCATTCAGCTGTCGTCCGGAAGATGGCGCTCTTTAATAATCTATCATTAGCCAAGCGATGAGGCCAGTAGGTCATATGTAGAGCCTAAACCCTCTTAGGTTAAACGATGATATTTTACAATATCTGAACTCGCCGTTGTCTGGGTATTTAATTTAGCCTAATCTCTCCTTCTGTCTTGTCTGAAAGTGTTTTATTATAATATTAACAACGTTGTAAAATATCACCCTTATAAAAAGCCGCTTATGAGATCCACTTGCTTTCTGCTTGTCTGAATGAGACATAGCCTATTGGTTGTGTACTGTAGTTTGTAGTTGACACTATATAAAGAAAACACTGGAGTCACCACCGTTTTTTTTTTTGCTACAGATGTCAAGTCTTTTCATCCAGACTGAAGTTTAAAATGAAATTTTCAAGCGCATTGGGTTGCAGATAAAAATCAAGGGCTTCAACACCTTAAATCGTTGTGCTGACAAACTACTATTAGTGTGAAAGCAGTCACGTTACTGGCATCCATTGCTATAGTGGAGACAGATCCTTTTCATGTCCAGTGCTATTTTGAGTGCGTCAATAATATTTATAAAATGCTTTTGAAAAGATACCAGAACTTGGTCATATGAATTAAAGGTTTTGTATGCTTAGATCACACGCTCCAAGGCTGCTCAAGAATAAAATTATGAAAGTAGAGTAATGATGGGCTTGGTCTTGATTTGTGACATTTATGAGTTTTATGCTATATAGGCATAATTTAATGGGCTGTTAAAAATCTAAAAATGCAGTCCCAAGAAATGACTGATTTTGAAACCTTGAAACAGTGATGTGCATGAGATGCTTTTCAGCACTTTTCACATAATAAACAAAGAAGCAAACAAAAATACTGACTTGTAACATATTTAATGCAATCATTTTTGCATGCCTTAAGCTTGCAAGTGTTTGTTAAATTGCTAAATGCTATTTGACTAGTGACTATTTATTTAGCTGGCTTGGTTACTTGCATGGTTGCTTTTCTGTAGAAGTTTTAAAATTAAACCATATGTTCTGCAGGAACTCATATTGGCTAAATAAGCATATTTAATAAGATGATGAGTAGTGCGGGGGGGAGTACAGGGGCACCGAGAAGAGAATAAAAACCACTCTCATGGGAGGAGCAAACGGGTGCAGGCAAAAGAGATAAAAAGCTCTGTTAAAGAAGCTTGAGCTACCGCGCGGATTAACCTCCATCAGGCTAGACAAACACCGCACACTGGGAAAGAAATCTTTAACCTGTTCGCGCATTTCCGCCAGGTTCTGATTGACGGTTTTAAATGACGGCTAAATTAGACTTCTTCCCAGAACTAGACACCAGGTAAGGTCAGTTACGCGGAAGCAGACTCGGGACCAGTCTCTGCATTCAAAGGCATTTGAGTGAACTCGAGGGGTTCAGCCTCGCGGCGTTTTGCGCACCGGAACGCAGCGGATCAAGCGATTCCTCTGGAGATGAACTATATGTAATAGCAATCTAATACCCCTTACCAGATCGGAGGATCTGCAGAGAAAGCAAGGACCGAAATGAGAAATTATTTTCTGTAATTATTTCAACTTTTGTTTAAGCGCTTCAGCGGTACATACATGCCGAGGGTGCTTTCGGAGCTCAGAAGGATCTCAGCTCAGGTGTGCGGTGGAGCGCTGCATCCCCGCTAAAGCAGGGACCTCACACACACACACACACACACACACACACTAGATTCACACTCTCTGCCAAACTAAAGCAAAGGGCACCATGAGCAGGAAAACGCGCCGCTGGATTTTTCACATTTTCCTCTGTCTAGGGATTATTTATCTAAAAATCGGGTAAGTTTATATGTTCATTAATGAAGTTATAATAATCACAGCGCAATTACTAATTCATGCTTATTATATGTTAAGCTTGTTTTTTGATGAGTGATGCTTTTCTCAGTTGGAAAAAAATCTCTGAAATTACCTGCGCTGTAATATTGAAGGATAGAGACTATATAGGCGAGTGTATGCGCATGTTTATGTTTATATCCTAATGCTCTATTTACATAATACACTGATAATAAACTATTAAAAACCTGATGCGCACTTTAGATTCCATGTTGCGCGCCTGCAGCATTAGTTCAGTAGGTGTTATAATAATTATTATTCTTATTAAAGGAGCCGCACAGAGAAGGGAAGTGAAATCAAAAGAGAGGAAATCTAATATGTAACTACGCGTCCACGTGGGAATCTATCTTTCTTTTTTTCTTTTTTTAAAATAAAAAGACAAATCTAGAAAATATCTAGTAGAACGACGTAGAACATGGTCTCCACGTTGTGTTTAATTGGATGCGACTCGCGCCTCTCATCTCGCTCTATTCTATACATTATTTATTCATTCATTTATGTAATGCTTTATTTTATTTTTTTTTAAACCTCCACAGCGGCTTCACATCCGTGGTGGCACTGGGAGCGAGCATCATCTGTAATAAAATCCCGGGTCTTGCACCCCGACAGCGGACGATCTGCCAGAGCCGACCGGACGCGATCATCGTGATCGGAGAAGGAGCGCAGATGGGCATCAACGAGTGCCAGTTCCAGTTCCGCCACGGCCGCTGGAACTGCTCTGCCCTCGGAGAGAGGACCGTCTTTGGAAAAGAGTTGAAAGTGGGTATGTCACACAACCATTTACTGTATCCGTAGACTTAGAGGAAATGTATTTCTGGGCTATAGCCTTAATTCTAATGTAATGCACATTGTAGCAATTTGCATGCAGGTTTATGATCAGAGTGCTATGAAAAACTGGCACATTCAAAAGTTATGTCAATTGAGTTGAACATGGTCACATATTTAACAAAATCTGGAATGGAATCCTACATTTTTACTTTAATTTAAAAAATATATATTTTTAACATTTTTACAAATCCTACACATTTACAGAAGTACATTGTGTGGCCAGTTCATAAACCGCCATAATTAACTTAAAATATATAACTTGCAATTCATTGTGTTTCTCATGATCTCAGGTGAAACAAAAAAGTCTGTTAATAAAAACATGTTTCTAATTCTGATAAATCCAGCATTAGTTATTAATCACTTTATAATTCAAGATCGATGGATTTAATGTACCTAGAAGTAGTTCCCAACTCAATTAAAAAAAAAAAAAGGAGAACAGCACAACAATCTCTTAATGAATTATTAATGTGATTTAGCTTATAATGAGCCTGCATGCTATAACACAAGTTCCGAGGTTGGCAAACAGCACTGTTGTAACTGGAAGTGGTTTGTCAATGGATGCATAGCTGCTGATTTGCTTGTAGCATTCTGTATTTAGTGCCCTCCTGTAATGTCATGTCAAACATGCTTCCGTTCCGTTCACACAGCACGTATCAACGTGGCTGAATTTACGGCCTCTCTAACGACCCCGTTTCTCAAAAGAAGCTTTTTTTTTTTTCTAGTCATGCTGTCTTATCTGTAGATTTTAATGATTTGCTGGTCAGGCTTTTCACTTTTCCACGGGTATAAGTTACAGAGTATGAATGAAGGGGCAACATAGTACAGTATTTTAAGGAAATGTACCCATATGTAACCATAGATAAACAGCACAAAACTAGCTTAGAGAAAGTTTTTTCCTTGGGGTAATACTATCTATTTTCCAGGCAAACTCAAGCCTATTTAGGGCTCCTTTTGTGCTATTGAACCGCTGACACTTGATGAATGGTTATGTGAAGGACTTTGCTTCAGTTTCATAGGCTTTTTGGCTGGTGGGAAAAAAAAGGAGGCAAGATTATTGGACCATTTGTCTGTTAAAGATGGCTGTAGGGAATTTTGACACTCAAATGACTGACCTACCCTGGAAATAAATCCAGGGATCATGTTTATTGTAATTTCTCCTATTTCCTCTCACCTTGCGTTCAGTCGGATTGAGGCAGCATTGAAATTGCGCTGTCGAGACTTTGCAAAGATCTGTAGAGACTTGTATCCATTGCTGAAGGTGAAGCTGTATTTTATCCCTCGGCATCAAAGATGAGTGACTTTAGAAAAAGTAAAGAGAAAAAGGGATGGTTTGCTGCAAGCTCATGCATCACCCAAAAATTTCCCTCAATCCTTCTCATTCTTGAGCAGCACATTTTCATGGCTGACAACCTCTTTGTTTTGATTCCTGATTATATCATTTGATACAGGAGGCATGGATGTGCTTTATCTGAGCACTATTTTGCTGACAGTGGTACAGAATGACCAGACGTTATCTTCGCTTCAATAGCAGTTGTATTTCACAGCTCTGCTGTTTGCCCACACCTTTGTTGTTAAACATTTCTATCATTAGGCTAAAAAGCGCGTTCAGTGGCCAGACCTGTAGCAGCACTCACAGTAGCCAAACCCTGAGAGATGAAGAGCGGTGGTTAATCCTCATAAGGCAGTTCAGAAAGAGGTGAAGTAATGCTTGCTCATGTTCAGGGCCTGGTACCATATGCTCTGGGCTTGGCATCAAAATGGAGGAATCCTCTTTTCAGGAATGTGTCACAGCATTACTTTATAAAGCTTGGATGATTCCTTTCCTTTACATGTTCAGTGTGTAGGGTTACTGAACATATTGATGGGAACAGAGCAGAGTGCTGGAACACATAACTGCATAATTTATATTTGTTTTATCTTGTGTTTTTCAAGTGGAACCTTCACCATCCCCCTTTCTCACACTTAAGCACCCTCCAGCATGTTTGAAAAATAGTTTTCCCCCACCAGCATTGTCTCAAGCCCAGACAAGTACATTGTGTGAGGTTTAGAAATTAACCTCTTGCATTTACAGTTTTGGCAAGAGACATCGCACACAGGATCATTCTGAGCCACTGATTCAGACTCCTGTAATGTAACGAAACCCATGTCATAACACACATGTTTTATGGCTTTCTTATCAGTTGAGTTTGTATGCAGACTATCTTGATGTAAGTAAACACAGCCCAAGTAATATACTTAATAAAAAGACTATTTCACCATGGACTATGGATAAGTGGTTTCAGAACTTTGCTTTTGTGAAATCTTCAGTATGTGCTAAGCTTTCCATTGAATGCATCTCTTCTCTCTTGGCATCAAGCCCAAGCAACTCATAAAAATCTCCATATAATTGATGCTCCAAACAAGCCTTTCTTAAATTGCTTGGGCGCTGCTCCAAGATGTTTATCAACTGCAGGTCAACACATACCAGTGTTAGTCTGGAGGCCCTGAGAAAGCTTGGAGAATGTTCTGCACTCGTTCATAGCATATAAGATGTAATAATCAGCAGACAGCTTGAGTGAGACTGTTATCGGTCGTCACCGACAATGAAATAAACTTCATGAAGTTATGAAGATGAAGTTATAATTAACTAGTTGTGTTTGGTACAGAATTTGAAGTCTGGGACAAGTTTAAACACTCTGCCTACTTAAAGAACACAGATTTCGTAGTTCAAGGTGTGTAAATGATTTCTAGAAGAGTCAACAGTTGATGATTCATTAATCCAAATGATGATTTGTACGTTTCCAGGGGAGCTCAGATAACTGAGTACTGATCAATAGATCTTAAACGCATGACAACTTGCTCTTTGCTTAGGAGTTTTCCAAGAATCTTGTGTATAATCATGTTTAAACTGAAGTTGGGTCTGGGTTACTTCTGCTTATAGTACAGAGTATGAATGCTTTAATATGAGCATAACAATAAAGCATGTTTCGTTGCAAAATTCGATGGATTCTAATAAACACAACCATGAAAAAGACCATTGGAATTCAACATGATGAGTAGAGTCTAGCTCATAGGTCACAAGTCAGTTTTCCTGTTCAACTCATTGTTGGCCAGACCTAAGGCAAGAATGAAAGCTTTAAGAGAAATCTTAGAGTTTAAGTCGAAACAACAAGTCATGGTGCATTGCAACACCTAATAGTGCTTTAATTTGTGGCTTTGCAAACGTCTTTGTTACATTTCTGTGGCTCCACAAGTGAATAATACTCTTAACCTGGAAGTGCCCTGCTTAGCAATGGCAATCAATTATCTGAGTCTTCTTACCAGAAAAGATTCTGCATGCCTGGGGGACTCACCTCCGCTGGGTGGATCCCTCTTTCTGACGGAAGCTGGGAAAGAGTCCAAACGTACTGCGTGCCCCCGATCTGTACCACTCTATTGTCTCTTAAACAAACCCTTATTCACTATGCTCGTGAAAAAGCAGGCTATTCCTTCCTTCAGTGGAACGGTCATCACAGAGCAATCACACAGTTATTTGTCTTAATGTTTCCTTTCCTGTGACACATGAAGGACAATTATTCCACGTCAAATAAAGTCCTGAATTGCCCACACCGCCATTCGTTATCGTGCCATTGTTAACTTGCATAATCTCAAGTTCCATTTCATCTCCATATTAGACTATTTTCAGCAAGTCTAATAGTTGTCCGAAGCACACACCTCATTTAATGAGGCAGAAGCGCAAAGACAGGATGATAAATGAATAGTAGTTGGTGAAACTTGTGCATATTGCTGTTAAAGGCTGAACTATGTGAAGCATGTGCACAGGCTTGATCTGGCCTGAGACAGCAGATCTTATTGGCTGTGGTTATGATTTGCAAATGTTCTCTTCTTTTTTCAGGAAGTAAAGAGGCAGCTTTCACCTATGCTATCATCGCTGCCGGGGTTGCCCACGCTATCACGGCTGCCTGCACCCAAGGAACCCTGAGCGGTTGCGGGTGCGATAAAGAAAAGCAAGGTTTCTATAACCAGGAAGAGGGCTGGAAGTGGGGTGGCTGCTCAGCAGACATCCGCTACGGCTTGAGCTTTTCCAAGATGTTTGTGGATGCACGGGAGATAAAACAAAATGCCAGGACTCTCATGAACCTCCATAACAATGAAGTGGGGCGTAAGGTATGTATAAAAGAGTGACGCCATAAACTCTCTTTTGGTTGAAATAATACTTAACAATATGGGAGATATGGATTTTTTTTTTTTTATAGCTTGATACCTTGTGTTTGGCAAAATATTTTTTTAATGAACAACGAAAAATCACTGATTGTAACTTAGGTAGATTATGCCATATCATTTTAATCAAAGGCAAAGAAGGTTAAATAAAATCAGTGAAGGATAAAAAATTCCAAGTAATAGCATAAATTAGTGGGATATCTGTTGCGAAACTATAAACAAAAGTAAAGGTCAAGTACTGATACTTTGCTTCAATATACCACTATAAATATTAGGTAATAAATTCTTTAAAATGTCGTAATATAATACTGTGATTTTAAGATACATAGAGATAAAAAGGATTTTTATCCATTTAATCTTTGCAAAACTTAGCATCTGGTGCTTAATGAGAGTAGTTTACAACAGGTGGTGGTATATCAACTATATAATCATAGTGATCATAGGAATATAATCAAAGGAATGAGCAAATCCAACTGTATGAAATTATTTGCATATAATTAATTACCTTATTCAAACGCAATTTACCTTTCCCATAGCTCATTTATTAATGCATTCCTCTCAAAAACAGGCAAATATTTAAAATAAACAACACACACTATATATTTTGCTTAATATATATTGCTTAATAACCATGGCACCGCAACACAAAATGGACACCCAACACACAGAAAAGATTGCATCAGTGCAATGGCCATCTCAGTTAAACACCAAGGGTCTAAATTAAAGAGGGCAGTCTACAGATGCAAAATGAAAAATATACATTGATCAGGCATAACATTAACACCACCACCAGGTGAACTGAATAACATTGATTATCAATTATACACAAGTAAACTATAACTATAAATGGGATCATGAGCCCATCTACGCCTGCTGGTCCAATGCTACAGAAGAGCTAATGCAGCACATACCGCCAAAGAAGTCAAGTCTGTCTATGACAGAAGGTATCAGAACACTCAGTACAATACAGTCTGCTGCATATTGGGCTTAGCAAGCCAAACATTCAAGGTTGTTGACCTGGCCTCCAAACTCCCCAGATACCAATTTGATTGAGTACCGGAACGAACAAACCCGATTTACGGAGACCACACCCACAACGAACTGCACCCACAGCATGTACCACTAACATCCCTTGCCAGACACTACGGCGCACCCCCAGAGGCCCTGCAGAGACATGCCTCAAGGGGCCAGAGCCACCCTGGGAAATCCAACAGGGAAACCCAACACCAGGGTGGTTTTAATGTTAATGTTTTCAATGTCATGGCTGATCGATGTAAATAACAAAGGTTCTGCAGGAGTAGTTCAAAATTACTTTATAAATGACTATAACTTTGTTAGTCAATTATTCTTCTTCACTAAATATTAATTGTAGGTGTACCAATAATTTTGAAACAGAAAAATATGCATAACATTAAAGCTAAAGTTATACAGATGTCCTATTCATACAGTCAAGTCAGATTTATTGGCATTTATTAATTTACTTCATTTCCATTAGAGATACCAATAATTCTGAACTTGACTGTATGACTATGTATGAGCATTTATAAAGAAATAACAGCAAGGGCTTTTAGGTGGAAATGCACTGATGCACTTCATCCTGAGTAATCGCTAAATCTCCTCACTTGTGTTCCAAGAGATAGCGAAACCTCTAATGCTTCTTGAGTTTTTCCTGAGGTATTTACTGATCTTCTCATACTGAGCGATGTCACTGGCTGTTACAAAAGGCTTTTTAGGAAAATTCTCAAAAAAACATATAAGACATTAAACTAAGCATAATGTCTTTGGGACAAGTCATACAATTACCGTATGCTTGATGACTAGAAATTTAAACTAAGCTATAACTATACAATCGAACAACAGGTACCTTTACCTTTCCGGGGAAACGTTCATGTTGTTCAAACAACCTTGTCAATATTTTTGTAAAGAGTTTGAGTGTAGACTGTTTCAGCACTCTGGACAGATCATCAAATCTTTCAAGGCAACATGGGGTCATAACCTTCTGGTTATGGACTCTGTCCTTTATAAATCATTAGTGATTTACTAGGTCTAATTATAAAAGCACACATTGCTTAAACAGTTGGTTTTAACAGGAAGTGATTTCTAGAATATGATGCTGACATATTTAATAGTATTGAGAATCAAATGTCAGTTCATTTAATAAAGATGGTCTAAGTATTAATATGGTTTAAGTACAATTTTGATTGTTACAGTGCCATGACGAAAGAAAATTATCTTCTCACCGTAGTCTTGGAAAAGACTCTCAGATGCCTCACAGGGTTGTTGTTGTTCAGAAGGTGAAATCAGCCTGAAATAGACGCACTTCAGATTTGACTTCAATATGCTTTTAGAACATGTTGTTTATCAGGAATCAGCAGCATGATCACACTAAGCCTGATACACATCCCAGAGAGCAGACAATTGTCAAGGAGACTCCACAAAGTATATGAGGCAGACAGGCATTGAGGATGGAATAATAATTAAAAACCCTAGGTGAGGCTTCTTTCACAAACGGGAAAAACAGCATCATTACATAGTGGAAAAAGAGAGGTAGCATTTGCTAACCACACCAAAGACTACACTGCCTTGAACAAGCTACTCACTGATGCCAATCATTAACAGATTCCTCCATAGCTAAAAAGGCTCTCTTTTACACAGATGTTTCTTTCTTTCAGCGAAATCTTTTCCTTCAGGATTAGCAATCGTAATTTGCCGTTCTACTGAAACCCATTACTGTGTGTTCACCATATTATCGTACATCAAGAAAAGGAGCATATTGTTATATCTTGCTTACCACCCTCACCTTTTGAACTTACCTCTTGGGCTCAGGATACAAAGATAGTCAGAATGAAGTGAAGCCCACACTTGAAACCTGATTCCTGAGCTTTATCTGTGTACACTACACACACTCAGACATTTGTAGAAGTCGCAGATTGTTGTTCAGGCTGTGTTTATATCATATGCACCCCTGATTCCATCCTACTGCTTACACAAGAGCGATTCGTACAGACGACGTCTCATACTTAGCTTGCTGAAACAATTTGTGTCAGATGTTTTGTACACAAATGAAAAGGCTTGTTAAAAGTCGACAGAGGGAACCTGTCAACACGCAGGCTATTTTCCGGCCTTGCTGTGCAGGCAGGCAAGCATGAGGTGGATCAGGCTCTGGCACAGCAAGTTTAACAATCCTCGCATTCTTGAATCGGAATGTTTTTAAAAAAAACCTTTGTCTCAACCTGTTTAACTCTTCCAGAGATATGCTCTAAAACCACCACTGTAAGCACAACTGCTACAAGTGAGAAATGTGCAATTTACAATCATTTTGCACCAGTGTCAGATGCTTTGTGATTATTATCATTAATATTTTGGAAAAGGTGAAAGCGTAGTTGTGTGTCACACTGCTCTAGAAGTAACATGCATAGATAAGGAGTCCGGTGTCTGAATCGGCAAACTGCATGATCAAAAAATTGAAAACAAAGGCTTTATTTTCACAGAAACAGATACACCATCAACGGATAAGTTTCCTTGGTCTGATTCTCCCAGTTGTGTTGTACATTTCTGATTTCATACCAGGAAAGAACGTCTTTATAATGTGTAGTTTTTTGTCGTCGTTTAGTTTTTTCAGTATGTTT
>JAOVVA010000001.1:21879485-21901564 GCA_028565275.1 Leiocassis micropogon
TAAAGTATAGATACCCAAAATTTCTACTTAAGTAAGGTAACGAAGTATTTGTACTTCGTTACTTGACACCTCTGGTTCTACCATATGGGCAGTTTGAAGTATATATCGGTACATTAGACTGTACATTATTTTGCCATTTATTATTATTATCACTTAATTCTAAAAACCATAAAAATCTTTAGAATTAAAAACATATACTGTAGAAACCATGGGTTCTAGCATATTGAACACACTCATTATTAAAAATACACATGAAGTAATGGAATGAACTGGTCAATCTGTAGATAAGCTGTAGAAAAAAAAACTCTGACAGGGGGAAACAGGAGGAGAGGTGTTGTGATGTTAGCTTAACACACCTTGAAGAAAAATATTTAGCCCTGTATTTTCCACTGCACCTTTTCAGCTGTTCATTAATGGCTGTGCCTCTTGATATTCCACTATTCCACGCTAAGCACTGCATCAACAATTAATGCACTTTTTCTCTAATGTGATTTGGATTCTGTACCTGTAAGAATAAGCTGCTCCCATTGCAGTTTACTCCTGTTGTGGAGTTTGGCAGGTTTGGAAAACCCCAATTATCTCCTTAACATGGACTGCCTGAAGCCAGTTACACTTTTCAGTTAGTATTTTGACAACTTTTTGTTTTTTGATCAAAGTGAGATTGGAATTTGGGGAAATTTTTGGAAATTTGAAGAAACATAAAACCATTGACCACAAACACGAGGAATCCTATTTGAAATGAGCCAGAACTTCAAAGCAACTGTGGTTCCTTGATGGAAGTTGAACCTATCCTGTGCTCATAGCTAATTATGTCTTCAGAAGCACAATCAGTTCCGACAAACAGGAAAATTAGCAAGTAGTCAGAATGACCCTGGAGGCTGCATTTAGACAGCTGCCGGAGTTGTGAGTCTATCTGTGACCAACATATGAATGCAGGTAACGCCTGCAATGTAAGAGTCTCTTGTTACAGTACTAGTTAAGAGCAAAAGAGACAGTAATCGATAAGATTACACTACAAAATCAGAAATAATACACACCTGAAAGGCAGATTAAATTTGGACTACACAACTTTCTAGTACAATTTCTCCACTCAAGGGTATTCTAGCTAAATTAGACTTTGTCTGGAGGCCTTCTGATTTCACTGAGAGAGTGAGCGGGTTCATTCCTTTCCTCTTAAGGTATCTTCCCTATGTTATTTCAGAGAGTTTTGTTTTGTTACCCTAACCTCGAGTTTTCTCATTAATAATATACATATAAATCTTTATCCGAGTTTCTGTGCAGCTGCTTTTTGTCAATGTATATTGTTAAAATTGCTCTACAAATAAAAATGAATTGAAAATAAACTGGTTGTAGCTGAAAACAATGTACTTCTTGATGAATTCAAATTATTAATTGATATTTTATTTTTCAGTCTTTGATTAGATTTTAGAGTTTGTTTAAAAAAAATCTGATCCTAAAATGTTCTGGTAGTTTTAGTAGAATGAGCCACATTACTTTCATTTCTGCATGGCTGAATGAATGAATACTGAGGCAGGACCACTTAAACATAATAATAGGGGGCAATGTCAGCATTCGACAGGTCTGGTTAATATCTATGTTCAGGAAGTTCAACACCTGGTCCAAGTTGCTTGCTGTCCACATCGACAGTCTGTGTATGTGCATGCTGTCTTCCCAAATTATCATGTCTTTGTTACCCGACTCCTTATGATTGATCTTATGTTCATATGTCATTATCCTATCAGCTATCCATCTCCACTGAGAGATATTAATTGGCTTAATTTTGCTTTAATTATAGATCATAATGTGCTGCTAATTACAGGGCAGGTCTGTTTGCTTTGAAGAGAGATTGCTGTCACCTGGGAGATGAATAAGCTTTGATCCTGCAGTTGGGGTTGCGTTGCTTAACATGATTCATTTTAACTGTGACCTGCACCCACGTTGGATGGTTATCATTTATAAAGCAAATATTTGGAGTCGAAGATGGCTTCAAAAAGTAAATTTATGTTGTGTACAAATGGATGAATTATCGTTTGCCCTCAGAATTGTACTGTTCCTGTTACAGACCAGGAAGATGGATATACTTCCCCCCAAAAATCCCCAAATAATAAAAATTTTTTTGTTTTTTAAAGAGACTATCTACATCTCAAATAGTGAGGGCAGTGCTTTCTAAACGACAACATTTTCCTTCCTAGGGACTTTTTTTGTCCACCACACTGTACAACCAACATCAAGGTACTAATACTCCAAGCAGCTCAGACACTGATCTTTAGCTAGATCAGATTAAGATCAGTACCAGCAATGAAACAATGTAGCCTTTATCTTTTTCTTAGTGATGGGGATACACAAGTGTCTGTCAGTGGACCCCCCCTCCTTTTCCAAAATGGCCTGCAGTCATGCAGACCTACAGGTCACTCTCTCTCTTTCACTCTCTTTCTACCTGTCTCTCTCAGGTGAGTCTCACCTGCTACTGAACTTTCCATTACCTTCCTCTATTTTCTCTCCTTTCTCAGTCTTTCTGTCTTACTCCACAAAACAAACGGAGAATTCCAGCACCATGCCTCTGGGCTCTCATTCTTCCTCTGCCTAATATGTTTCTACTTGAAGTTTTTAATCAAGATTGTTCTCTTCACAGTCCAATTTTCAGGAAGGGATTAGACCACAAAATGCATGTGTGCACAATCACACGATAAGAGGATGTAAGGCTTCTGTTGGGGAAGTGCACAATAATCATGATGTTGGGCTCAACATGGATTAATTATTGTCCTACATTATTGCAATTTAAAGCTACATGTTGGTTAAATAGCCTAAAATAGCTCTACAACAAAAGTTCTCTAAACAGTGAGAACAGAACTGAAGGATAGAATTAATATATGATGTAACATCCTCTAAAATGTCAAATTGACATTTTAATATTTATTTATTAAAAGCAGGATGTATATCCTTACTGGGATTGAACTTTCATCTGATGACAGCTATTTTTCCAGTCTGCCAAGAGTCTGTCAGATTTGCCACTGATTAATGATCCGTGGCATTTGTAGCACAGATCTCCTTTGATGTTGATTTATCAATGGAAAGCTTCCAGTTAATTGGCTATGACAATCACATTTCATTTGATTCATTTTACAAACTCTTTGATCTGAATTGACACAAAATACAAAAATAAAAATAAAAATTATAAAACAGCTCAGTACTTAAGGTTTAAGGGACGTCCTTAAAGGCCATCTTTCAGTATTGAGATTCAACCTCACAACTTTTCCCCATCGCTGATTGCGATTCACTCTGTCTAGGATTAAGCAAGAAGTTAACAAATATGGCAACATACTATAAAAGCTATATAAACAAGCTATAAAAACTTTCTACATATTTTAAACATTGTGTACTGTGAACATTGAAAAAACCTAATACTGTAATATATCTAAACACCTTTATACTCTCGGTTTTTGCAAGATTAAAGAAACCACCTGGGTGAACGTTCTTGGTCATGGCAAAGGAATGAACACTGAAAATGAGCAATTGTGAAAACAAATTATTTCACCTCAGAGCAATTCCATTAATCTGTGCCAAGTATAAGGATAACAGTTTATTGCATTTTTTTTTGTGTGTTACTGCTCGTATAAAAAAATCTCATACATGATTATACATGATTAAACAATTTACATGATTATACAATTTTAAATTGTAACTTTTGTTAACAACAATATGATCATGTAAGAATTAATTATTCATATGAGAAAATGACATCTTGAAAACATATGAAAATAAATTAATCATGTAAGAAATAGAAAAAAAAGGAATCATGAAAAAAAAACACACACACACATATATATATATAAAATAAAGCATACTACATGTGGGCAAATGTGTGAAACATATCACAACATCACAAAAACTTTTATGAGGTTCATCTAAATTTTTGGCAAGGGCTTGAAAACCTTAACATGTCTCTTTCACATGCAGGAGTGTCATCAAACCGTGTGTTTATTATGATATGAATGATGATGTGATTCCTAGTAGCTGAACAAGTCCTAAATAATTCCTCCGATTTGGAGAATGTGATTGATATGCGCAAACGGATGATTTAACTGAAATGCTTAGTGTTGATGTCTTTAATGCCCAAAGGGTACTGTTTAGAGGGACTTGCTTTTTACCAGTGAAGGCACGACCGAGGTGAAATTCCTGAGTCGCATTGTGTAGGACTGTTAAGTCTTCAGTAAAAACAGAGTGGGAGAGTGTGTGTTGTACTGAGGTATCTTTCAGAAGCATGCATGCATGCGCACACACATACAGGTTATAGTGTAAAGTGGTGATGCATCCAGACGGATCTGTCACCAGCTGTTTAGTGAGTCCCTCAGCTGTTGATGGCTACTGCTGTTATGCTTTGTATTCTCACCAGCAAAAGTACAGACCTCACATTTAGGACTTTCTCAGTCTGAAATGGTCAAAAATCTCTCCTTTTGATAAATAATATGCCTATTCCTGATAAAACTGCAGCATTAAAGCCATGCACCATTGAGAGTGGAGTGAGGGTGGACACTTGAGTCTAATGACTCAATATTACAAGAGTGAATAGTTATCTTACTCATTGTTCAGGCTGAAGAACACTACAAGTGTTTATTTAACATTGCAAGCCTTTCTACTTCCCCACTGAGAGCATACAGTGTAAATCACCCAGAAGAAGATAACCTTCCTCCTGTAACTCTCCCCAAGTTTGGCTTCTCTTACAGAACGTGTTGTGGCACAGTCCACAACTCTATGCTGATTCCACCTAGCAGGAGAAAAATATCTTTTGTAATAACAAATGCTCAGAGTAGACTTGCTGCCCTAGCCACAATGTTTCTTTGGAGGCATGCCCCAACGCTTCGGTATCATTATGAAACGTGTGCTTCCATTGCAGCAGCTCTGGAGAATTTATTACCCCAAATCCATTTTCAGACTGACATGCATTCCATGGCTGATTTGTGAGTGAGGGCAATGGTAAATGGGCTGGGGTTTTCAGGAATGCTTCTAACAGACTGAAGAGAGATATGAGGAGGTGTCTCTGAGACCAGAGGAAGAGGACAGTGTTGGTGAAATTACAAAAATCTAATATATTAGATGTTAGTTAGTCAATTTGTTTCCCGCAAGCCATTTGTTCTTTCCATTTATAAAAAAAAAAAAAGGATAATAATTGATCGTAGTAGTAATAATAATAATAGTAGTAATAATAATAATTTTAATAATAATAATAATGTTAATAATACGCACTCACTCACTCACTCACTCACTCACACATGCATGGTCTATACCACATTATCCTGTATAAAGAGTCGCAGGAGGCCTTAGGCCTGGACGGCAAGCCAATTAATTATCACTTTATTATTATGTCAACACAATGGCACTCAAAATATTGCTTATTGTTTGATTTTATTGTTTGTTATTGTTGATGTTATTATTAATTTAAATGCATATTTTAAATGAAACTTTAAATTTAGGATACACGATACAATTATTTGGTATTGCATGTATTACATTTTACAGTACTTTCTTTTTTCAGGAATTTTAATGCAATTGACTTTATTACAACAGCTAATTTCAAAGAACACAGTTCTTACTCATCAATCAATATTGTTCTTTGTTTGTTTCATATTTGTATCCCTTTCTGTGATTTGATAATAATAATAATAATAAGTCTGTTAGCTAGATATTTTCAGTGGGAATAAACTTGACAGTGGGAACTAGAGCAAGGGAGCAAGCTTTCTCAGAGCCACAAACAGGCAGGCTGGACATGCCACACAGAGAGAGCACAGCATCGTCCATCAACACCACCATTATCCTTTGTTGTAGCCAGACTCACCTAAGTCAGGTGATGAAAGTCTGGGTTAAAGTGCATTCGTCTGAACCAGCTCATGCTACTCTCCAATTTCCCTAATCCCCAAATTAATTCCCTCTTATACAGCCTCAGCAAAGCAAAGGATATTTTTGTATTGATTACAAAAGCTGCATGTTTTCCTTAAACAACTGCAGCACCAATGACCTTGAGAAAGAAACGATTTTTTTTTTTTACATAGTGAGTCAGCAGAGGGATGGATTTCAGACATTTTTTTCCCAAGGAGGAAAGTGACTGCAGACCTGCAGACACATAAGACATTCATTAAAGAATTAACATTGCTTTTGCTTAAATATTTAAGAAATGGAAATAAGAATATTTAAAAAGTATGAAGTATAAATAACCATTTCTAATTGGGATCGAATAGTATGATATTTAACTTTCGTATAAATAACCCACATTAATGACTGTCTGCAAATTAATGTCAATCTGCCTTCTAAGAAGTGCAATAGTTTAGGATACAGTAATTGCACTCAGCTTATGCATAAATAGTAAGAAAACAGCTGTAATAAACCAATAATATGCAGGTCCACAGACGAACAGAACTATATCTTTATTAAAATCACTGAGCCAAATGCTGAATATATGTTGAATATACTCACACTGCTTTTACTCAAATGCAAATTATTTAAATACATAAAAAAATACAGTTGATCTCAACATATTCAACCACACCTATTCATGAACACTAACCTTTTCCCAGTCCTTACCATGGTTTTCTTCAACACATCACAAAAAAGCTTTTGAAACACATTAATTCCTTGTAAATGGTCACAGTCAACTGAACAACTACGAAGATTTAATTTTTCTTCAAGCATATTAACCACAATATCTCAGAAGGCCACCCAGAATTATGGCTTTTCATAACACAGTTCCCATTTCTGCTGATAAGCTTGGAGCCAAGGTAAATAAGAACATGCTTCTCTGCCTGGCCCAAAGCTCCAGTGTAAATAGTGCAAACGTGCGCAAAGCGATTGGTCAACATCTTCTCTCTGATGTCTGGCTCACCAAAGCCGGATATCACAGTTTTACGATTAGTAGCTTTATAACTGCTGCTATCTCCCAACACCACTCACATTATGTAATCGGAATAAGTTAGGGTACACTGATTTCAGCAATGTGTCATCTGAGGATGCTGTGGTACCTGACATGCTACAGGGTAACTGCTTATGTACTGAAGTATTTAGCTGCCATATTTAATTTGACTCCCCATTCAAGAGGAAATTAGGCAAAACTTGGACTGAACTTTTTTAAAGATTTGTCAATTCAGGGAGCATCTGCCAGAAGTCTAAGCATTGTATTCTAAGCATTAATTAGGCTTTATTAATTTATTTTTTTTTGTATTTACACAGGTGTACAAAACTGTGACTCTGATTTAAGTACAAACAATTTCAGCATATTTTTATTAACATATAATTTTAATTATGCCTTCAACTGGGATACAGTAGGCATTTATCTGTTATGCTGTGTATTAGATTTGATTAGATTAGATTCAACTTTATTGTCACTGCACATGTAGGTCCAAGGCAATGTAATGCAGGTAGCATCCAACCAGAAGTGCATTTTCACAGTGCAGATTAATTTGCATATATAAATAGTATATAGTGAGGTAAATAATATACAATATACTGTATATACAAAATTTGAGATATATATTATATAATAATTGAGATATAATTTTCTTGTCACATTCAGGCTGAATCTTTGCTTTTTCAAAATGTAATTGAATTTAAAGACACATCAATAAGTTTTTTGTTTTAGACGGATTAGGAGATGTCTAAGCTACGTTTCCATGTAAGCAGCTACCGGCATGATAAAGAGCCACACTATAAGATATTTTAACAGGTTTCTTTCATTATTATTATTAATCATTCATTTGATTTCATAATTTTTCTTCATTACCCATTTTCTTCATTACTTCATTATTCATTTTCTTCATTGTGATTAGCACAACAAAGTACTTCAACCTTATGCTGTATACTATTATCTGGTATCAACTGTCATTTTTGGTATCTTTTACAAGTACAAATATGAGTATGAGAAAATGTGTGTGCTATCGATATGTGGCATCTAATATGAGTATCAGAACACGTACTGATCCATCCATTTAAAACCTGGCTAATCACCAATACTCCTAATGATCCAAATAATTAAATGAGCAAACAAGTAAATAAATAAATAAATAGCTATCCACCATTCAAAGCTTAATTGAATCATAGATAATTATATTTATTGAAGTGCATTGATATTTATTGAGCTTAATTCATGCAGCATCTCAGTATCCTCTCTGGGTGAGACATCATTTGTCTATTCAACTTCAGACACCGCAGCCTCCCCTGATGTGCTGATGGCTCTGACATGAAATGCATTCTTTAACGCCTGCTGTGGCTTTATTAAACAGAGGAACAGACGCCTGCCACTCACATCTTAAAGGTGGGAAAATCTTTGGGACTCTCTTTTAAGAGGGAGCAGTGACTGAGTTTGTGTCGACAGACAGCTCATGGAACGGAATCAGCAGTTGACTTTGTTGTCTGGTCAGGTGTCACCCAGTCATTCGATTCAATATTGAGCAGCTCAGAACAATAATCTTGATGTGCACTTTTGTTTGGTTATATTGATAACCCATTATTTGTTTAAATATAAATGCATATATGCATATACATTTAGGAACCTCTGTAGTCCAACTAGGGACCATAGAGTCCAATGGTAAAGCTTACAATCATGGTAGGACCTCCGGGCAACATTCACACACTACAGGCAATCTCGGAACGCAATTTAGTCTGATCTACTGTACATGTCTTTGGACTGTGGGAGAAAACTTGAGAACCTGGGGGAAACCCATCAAGCACAAGAAGAACATGCAAAATTTATGCACACGGACAAAACACAGGAATAGAACCCAGGACCTACAGTATATGTGTGTGTGTGTGTGTGTGTGTGTGTGTGTGTGTGTATAGAAGATATAATAAAACAAAAGTTGTGTGCTTAAAAAGACCACCAGGACTACAGGGATATACAGTATTGGCATAATATGACATACTTTTGTAGGAAGAAATATTATTCCGCTTATACCTTGGGTTCAAGAGCTTCTATGGTATACGCTTTGTGATGTCTGGACAGCTGGAAAGATGTAGGAGGCACATGGCACAGTTCCATCATGAAATAAACAGACTTGCAACCATCCATCACACAAATCTTGGTCTTACAACTTCTGCTTACAAAATGTTTTAAATATATACTTGCTTACATCTGAATATAAGGGAGATTAATTTGATAAAGTGTTTTAAGAAACACCACTTACACAATGGTAAGACAAATTGGCATAAACTGAATTGCAAAAAGACTAACACCTCATTCTAGAGAAGTGTTACTTGGTATTACCTGCAACACTTACTTCTCGCATTGCATCATTCTGTGCAAACATTCCTGTAGGATTTCCTTTCGCAGAAGTTTAACCTGCAGCAACACATCCATGCAAATGAAGGTGTTTGAGTTCTAACAGAAGTAAACATATCATTATAATGAGAAGTAACCACTTCAGGTAGGTCTTACCGGGGCCTCATTCAGCTCTATGTCACTGTGGTAGATCTTAAGTTAGACAATGTGGTCTTTCAGTCTTAGCCAAGTTGGTAATTTGGAGATAGTGAGCTGCTGAGTACCTGAACTAAGCTAATGGTGCAGCTACTGAGCAGTTTTGAGCTTAAAACTCCCCCATGATTAGTGCTGCATGTACCAAGTGAGCACTGGAAGCTGGAAACCCAATCTTCCCTGCAGCTTTCTTTGTGTGAAGGCCTACAAGATTAATTTCAAGGTTTGTGCCAATTATCGTGTAGGAGCATAATATATTTGGGTGTTATTGAACATTAAAAAAAAAAAAAAAAAGACCCGTCAGTAGTAATGTCTTGTGGATTAGGAGGATTGAAAAGCACAAATTGTGGAGAGAAAAAAAATTCAGAGTTTCAGAGAAAGATTTGATTTAATTTGAAGTTCATATTCCATAACCTGTAAAAGGATCAAGCATTATTTACAGACCTCGAAGTTTATATTAATGTTTGATTAATGATAATCATGTAAAAAGTTTAAAAATATCATAGTTTACTTTTGTTAAATACCATATGCAATAAGTACAATATTGTTATACAGGTTATGTTGTTCTAAATGTTTTATTTTGTATATTTATTCACATATTTTAACATTTATTTTAAAAATAAGCATAAGAAGTACATATATACTGTATCATTAATAATTACATTATTTTTTCTTATTAAAATTAATTAACCTGTGTATTGACTAGCTATCTATGCATTGATTATTTTGAAAGTTGTGATAATTGTGGTATTAACTGTAATTTTCTCCACATTTTTAGATTCCTTTGGACTAGTTAATCACCCCCCTTTCATTTTTTTTCAGCTACATAATAAGCTGGAGAGGGTAAAGATAATAATATGTCTTTCTTTTGCCTCCTGGTCACAGATTGGACTTTTGCGAATTGAACCTGCGATCTGCCAACAACAGGGCAACACTTGCAACACTCTGATGTGCCACACTGGAGACATACTAATTGCAAGTTGATACCAAGATGGACAAAGATATTATCTATATAAGAGAACTGTGCCTAGTTTCTGTAAAATGTCCTACAGTATATGCCTGTGCATGACTGCTATTTCTCATTTGAACAATAATAGTTGTTTCTTTTAACACAGAGGTTTATAATATAACAGGCACATGTGTATTAAAGAAAAAAAAACATACAATTGCACCATATAGAAAAGGAGGAGTTAAACTATATAGCAATCAAGTGAGGCTGTATGACTGTCCAATGGTCTGTATACTTAGAAACCAATGTGTTGAAGAGTCTAGGAGGAAACCTGACCCTAAAAAGGCCATTCTTCATCCCTTTGTGCTTCCCCTTCAACGTGTGTATCAATGATGTGTGCACTGCTCAAATTTGAACATTCCCCAAGTTTTTTCGTCTTGTGTACATAACACGCCTTGGGCAAGAAATCAGACGACAAATGAGACATGCTTGATCAGACTCGGGCAGATACATAGAGCTATGAGTGAAGTGTTGAGGTTATCACTGCAGTGGAAATCCCCTTTGTGATTTCTACTGAACTCTTAACATATCACCTGCAAATGAAGGCTGGATAATTAAAGTAAAATCAACATCTGGGGGGCTTTCACACAAAGCTGAATGAGCCTGAATAGCTCTAATCAATCATTATTATGAAATGTTCAGGTGTTGTGTATGAGCTTAAGCTGTGGGTTATGAAATGTTTTCTTGTGGGTGCATTAGGGTGGAATGTGGCCCAGACAGCACAAAATGCTATAAATAAAAATATAATTCTGAAATATTTGAGGTGCCTTGTACTGTATGTTCTTTAATTTTATTTCAGCAAATTTATTCCAATTTTACTTGGGTTGCAATCTAAAACAAATGAAATCCAAGGAAATCCTTGAAAGAACCAAGCATAAGCGAATCAGAAGGTTTTTTACACACACACATGCACACACGAACACACACATGCACACAAACACACAAACACACACTCAAAACATGCACAAGCTATAAGATAACAAGCCATAGCCTCTGCCACATGTAATGGTGCAATGCTGCTGTGATCTCAGTGAATACTCTCGTCAGTGCATTTCAAAACAAAGCATATAGATCCTTGGAAGACATACATTATCCGCACCCAAAAAACAAACATCTCACTCTTTTATCTATAGCTGTCTTAAATTTCTTGCCCCTTATCGTCTTCAAAACATGGAATCCATGGATAATTATTATAGGGTTTTCTGTTGAGAAAAATGTCACATTTTGACCATTATCAGTCAACAACATGTAACACAATCCTTCCAGATCTTCCTCCAGTAGTATTTGTAAATGTGGTTTCTTTTGATGATCCGGTCCCCCACACATCATGCACACACGTCAGGGCTTGAATCTCTTTGCTTTGAGAAACACATTGGTGCAATTTTGCCGTCTTTCTCAAAGATGCACTGCACTGTGACTGGAGAGGATGGAAACCCTGTGTTATTTCCACTTTGACTTCAAATCTGTTGTGCTGTTCTTTTTTCTGCAGTGTGTTTTCAGGTTACAACAAATGACACAATTTGAGGAAAACAGGTGGATTAAATAAACCACCTCATTAACTTCCTTTGAACTGTGCGAATTCAAATAAAGTGGAGTTTGAAATCCAAGAACACAAATACTGTACATGTACTGTACATGTAGTACTCTGTGTAGTGACACTTATTATTCTGTAGGTCTACATGCACTGAAATTCTATGGCTGGATTCTCAAAGACCTCAGGCTGGTCAGTACAAGTATATTTTGAATAGACCCATTCCTGGAATAAGCACAGAAAAGTCTTTATGATTACATCAGCAGCTCTTAGTTCAATGTCTACAGTATCTGTCCTCGTGGATCCGTGACCATCATGCCCATATGTGCTTTTTAAACATTCCTTTTCAGATTTATTCCTTTCTCTTTGTTGTTTCAGTTATCTCCAGTTTTTGATGAAGGCTTTCCTCTATATTTCTGAACATTACTCTGGGGATCAACCATTCTTACCTTGGCAAACCATATCTACATGGGCCTTGTCCTGCTGCAACAAACACTGCCCTGCTGGAATATGTTTCTATCCAGTGGATGGACATTTTAATGCTACAGCATACTAACACATGCTATATAGCTATGTGCTTTGTGACAATAGTTATCACAGTATGAATGTGACCATCAGGTGTCCACAAATCTTTGGCTATATAGTATAAATAATTTGTAGCATTTTATGCAAAATTTTACTTGGAGTCAAAGTAGAGTGGATTAAATAGGGGTAATATGGTGCAATATTATCACACTTTCTGGTTCTAATAAGCACTCAGGCTGCTACAATCTAGACTAATTGGAAGCAATGTAGAGGAACAAGGTACAACAGGTAGGGGTAACAAAATATTATTTTTACATGAATTTTTCAGCTTAGCTTAATGCATTCTGTTTGGAGGCCAATAATGGGTCATTTACTGACTGCACGACCAATAAAACTCAATAAGCAAATAGGTAAGAAGCTTCCATTGGATAATTACTGCAGTGATTAATATAACTCAGAAATGAGTAGCTTCTTATTTTTTAAACAACCATGTTAAAAGACATATCCTGTGCTCATGGTAAAGGTGTAACTCTGTTCAAAATACAAAATATTGTTCTGCACCAAGCAAAGTAAGCAACTAAGTAGGTTCCTGAAACAACTGCATTAATAATCCAACAGATCATTAAAACTTAAAAGCATAGTGGTGAATCATTATCTTTGAGAAGAAAATTTGGTCAGAAAAACATTTTCATGTTCAACAATTTTCAACAATTATCAAGATGCGAGGCCACTTAAATATTTGGAATCCAATCCTGAAAAAAAAGGTAGAACTTATGTTCAGTTTAACAGTGAAAGTAAGAGCACTTCCACATGACCAGTGTAAAGATAACTCAAGGAATTGGAACTAAATAGCTATGTAGCTTTAAGAAAACCACTTATCAGTTATCAGAAACCACTTATCAGTGACGCTAAGGCTTCAAAATGTTTTAAAAATACTTTAATTTGCAAGGGAACATAAATAGTGGTCTATGGGGCAATGGAAAAAGGTCTTGTGGTCTGATGGGGTCAAATTTACCCTGTTCCAGAGTGATGGTCGCATTAGGGTAAGCAGAGAGGTAGATGAAGTGATGCACCTATCATGTTTAGTGACAAGCAATGTTATCCACCCAAAAATGAGGTGAGCTGACTACCTAAATATTCTAAATGACCAATACTTTCCCCATCAATGCATTTTTCCTCCCTAATGGGATGGGTATATATTACGATGACAATGCCAGTATTCATCGGACTCAGGGAGCATGAGACATCATTTTCACACATGGATTGGCCACCACAGAGTCCAGACCTTAACCCCATTGAGAATCTTTGGACATGCTGGAGAAGACTTTACACAGTGGTCCGACTCTCCCATAATCAATTCAAGTTGTTGGAAAAAAATGAATGTGACTCTGGACTTAAATAAATGTTGTGACATTGCATAAGCTTATTGTAATGATGCCATGACCAGAAAGCAAAAGGCATTCCAACAAAATATTATTGCTTGACTTTTTTGACTTGGCAGTGCACTTTAACCAGTTATTTTACTTCTGTGATGATATCTAAATACTGACTGTACTGAATATTTACAACTGTTATAAACTGTACTGCAAGTTTGAAATGCACCTTTGTGCACCTGAGTGCCTGACTTTACTGGGATCCTAGAGATTAAGGTGAGTTTATACACTCACTCTATAGTTTGACAGCTGATGAGGGTTGAGGTCAGGACTTTTAATTAGTGGTTTGATAACTGCTGGTTTAAAAGATTTAGATACATAACTTGTAATGAGGAAGTAGTTAATTATTTTTATTCTGGAAGTATTTGTTTAAGAAAATGAGTAGGTATTAGACCTAATACAAATTACAAGAGGAAGTCAGTGAAATGATACACTCGCAAATACACTCTGGTGGTTTGTGGTATAGGATTCCAATTGCTCTGCTGATGAGGTTTTATATTTCACTGCATAACTATGTATTGAACTGTCTGACATCACTTCATCGATGTTCGTGTGGTCAAAGAGGGAAAAAAAATCAATGTTAATAAAGTTGTTAAAGCTGGATACTGCAATGATTGTACATTTAATCCAGTGCATATGTTATAATTAAGGTGCATTTTAAATGAACTTACATGACTTGTAAGGGGTGTAGAAATGTATGAACCTATAGTATGTTTTCGTACTCCTATAAGCCCTTAACCCATGCATTTTGGTTACAAGTATTTTTGACTTTTTTTTTAAACAAAATATACATTCCACAGTACATTAAGCATTGATAGAACTTACTCTATCATGTGGACAAAAAAGTCTCTGTCTCAGAATGGTCAAATTCCTGGCTTGCATCAAGCAAAGAAAAAGGACTGGAAGTGGGTTAAGAACTGCAAAGGTTATCAACTTTGTTAAAGAAATGTATGGAATGAGATTGTCCAAAATTAGGATTAATCCACTGTGTGGCCATACGAAAACCACTTGTTATTAAAGTTAATCAGGAAAAGAGGCTTCATTCTGCTACAGAGCATAAAGAATGAACTTTGTAGAATTGGACAAATGTCATGTGGTCTGATGAGTCCAGATTGACCCTATTATAGTGTGATGGGCATGCAGGAAGGGAAGAAAGGAAGTGCATGAAGTGATGCACTCATCATGCATAGTTATGAGCTGGGGTTGCTTCAACTGGTCAGTTCTAGGCTCACAATGTGGGAATAAAATGAACTCAACTGATTGTGTGAATTTACTGAATGACCAGACTATCCTATCAATGGACTTTTTTCTGCCCTGGCATATTCCAGGACTCAAATTGTGAATTGTGTGGAGTGGGAGCATAAGAATTCATTTACACCCATAAATAAGCCACCACACTGCACACTGTAATCCAAGTGAAAGACATTGAATGAAATTTTATGGTGTATAAATAATGCATTTTAGACAATAGAAAGATATAGAGTGTATATGGTTTTTAATTGTAATAATTTAAATTTCCAACATTAGAGTGTTTATTAAGTGAAGAATAAACAGTGATGGTGCAAGCATGATTAAATACTGCAAGTTGAAATTTTATCTGCTATTTTATCATATTATTTGATACATATTACAAAGTATTGTTAATGTGATTGCATTAAGTACGTAACTAAACGTTGGTCCTCATCAGGGTCAAACATGAAATTAAACTTAATACAAAAGTAACAAAATAGATAGGGGACAAAATCAGTTCAAATTAGATTCAGGAGGTATATAGAGTGCCTGGGAGTCCTTGAACAGCAACAGAGAGACAACTGTAGATGGAAATCAGAGTCACTCAACCCTGCCTGGTATCAGGGCCTTTCCGCTCACTGTGCTACAGAAGATCAGGTTGATAGAGCACACAGGCAGCCCACAGCATATGCACAGATAGGCCAGAGATTGCACAAGCAAAAAACAAATCTGCAACCTGAGCTTAATGCAAAGGTGGAGTGTTATATAGACAGTTAGCTGGGCCAAATCATGCATCTGCAGTTTTCAAGGTAGTGCAAAATTGTTATGCAGATGGAACTTAAACTCTGTACAAAAAATACAATTCCACAGATGTGTTCAAATGTGTATATATACAGAGATAGCGATATACAGTCAAATACAAATTTGTAAACAGTAGTATGGTGTATATTATATTAATATAATAATGATTGTCATATTATTATCAGAATGTTATCATATATATCAATATATAAATATAGCAATGTTTAGAAAATTTTGTATTTAAATATTTATACAAATTTTCTTTCCCTGAAGTGTGTATAAATTTAAAGTAAAAACTACTTTTATTTCTCTTTTTAATATCATAATCCTCTGTTACAGTAATGCGCTTATCAGAGGATTTCAGTAGTGCCATGATACCATGAAGTGCTTAGATACCATCATACCATCTCTGTGTATGTGCGTGCGTGCGTGTGTGTGTGTGGTGTGTGTAAGGGAGAGAGAGAGTGATACATACCACACTCACACTCACACACACACACACACACACACACACACACACACAGTACACACATTCTTTGTCCCCTAAGGCGTTCCCTAGCTGTCGCATGGGGTGGCATGAGGCTGTGTCAGGAGAAAATACCTACACTCCACTCCACAATGGGCATTCGAAACAACATGAACTACAACATGAAAAGTTGAGGTCAATTTTAGGGGTGGCATGGGGGTAGCATGGGTATTAACTTGTGCAAAAGATATGGGCTCATGCCTGATTTTCAGTCCATACCATTGTTTGTGACAATGGCACCGCACTTACATCCATAAATAGCTTTCACATGTCCAGCATCATGAGTAAAGCCACTCCTGCTGGGTGGTGGATTTTCCACAAGCCCAATCCTGCTTTGGAACAGTAGCGTTGCAAAAGCCTGGGGAAAAAATACATGAATTTACGGAAAAAGTGTGTTCACCCGTGGGGATTCACACTAGCAGCCCACAGCTTTTGTTTTTCCACACAACCTATCAGGTATGAGCTCAGATGTATCTTGCTGCCATTGGCAGCTGTCTGCTAGGGATGGGCCGATTGATAGCCTACACCGTTTAAAATCTGGACGTCTTTAAGTGGTTGCTTGGGTTATCCCTCTGAGGGAACCCTTAAAAGTTCTTTGATATTTAATAGACCACTCAACAGAATATTTCACTCTGAAAGAGGCTCAAAACTACAATTAAGTTAGACAGTTAAGTATCCTTATGGAGAAGACATTAAGGTACTCTTAACTCACTCCTTTTGTGCAAGAATCTATTCACACATTTTACTGTGAACAAGGACTTATTAGGAGCAAGTGGTTTGACAAACAGAGGCATATGTTTGATTGGACATAAGCTGTATTAAAATATAGTTGGTCTATGCAGAAATAGTATTTTTTCAAATTCAATATATGAGAGTTTGTTTTCCTGTCAATGTCTGAAGTGTGTTATTAGAGAAACCACTGGAATCTTTTTCGAATTGTTTTGTCAATCCGCCTGAGTTTATCCAAGAATACATAAGAAAGTTCTCAACTCGATGATGATAATCTCTGCATGGGGAAACAAACATAGTCATAGTTTCATGTCGTGGCTAGTTTTTAACAGTTTTTTGGGTTTTGTCAAAGTTAAACAGACAAGATATCTGTCTGTTTCTGTGAGTAAAAGCTTTTGTTACTAGAACGAGCGATTGAAGTTGTGCGTGTCAGTACGTCCATCTAGTGGTGGCGTTGAGCAACTGCAGATTTTTTTTTTAATGCGTTTACTGCTTTCCGTTATTCAATTATTCTAGTGTACATAACGCGTTGTGCAGGTACTGTATTTGGAAGAATAATTTATATATAAATACAAAAAAAAAAGATATTTAACAAGCCAATAGCACTAGATTAGGTTTATAAAGCGCATAAAACATACAGCCAATTATAAAAGCACCAAGACTTCATAACTTTCCTTCTAAGTTCTATAAACACTTCTGGTTTGCCCCTTCTGATTTACTCCAGACACATAAAACACCACAGATCAGCAGTTTCTGAATGCCTCAAACTAGCCGTTTTTTTTTTGTTTTTTTTTACCCTGTTATGATGTTTGAGATAAAAAGAAAAATGGAAAAATGTTTCCCCATGATTTTGTGTATTATGCTGATACTAAATGATTGGCTGATTGTATAATTGCATGATTAAACAGGTGTACAGATATTTCTAATAAAGCAACTAATGAGTGTATATTTTCACCTTAATCAAAGAATAAACAAAATATTATAGGAACACTAAGTGTGTCACATCTTTCCTTTTGATCTCAAAATCATCTTTTGATTTCATTGTTATTATAGGATAAATAAAAAATACTAGTGAGTAAGGATGAGATTTCATCTGAGAAAGGGTGTTTTGGTCTCACAAAGGGGTGTTTACTGCTTAATGTGGTGAAAAAAGTGGATAGGGTGCTGTAATGAACCTCGCCCTAGGAGCAATGAGTAGCAATGTTCATATGGCATTTCTCTGGGGTTTCTAGTTCACTACCTCTGCCTGAAAACATGCAAGCAATGGGATTGGCAACTTTAATATCCCAAGAGATATAAAGGAGAGTTTAGATGAGTATACGTATTTTGCCCTGTGATGGACAGCCATGGCAGCCAGTGTTCCTGGGATAGGCTTTCCATTTGTCTGATTAAAAAGCGTAATGAAGACAGTTTTCTTTGAGCATGATAACCCCTTAAATGCCAAAGTATACTGCCAAGCGGGTATATCAAATGATGAAATTTCAATAGACTGGCATGACTGATGATCATCTGTGACTGTAATCACTGAGTGCCTTCCAAGCTTTATGGAATTTTTTTTAAATTTATTTATTTATTTTATACAGTACTGTAAAAAGACTTAGGGACAATGTTGTTTTTGTACAAACTTTGTTGTACATATTCATTTTATGACCACCAAAAAAAAAAAAAAGGAAAATACCTGTAGGCCAGAAAAGAAAGCAACATATTTTGTAAAAGACCACTTTTCAGACAAAAAAAAAAGGCTTCTGGGTTTTGCATGCATGAAAAAAGAAGTAGGTGTGAGAACTTTCTCAGAATGACTGTCATTGTGTTGTAACACATTATTGTATTTACTATATGATCACATTTATCTGTTAACCATGGAGCCAAAACTGTACTGTAAATGGACTTGAGTTGATTTACTTATGTTAATAGGATTTATGTATTTGGAGAGATTTCAAAATGTAAAAAGTTTGCAAAGCCTAAATATTAACAAAGATTGTCATATGAACTATGGCTGGTTAAATATGTTATTCATCATCTTCATCATCAAATTCCTGTTTCATTTTTCCTGTGACAAAATATTTTTTCCATTTATTCCTGAAATGCAAAGCATCCCACAGCTGCTCTTTTGGTTAATGTTTTAAAACTGTCATTTCCAACTTTTCCATTATTTTATTAGATTTTTTTTAATAATGTAAATCATTCTGCAGATGTTGTATACAAAGGAGTCAACTGTTTAGTATTTAATTGTCTTCGGGCAGTGAATAAATCTGCATCGTTTTCATTACTTTCTGTCACTTTCTATGACAAAGAGCTTTGAGTTTATTTTAACTTTGCTAAATTATATTTTTGCTGTACATAACACCTTTCTTAGACCACAAATCAAAACAGATAAGTACAAATTTATGCAACTTAAATATATTGTTGTTTTCATGCCAATAAATAAAGAATCAGTATGTTTTACCTAACAACAAGATATGGAAGGTGTGCAGTACGATATGCAGTGAAATGCTTAAAAAAACAACATTCCATTGCTGAATGAATAAATTGAATTAAATTGAATTGCTGAAGTCATTCTTCCATGTCTGGATGACTATTAAATACCGTAGCACTCTAAGTGAATATAAGTGAACTAATAAATATTAAGGATCACTAGCGGATGCTGTATGAATATTAATTAGTGCTATGCTGGTTTGTGTGCTCACGAAATCTGGGCATGAATCCACCTGTTTATGGAATTTTGCTACCTTTATTACACCAAACCCAGCGGGTAAAACAGTGACTATGACATGATGGAGATTAATGATAGAAACCCAGCTTAGGTACCATAAAATCTTTCCGCCACAACCTTGTACTGTATGAGTTTTTTTAAGACCTTGTGTAAGGGTGTCAAATTGGTGGCTAGAACTAATTTGTGATTTAAAGATAGCTGCACAGAAAGTAAAAGAACACACAATACTATAATATCCTCTGTTGTCATGGTGTGAAGCCAACAACCTGAAAAAGAATGTACGGAAAACTGTGGAGATGGTAATTGATTATAGGCAAACACACTCCCCTTGGAAAAACGTAGTTCTGTATTCAGTAAAGTTCTCTCTCAAATTCCTAGGAAGTCTGTTAACATGCCCGAAAATTGATTAACAACACTCCCATAATGAGCAATGCTGCACTTTCTGTGACATCTCAAGAAGTTTGGGTTGTCACAAATACTGTACTATACAGCTGGTTCAATTTGCCTCAGCTATTAGAGAATTCCTTACAAAACATATTCATTTAGCATGTTGAAGCACATTAGCACAGATAAACTTGGACTGACAAACCTCCCTACTCACAGACCTGTCCTCCTTCAGAGTGAGAGAGAACTCAGGAACATCATTTTTGTTTTGTTTCACCCAATTGCGGCCTCGTGGTCTGTGTGCATGTAGTTTGCACACAGACCTCCGCATTCTCACAGTGTTTGATGTGTTTCCTCAGGCTGCTCTAGTTTCCTCCTATACTCCAAAGACATGCAGGGGTTCCCAAATTGCCTCGTCTAGGCGTTCCCAAATTGCCCATCGCTAATGTATGACTGTATACAGGATAAAATAATATAGATGAGAATGAGTGATGAGTGATAAGAGTCATTGGTGTTAACTGGAAATTTACTTTACTGCCATTGACTGTATATCATGAATATTATAGCATATATTTATTGTTCTGTTGTTCCAGCATAAACACAAGTTGCTTATTTATTTTGTATCTTATTCAAATCTTTGTAAATGATTTTCAAAACGCACACACACACACACACACACACGCACACACACACACGTACGCACACATGCACACATGCACGCACACACATGCACACACATGCATGCAAACAGCACAATACTATATAATTGCAATATTGCACTCAATAAACATTCACAAAATGATTACACTCATCTCTTGTGCAATAATTGCTTTCATTTGCACAATGATGTTTTCCTTCCACTTTTTTGATCTATTAAACTATACTCCAAGAATATTGTTTAATTTAATTGATTGTCATTACGTACTGCTACATGGAAAGAGAGAGAGAGAGAGAGAAAGAGAGAGAGATCGTATACAAGGCAGCACTAAATGTTTGTGCAAAAGCCCCTATCACTTGCAATCAGCTTTAGAAGAGAATATGAGATTATGATTAATTGAATATGTCATATGTCAAAGCAAGGTTTAATGAGACGGCTAAATAACTGTGTTTAATGAAAAGCAAGTGGATGAAGTGGGTGTCATGCATAAGGAGGCTATTATTACATAGCTGTTTTCCTACAAGAACAAGCAAATTCATCAGTCCAACCAAGGGAGCAATGATCTGGAATTCAGCTGGGAGGTTTTCACTTATTTCCTGATGGCTTCTTGTTATAATTAAAGCACTGAATGATGGCTCTTACAGGAAAAGCATGTGAAATCAATCTTAATGATGCCTTAATTTACCTCTGCTAATAATGTTGTACCTTTTCCCAGCTGATTTTATTACAATTTGGACATGAGACCGTTGGGAATTATCTGTTCTCTGGCTGATTTACTGTTTTGTTTTGAAGTATGTTCTCTGTAATTTTGGCCCTTGTTTGGTCTTTTGGCTTCCCTGAGTTTTATGGTTTTGATTTCATTGCCCCTGTTGGCTGATTTTGTGGATATCATTAAACCTTTGCCTTTAAATCACCCTGCATTTGTCTCTGCAGGTTTCTCCTACCCTGACATTACCACTTAGCCCTGGGGTTACCAAACTAGCGGTAACAATTTACATATCTACAAATGGCACTGTAAAACACACATTGCTTTGTGGTTTATTAATTTATTTTACAAATCAAATGTTTTTTTTTACATTTATTATA